>CM054178.1:134929095-134966595 GCA_028829895.1 Sinotaia quadrata | reverse complement strand
TCCAATGACAACAAATGACAACAAGGTGTGATGTCCACACAACCAAACTGAACATTCCAATAACAACAAATGACAACAAATGATACTAAGATGTGATGTCCACACCAAACTGAACATTCCAATAGAGCTAATTTAATAAACAACTCCTACAAGTATCTTTTCAACAGCTATAGAGCTAACAATAAATAACTCCTAGAGATATCTTTATCAACAGCCCCATAGAGCTAACTTAATAAACAATGAACAGCACCTAAAGCTACCTTAGTGGAAAAAACCCTAGAGCTATATTAGTCAAACGACCCGGTAAGTTAACCTTAAAAACACAACAGTCCCTAGAACAATTAATTACGTCAGCTTGTGGAGCTAGCATTGCCAGCAGCTCCTAGAGCTTTGTTAGCAACCAAACGAGAGTACGTGCCGATAACTCAGACTGACGTCAACTCGTTGTATTTACTTTTAATACGATGATTACCATTGGGTAAGGGTGAGGGGTGTATGGAAAAGCCGCCCTACCACTGACCCAGTTTGTGCATCAAGAGGTGTGTTAGAGACGGAAGATAATATAATCCTAAATATTAAGGGGCACTTCTTAGATCGAGAACTACTGTCACAGATATTACCTAATCTTTTTTTAAATAAAAATATCAAATTATGCTAAAGGTTTACGTCTTGGACTCGTTTCTTTCAATAAAGACTGAATTCTTGGTCGAAATTTTAAACACACGCACTTCCTTGAAACGAAGCTGGTGATGTCTGACATTGTTCGTCATGTTTGTCAGACAAGAGAAAGTTTGTTCCCGGAAGCAAGAATTTGGAAAGTGGAGTAAGATGTTTATTGTGTTTGCAGAGATCACATGACACCTTCTTCTTATTGCAATCCAAATACATCACGTGACGATTCCTTGAATTTTGTCTTCAAAGCTTGATCGCAATGTCGCGGTCAGTTGCTCTTCCTGCAGAACTAGGAACATTTGGTGAATTTGGTGAAAAATGAAGAAAAGGCACTTGCAAATTTTAATTTATTATTCCATGATTTCTCGGATAAATCCTGATGATGGTCTTCGTTGGACAACAATGCCTTAGATCTTAGTCTATACCCTTTAGATCTTAGTCTATACCCTTTAGATATTATCCTATAACCTTAGATCTTACTCTATAGCCCTGCGAGCTATCTTATATGTGTGTGTGTGTGTTTGAGAGTGAGTATCTGTTCTTAAGAACGCTACGTTTACGTTTACCACGCTCACATTTTATATTCATTCTGCACAAGCAAGCATGCACACACACAAATATTCATCCACGCTCACATTTTCAAAAGACGAGTGTAGGACTGAAAGAATACACAATAAAATGAGAGAGATTTTTGCAGTCAAAGGATTCTAGATAATACCCACCCACCCATCCCCAAATGAAAAAAAAAAGAAAATATATATTTCTTTTAAAAATAAGTAACAATCAGCTTGCAACTTTAAAAAATTAAATAAAAGCAAACATAAAAAATAAAACAGACTGGAAGAAATTTTGCCTGAAAGCATGTTAAGAATTCTGGGCTTACCTTGGGCATTGGACACATCACGTCAATAACTCGCGCTCTTATTTATTTTATTTTTAACCGAAGAATTCTTTGACTCTGAGATGAGGTACTTTGAATTCAAGGAATGTGCTTATACCAGAAAAAATTTAAATATACATGTATATTTTTTCTTCTTCCTACGCACACGCGCGCGCACACACACACACACCTCATGCACACAATACACACAAAACACCGTCACACGCGCGTGCTATATTAAATCACTGGTATTTGTAAATTATACTTTTCCATTGCATGTCTTACGCACACATTATAGTTTACCGATTGTATGTGTCCCTTTTGCTTGTACATACATACATACATATATATATACAACTGTTTCTAACACTTGTATAGACCCTCATTTCTCATGTCCTCTCTTTCTCATATTGTCGTATGTACACATTCAGTTCTCTCTTTCTCTCTCTAACACACGCACAAACACACAACCTCAATCTTTTGTAAGCATATGTATACACGCTTAAACTCACTCTCACTCTCTCTCTCTCACACGCACGCACGCACGCACACACACACACCCACACCCACACCCACACACACATAACTTCTGTCTTTTACATTCATGAGAACACAGGTCCACAAAATTCTTTCATTCTCTCTATCCCTCTCTCACACACACGCACGCATACACAAAACTTCTGTCTTTTACAATCATGTTAACACAGGTATACACAGTTAAACTCTCCTTTTCTTCACAAAATTCTTTCATTCTCTCTATGCCTTTCTCTCTCTCACACACACACACACACACACACACACACACACACACACACACACATATTGTCTTTTTAAATTATATATGCACTCGTACGTACGCAGGCAAACGCTCATACTTTCTCCTCTTTCACACATGCATATGAACACACACGCAAACATATACATTATATCTTATGTATTCATAAATAGAGACGATTTTACATACATTCTCTCACACAAGTACTGACTTTTGCAAATATATACACATGCACATACATAGACACATGCACTTTCACGCAAATACACATACTATCTCTCAAACACAAACACACACACACACGAACATACACACATACGAAATACATTTCATGACGGTAAATATTCTTAGTGTTTTCGTGTTTTCACTTCTTTAGATCCCAGTAATTTCACTTTTTTTTCTTATATTTCCAAAATGGTTTCACTCTGCAAAAATAAAATAAATAATAAAATTTTAATGACAGACTAGCGATTGTGATGACGGGCTAAGTGAATAACATTTTCAGTGTTTACTTTAGAAATTAGCAGGGGCCATCTATTATTATTATTATTATTATTTAATTTTTTTATTTAGCGTGATTAATCCAGCCCTCTTCTTTTTTTCTAAATTAATTTTTACCACTCAACTAGCATTATTTCGTCTTTTTATTATTTTTTAAAATAGTATATATTCATTACATTGTGTTACTGTTTCTTAATATTTTACTTTTAATTTTGTACAAGAAATACGTCCATCTATAAATATGGTACTAGTTTTCTCTGCGCTAGCAGAATTGCTTAGTTTCCAGTCATCTGTTGGCGTATTGATACTATCACCTCTGTGCTTTGTAAGAGTCATTAAAAAATTAATCGTTGTGCATTTGTTAGTAGTACTACTATTATATTTTATGAACAGCTATCATTATTCTGTTTGATGGTGACATTGTTTGTATTGTAACACAACTAGACTCTAGTCTAAGCTATTATTATTCTCTTTGTTGGTAAGTACTGTTTCTCTATTTTAGCAGTATTCTCATCTTACCGGGAGTTCATGCATGCAACTCACTGAGCGGGTTAATTATTATCGCAGAACCTTTCTTTAACTACAGCCGATCAAGGCCTTCTTATGCAAAGAAAGTTTAGGGACATGTAGAGCTGATTACAAACATGCTTCTTATGCACAGTTAAGGAAAAGGTAAATGCAAAGGTAAGTTAAAGGTTACCTAGAGCCCGAGTACAAAAGATAAGGTGAAGGTCACAGCTTTATGTTAAAAAAAAATACATCTATAATAGTTGCATGCAGTCTCCAGATGAAATGCAAAATGACCGGATGTAGGATAGGGTGGTCACTGAAATTCCTCCATTTGAAATACAAAATGGCCGGATGTAGGATAGGATGGTCACTGAAATTTCTCCATATGAAATACAAAATGGCCGGATGTAGGCTAGGGTTACTACTATAGTCCTCCATATGAAATACAAAATGGCCGGATGTAGGATAGGGTTGCTACTATAGTCCTCCATATGAAATTGTCACAGTCTGATAAAAATGTCATGACTTTCTGACCCACTTGTTGTTTACTTCAAATATTGAGATTTGAAATTCCTTTGTTTGGAGCTCTCTCGTGATATTCACATCAAGAAGCTTCCAGCAAAGAGGTCAAGACGTTATGTAACTTTAGGCCCATTGTCTAGGTTCTAGAACCAACTACATGCCATGCGATCCGTCACGTGATATGCTTTATGCTTTCTTATAAATATCGGTATAACGCACCGGTCCGACACTGCGAGGAAACAATTAGCTACACACACCACGTTAGCTACTCGAGTCATACAGACAGGCCGGCGAGGTAGATGAGAATAGACACTTCGACTTCTCATAAGGTATCATTTTTATTTGATTGTATTCTGTATATTTTAACTATGTATGTATTTGTGCCATGTATTATTATGTATTGCTATATACTTGAGCACGGTTCGTTGAAATGACTGAAAACCTATAAGTTATGGAATATAAATTCATTGTAACTCTTTTCCATTGTAACTTTAATTTATATTGCTTTTAAATTCACTAGAGCCAGAAATGCCTGCGCTCGATATGAATTTCTCATGTAATTCAATTATTGCATGTAATTTTAATTGTAAATTGTGAAGCGCTTTGCTGTTTGAATTACCCCTTTGTATGAACATTAATTTAACGTTGTATATATTTTTATGATTCATACGTCATGCACTGTTAAATGAAACATGTGTGAGAAGATTATATTTTCTAAATCTAAATTGTAAAACGATGTGTAGTCGAATTTCTAATTCAAAGCATTTAAAACGGAACGTGCTTAAGTAGCGAAACACAAGCAGACGATTATGGGACACATTTGTTTCTCATAGGTCGGTTCCTTGTCTGCATCCTTGAACTTGGACAAGTTGTCTTCGTCTTCATCCCGAAGACCTGTATAAGCTGGTTCGAATTCTGAGGAGAGAATTCAGGTATTCTAGAGTCCACACCATTGTAAGGCAGCATCAAAGAATAGACGTATGCTGGTCTAAGCACAAGTTCACTAGCGACGAAATTAAAGGACAATTTCCACTGTATGCCACGTGCATTTCCGCTAGAGTGACTACTGTGAGACAGACCGGTACGGACTGGAATAAAACGAGACCAGGCGATACAGAGACTCTAAGTTGAGTATCCATCAGTTGATACAAGGTTCATAAAGACAATTGGGCACCTTTTCTCGAATTAACTTTAAGCACGTACGTGCGAGAATTAAGAAATAGACTTTCGCGCTCGTATTTGATTATTGTTAAATTGTTAAACTTTATTAAATCTTATTTTTAATTGTTAAACCTCTTCGTAGTTAATTTTTATGCATAATAGACCTAATGATTAATTCCTTGGATTGGATGGGGGCGAGATTGAGCTGAATGACATAACGAATGCATATTAATTTAGAGGAATTTAACGACTCCAACCCAGCTAACGTACGCAATTTATCAGTTTGTAAATCTGTCGTCTGCACTACAAGACACATTTTTAAATTAGTCAAATGATAAGTTGAGCAACCAGTCTGTTTAGGATATAAGAGAAGGAATTAATTTATCTATTATCTTTTAAAGTCCTTAATTATCCTAGGCAGGGTCTATAAATAAATACTGGAAACGTAACAGAAATACAAAATGGCCGGATGTAGGATAGGGTTACTACTATAGTCCTCCATATGAAATACAAAATGGCCGGATGTAGGATAGGGTTGCTACTATAGTCCTCCAGAACAGAAAGAATCGGATTCCTCTATCACATTGTACATGTGTGCTGAGCAAAGTTTATACCACACTCTGTGTAGTGTTCAACTGACCTCACTATAATGTTCATAGAGGCCTCTCTGTAGTATTAAAACAATATCGCACTAGGATTTATAGTGTTCACGAGACTTCTCTTTAGTGTTCATATGAACATTTAAGAGAGGTCTTTTGAACATTAAAGAGAGGTCGGTATAAACAATAGAGGTTGGTATGAACACTAAATAGAACTAGTATTAACACTAAAGAGAGGTTGGTATGAACACTAAAAAGAACTAGTATTAACACTAAAGAGAGGTTGGTATGAACACTAAATAGAACTAGTATTAACACTAAAGAGAGGTTGGTATGAACACTAAATAGAACTAGTATTAACACTAAAGAGAGGGTGGTTTGAGCATTAAGGAGAGGTCGGTAGAAACACTAATGAGGGGTTGGTATGTATGAACAACAGAGGGAGGGAGGTGTGAACAATAGAGATCGGTACGAACACTAAAGAGAGGTCGGTATGAATGCTAAAGAGAGGTCAGTATTAACACTACAGAGAGGTCAGTGTGAACACTAAAGAGAGATCGGTATGAACACTAAAGAGAGGTCGGTATGAACGCTATAGACTGGTTAGTATGAACGTTAAAGATAGGTCGGTATGAACACTAAAGAGAGGTCGGTATAAACATTAAAATGAGGTCGGTATAAACATTAAAAAGAGGTCAGTATAAACATTAAAAAGAGGTCGGTATAAACATTAAAAAGAGGTCGGTATAAACATTAAAAAGAGGTCGGTATAAACATTAAAAAGAGGTCGGTATAAACATTAAAAAGAGGTCGGTATAAACATTAAATAGAGGTCGGTATAAACATTAAAAAGAGGTCGATATGGCCGCTAAAAAAGAGGTCGGTATAAACACTTTAATGCAAGCTTCATTTCAGTTATCTTTCTCACACTGTTTCAATTCGAATCGTTTTATCTGTTCCAAATAATTCTGATAGTGCACCCGCTGACTGACTGAAACAGTTTTATGGTTATTTATTACTTTTGTTAATAGATGCCAAGAAAGTAACGGTGCTGGTAAATAAATTAACGATCTCATGTTTACCCCTTACACCCAGAGTCAATGAAATATACAGCCAGTGGTAACTAACGCCTTGGAATGCCATTCCTGTTTTTATGAACAGATTGTCGATCTGTGAATTGTTCCAGTAAAAGAGCGAGCGAAAACTCCCGGCCAAACAAATCCTTCAATGTAAGCCCTAATGCGCCCACTGAGAATTTGGCGAATTAGCATCCTCACATGAAAGCTATACGTCATCAAAGCAATTATTAAATACATTCAACCCATCAACCCCCTTCCCTTTCAGTTGCGTGTCGTTCGCCACCCGAAGCTTTAGGGCAGGAATTGAACGGGTTCTTTAATAGTACGTTAACGCCCCCACCCCACCAACAAATAAAAAACGTAAATGAATAAAATACCCTCTGAATGCAGAAATAATACCAATAATAAAGAAATAATTATATTTATTAAATCCACTGCCTCATTCATTCAGGGTTAATAAGGCTCAATTGTGAGTAATGTGTCGGTCCTTTTAATAAAGTGAAATAATAAATAATGCGTCACGTTTATCGACAAAGAGCATGTCACGGTAAGAAAATGACATAACAAAGTTTACAGCAGACAAAAGATGACATTAGTGATGGACAACGAAAGAGGACATTAGTGATAGACAACGAAAGTTAACATCAGTATGGATAACGAAAGAGGACATCAGTAATGGACGCCCGGAGTTTTGCATAAATTGAAACTGATGCTTTATGATATGAATGGATCAAAAAGTGGTATATTTGAGATCTGATTACTTTGAAATTGATGTAATTTTCATTTGAGTAGATTCAATATGGCGTACGTACTAGGTTTTGAGTAGACTGACAGTGACGTACGGTGCACTAAGTTCAGAAAGTATGAACAATGCTCCTCTAAGTTCAGATAAAACTAACGGTACTCCTTAACCTGTGAATCAATAACTCATTTCATTGACTGAGTGATTACCCACCAAAGAAATATTTACCATCTATAATTCATAATCTATAATGATTACAGTTTACAGGCCAGTAGCAACTTCCACAAATGATTACCCCCTGAATGTTCACAAATGATTACTCCCTGAATGTTCACAAATGATTATTCCCTAAATGTTCATAAATGACAACCCATTTAGATGGTGACCCCGTTTTATTAATGTATTCTTTAAGATGTTAAAACTAACAAAGTAACGAGCATTTGAAGAAGAAATCAAAACATATAAGTGTAAAAAAGAAAAATGTATGCAAAACTTTAATTAAGTTTTACAATAATCAATAAAGTAAATAATTGTTAAAAAATAGAATCCTGCCTGAGAATACTGTCAATTAATAATGCAAATAGTCTGTTTACATAAATTTTAATAATTTAAAAGCTTTCTAATTAGGTAATTTTGTTATGGGGAAGATTAAATTAATTACTGTTGATAAATGAACAGATAGAGCGGAGAGTACAACTGGAAAGAAAGAAAGATAGATAGATAGATAGATAGATAGATAGATAGATAGATAGATAGATAGATAGATAGATAGATAGATAGATAGATAGATAGATAGATAGATAGATAGATAGATAGATAGATAGATAGTTTCATTCTCTTACTGAGCATGTCAGCATTCTGTGGTATGCTAGCACTGATTATTCAGCCCAGATAAAAAAAAAATCTCCCCAGAAACCGTTTATTCAATAATTTACAACTTGTGTCCGCACGTGATGGCTTGAACATTTGCTGTATTTTACATCTTGAGCTGAGCCGGTCTAAACCGATCTGGGACTTGAATGCATTTCTGCTTCCGCTTGTTGAAAACGAAAAAGTGAGTCGCATTACGTCAAGTTCCTTTCCCACGGAGCAATTTCGGCCCCAAACACCTCATGTCCTTTTCCCATAGTAAAATGTCAATGATATTATTTTAAACTCTCTTTGTGTGTGTGTGGGTGGATGGGTGGGGGGAGAAATCTATCGATCATTGAAAATATTTTCTTTTCCCGCTGAACAGTGCCTTTGTATTTAAGGCGTAAATGCATTGTGTTGCATCATGCATATTACAGATATAATTCATAGATATAAAACACGTGCGATAACGTGCATTGTGTTGCATCATGTATATTAAATCATAAATCATAGATATAAACACGTGTGATACCTGCACTATGTTGCATCATGCATCATTTTACAGACATAAATCATAAATAGGTCAAGGGCGATAAAAATTTGAGTATGTCAGATATATAGCCATTAAAAGAGTGAGCAGTTCTGTAACCTAACAGTCCATGTATGTCTAGGCCTGAAGTATGGTGTATAGGTGAGTGAATGCGAATATAGATGTTGGTGTTGTGTACCACACTTCCTATGTTTGAATTATGATACAGGGTGTGTGAATGCGAATATTGATGTTGGTGTTGGGTCACACTTCCTCAATTCGCACCCGCATTTTAAGCATGTAGGCAATTATAAATATATGTTTATGATCACACACATATACTAGAGACAAAAACTGGCTCGCCCCCTATCACACTCAACCACGCATACTTATACATAGACAGTAAAATAAACAAAGGAGTATGATGAACTAAAGTCGACATTTAATTGAAGCAAAGTGGTGATTTGAAGCAGCTAACAGACATGCAAAACCTATGTAAACAAGAGTAGAGTCAAAATTAAAATGAAATAAAGTTCACCTTATTAAGTGAGCACATCTGATGAGAGTAAGCCTGCAATCTCCAAATATAATTTGCACTGGGAATGTTAATTCCAGAACTATGAAGAGGGCATCTTCACAGGCAGAGTTGCTGACTGACGATTTTTTGCTGATGGCTTGGTTTAGGATGAAATACAAAAAATAACCAATAATAATAATAATACAGGTCTGTATCGCAGGTTGTGGCCTTCAGCAGGATTGACCCAAGAGGAATCAAAACTTCTGTAACACTTGAACTGGAATTGTTTGGGTATATTAGTCTTGCACACTGTCAAATTCACACATAACACAGTTATTGACACAAAAAAAGTATCTAGGTCAATCTACATTCATATGTCTTACAACAGTAACTAAGACAACACTATCTGTATATAGACAGTGTTGTCTTAGTTATTGTATAAATAGTAGTATAAACTGACAATTTGCTAATCAGTAAATCAAATAACCATTGAATATACAATTTCTCATAAGTAAGAGATGCAGTCCCATAACTGTATACCAGTACCAAATAAACGCGCAATAATAGAATTTGCCTGCTAAGTAGACAATTGATACTTAAATGCCTAGGCAATATTTCCAAAAATAATACTTAAACAGATAGTACCAGTGGTGACAATAGAAGAATTGTTGAAAGGGAGATAACTGCATTATTAGAGAATGTGTGAGTGCCTTTTCAATGAAATGAACCCAAAGAACCAAACAATGTCAAGTGAAACAAATGAACTAAGCCTTTCAAGCGACTTTAAACATTATAAAGTTAGTGTCATTTATGAGTTCAGGTGCTTACACTCCTGTTATAAATATTATTATTTTAGTTAATAACCATAAGAATTTATAAATGTCAGTTTTATTTACTCAATTGAAATTGTTTATTTTTCAGAAGCTGGGAACTTATTAATTAGTTTGGTTAATATTTTTTTCATTGATTCATTTATTTGGTCAGTGGTTTGTTTTGTCATTAGTTTAGTAGTTCATTTGGGTTCATTCAATAGTTTGCTTGGCTTTTTGGTTCATATGGGTGAAATGACGTGACAGAAAGGATTTAACTAAATAAATTACTTGTAATTTAAAGATAAAATGTGTCCTTTCACAAATTAGAAAAATATTTTAACAAGAGTTTAAAACATTGAAAAGAGTATCTACTTAATAAAAAGAATACAGTGTATCTTTCTACTGCTTATTAATATAATTCAGTTCGTGTGGTTAACATGGTTAGTTCTAGTGTCCTTGCAGAAGGCTGGTAATAAAGATGTAAGAGGCTCTTTAAAATGGGAACCAAAGACAAACCCAGAAGTTTCCTGAAATTACTTGACATTATTAATATTGTCTTTGAACAACATAAAACTAAGATAAACCAACTATGACATCAACGATATTTGGTCTTCATTGAATAAACAGTATTTTTCCAGTACATGGAATGGCTGGAATGAATGGGTATTGCACTGCACCCCTCTTTCAATTATATATATTGTGTAAGTGCAGTAGAAAGTTCTCCAGCTCAAAAGCCATCCATGATGCAGTGCACAGTGTGATGCAAGTATTAAATATCCTCTTCTAGTGGTGACGGCCTAACCGTTCAATTTTGGTTTTATATACAATTTTTAGATAGAATTATTAAAATCTTCTATTACTTTTTGGATGTTTCTCGTCTGATTCTATTGCATAATTTCCTTAATGACAAAATGTAAACAAATAAGCAGTGCACGTGCATGGACAATGGTCAGTTAGCCATGTTTACATTATATGTAAGCTACCAGAAACTCTACTAACGGTCAAGGCCAAGATTTCTGGTATCTCTGTAATTTAAATTGAGTACAATGAGGTCACGACTATATTCATGTGTTTCTATCTATCTATCTATCTATCTATCTATCTATCTATCTATCTATCTATCTATCTATCTATCTATCTATCTATCTGCCCGCCCGCCCGTCCGTCCGTCTGTCTGTCTGTCTGTCTGTCTATCTATCTATCTATCTATCTATTCATGCTTCTATACCATACATTCATTGTCATATAAACGCGCACATAAACTATATATAAACGTACACAGGTATTTATACTTAGTTACATGGTTTAAGAATACTTACATTCGACAAGCATGCTGGCAGTGAGTGTTGAGTAGCATACATGTGATAAAACAGGCACAAAGAAACACACAAACGGACACACTGATACCTTACAATTACTTACAAGACAAAAACACGTAAAAGAAGAAAAATACTCAAACCTCACAAATTCTCAAGCAACTTGAAATAAATGTTAGATTTATAATCATGGGCAATTAATTTATCGTAGACAAATGGCTGTTCTCACAGCGGTAAATGAAGACTAAATTCAAAGAAAAATTTGAGAACTGACGGCAAATTGCTACACTAAATAATGGAAATATTTGTAATAAGTGATTTCCAGGCCAGCTTGCGAAACGAAAGACTTTTTTCTGACCGAGAGCAAAAGCCATTACTACTTTATTCAACAATTCACAGAAGGAACGGAAGAGCCATTTCACAGCTGACTGTCTTCACATAGCCTTAAAAGAAGAAAAAGAAAGAAAAAAAGGCATAATAAAATAAAAAGTGTTTTTAGATGAATCTGGGAATTTACATAGTATTGACCTATATATCATTTTCCTTCACTACTGCATTAGGCCGCATGTTGTTCACTACTATGGTGATCTACTGAATGCTTGATTGACACAATAATTAAACCTTACGTTCCAGTCGCTGAAACCAAAAGGGAAGTAATCTAAAGGGTGGACAACTCACGAAAGCTAAACACGCAGAGTTTCACAATAAAAAAAAATAAAAAAAATAAATAGCAAACACAAATGAACCATCGTCTTTGCAGAGTCAAGGTCAAAATCAGATAAATGCTGCATCATCAATGGCACTGATTAGACGCCTGTGATTGTAGGGTGTGTGTGGATGGGTGGGTGGGGTCGTAGCTGTCGTACACTTTACGATTTCAATGCCATGCGAAAATGTCAATAATTCTAGTGTGATGTTTACAAATGGTTCCAACTCAGTGCGTGTACTCTCAGTGCCGGATTACCAAATAGGCAGAGTAGGCAACGGTCTATGAGTCCCACGCCTTTTAGGGGCCCTGCTACAACGGTTCACAATGATATTGAATTAATTTGATCTTGAAACAAAATTACGATCAAGCTTTCTTAAATTGCGAGGGGACCCCGAGATTTCGACTACCTACGAGCCTTCACAGGGTTTAATCCGGCACTGAGTACTGTACCATTAGCGCTTGAATTATTCGGCTTGGCAAGCAAGAACTGGGTCTTGGTGAGCCGGGATCGCTCTACCAATCAAATAGCTCAGAAATTGATGATCCATAATCGTTTCACTGCCTCATATACTTTTGTTTACTTTCCATGACTTAATAGCTGTGAAATTAGGCACATGTTTTAGGAATCTGTTAACTGCTCTATTTCCTCAGGAATGTAATAAACTAGCACGAAATCGGCTTAGGCCGGAAGCGCTTCCCCCAAATTTTCATTCATTAGTAAAGTCTTGGTGAACCCGTGCAAGGTTTTCTCTTTTTCTTTCTTTCTTTCCATTCCAGTGGGGCACATGCATTTGAAAATAAAACTCCCGAGTAGTTCATCAATAACGGTTGTGGTAGAAGTGGTGGACAGCAATTTTGTGCGATCTTGGGTGCTATAGCAGTGAAGTTACAGGGTAACATTTCAACGTCTTTGGGGGAGGGGGCCAAATAAACCAATGGGAGATGACCACCACCAAAATCACCAACAACACACACACCCTCCCCGCGAATGTAAGATGTCCGTCCCTCGTTGTGTTCCAGCCCAGTACAGCGAGAACCTCTACTGCACGCATGACAGCATAAACGTTTATTTCTTTTATTTACCCGTGCTTCACGGAAAACCGCGACTAATCGATACCAAGACGAATGAAAATGAACACGTGTCAGTATTGTGTTTGCACAGGCCCCGGTGTTCCTTGACTGCTGTGGTGTCTGACTTCTCCGAGTGCCTACAGTTTTGGAGTGCACGTCGTTTGACTTAAGGCACTCACCCAGCAGATTAGAATTAGGAGTTCGAGTGGTGTGCGAGTTCTGGGCCCTAGTGTTGCAGTAGTCCTTTAGTGTGTGCTAGTGATTTTCAGAGCACTGTGTCAGACGAATTTAAAATTAAAAAATGTTTGAATGCTAACTATTTCGAGCATCGTGTGTTCGAGTAGTGTGTCAGTGTTTTTTCCTGACTATCAAATGTTCGAGTAGTGTGGAAAAGATTTGTACGGCGTGTGCTGTGTTGATCGAGTTATGTGTGTCTGAGTATCAGCTATCTGAGCACCGCGTGTTCGGGTATACGTATTTGAGAGTATGTATTGCGTATCCGATTAGCAGATGTCCGAGTAGTGTGTGAATAGTGAATGATCGTTAACCCATGTTAGAGTACTATACATTCGAGTAGTAAGTGTTCGATTAGCCTGTTTTAGACAGTTAAAATAAAATGTATATTATCTTGCCTTTTATAGGACACATTGCTAATCTGTATAACTATAAAGGGTTTTCAGGTGCACCTAACGTTCGTGTATGCGACAACATGAGACCTCTAATGGTGTAATTATTGCTAATTAATTATCTTTCTAATTAATTAAATGAAAATTTCGTACATTCAGAGATATGATTTTTCCTAAAATTGTATATAAAAGACACTCGAAAAGCTAGAGACAAAAGTCTAATGGGACAGCTCAGCTGACTGGTGTCATTTATATGAGTGCAGGAGTGAGCATGCCATCAGACAGCTTAGTGCATTAGTGCATTAGTTTGGAAAATTCTTAAAGGCAATATGACATGCATGATTGAGCCTGTTTCACTTGCCGATCTTTCGGCTGCCTCCTTATCACCTGTGGAAACCGAGATCTGTAGAGTTCTAAAGAAAACTCCATGTGATTGATCAAACAAGTTTCACATGCAGGTCTTCGACGGATCACAACGCCACCTGGTGGAATATGAGTGCCATGAGCACTAATGAAAACAACGTCTCTACCGACATACTGTTGACAATAGCAACACGTCACTGCCTTAATACTGTTGACAATAGCAACACGTCACTATCTTCATACTGTTGACAATAGTAACACGTCACTGCCTTCATATTGTTGACAATAGCAACACGTCACTGCCTTAATACTGTTGACAATAGTAACACGTCACTACCTTCATACTGTTGACAATAGCAACACGTCACTACCTTCATACTGTTGACAATAGCAACACGTCACTACCTTCATACTGCTGACAATAGTAACACGTCACTGCTTTCATACTGCTGACAATTGTAACTCGTCACTACATTATTACTGTTGACAAAAGTAAAAAAAAAATTTCAAGAGTTCTTTCCAGGATAAAATGGTTGGGAAAGTCTGCTCTAGAGACTGTAAAAACAAGGTAAATTTGAACTACAATCATTATGAGAGTGAAATTTATTGTTAGAGAAATTAATTATGTTTAAATGTATTTGTATCATGATTTATTTGATGTATGAGAATCAACGTTATTGTGAGTTTTACAGGAGTAATTTTACGTGAGTGTAAAAGTGAAAGAGGGAGATGGAATTATAAACACCTGTGTAAATAGTCACAATGCCTCCTATGTTTTTGACAGTGCGTGCAAACCCCTTTGGCTTTGAGTTTTGCTCACGTGATGCTAATTCAGGAAAGGGATTGACCACACATCATAACACATTCTCTACTTGAGGGGAATTGCATTTCCTGGACAAGACAATTGGACAGTGTCCGACCCATGGGAAGCAGCTGTATTCTGCCATCTGCAAGCCGGCACGGGTTGAAGCAATCTAAATGACTGTCTACTTGGTGCCAGGCCATAGAGACTTTGTTCTACATAAGCCTTTCTCAACCTTTTCACCCTGGAGGAACTCTTGAAATAATTTCCAGGTCTCAGGAAATCCCTGGATAAAAAAAAATTACTATATCAACGATACTTACTTTTTTCAATTATGATCTCCCGTAGGAACCCCTAGCAACCTCTCACGGAACCTTAGGGCTCCGTAGAACCCCGGATTGAGAAACCCGGGCCCTGATGTCTTTCGTACCACAAGCGCATTGAATACAAAATCTAGCAGGTGGATCCACCCAATACACCCACCCCTCTCTACGTTGATTTCTGTTTTTTAATCTCTCACACTGTCAATAATTAGAAATCCATTTTAAATATTAAATTTTAAAATATATTTTCATTTTGTTAATGTAATATTTTTACGCTTTCCAACTGATAAGGAAAGATGGTATGTTGACTGGTGGTTGTGGTGGTGGTGGTAAGGGGTGGGGTGTGATGTTTCTTTTTTGTAAGGTCGGACAGCAATCATATCTTCAGGAGCGAGGTGCGTGAAGGCCAAACCAACATGGGAGTACTGTAGCTGATAACACACAACTGACGTAAGTGAATCGGGCAGTACTGTAGCTGATAACACACAACTGACATGAGTGAATCGGGCAGCACTCAGTACAAGTCACGTTATTGTTCATGTAAGTGGCATTGAGGCGTGACCGCAGTTATAGTTCATTTAAGTGGCAGTGAGGCGTGACCGCAATTATAGAGTTCTTTACGGGCGAGGTTATAGGGATTAATTAGGCGAGTTCTTCATCTGTGTGTGTATGTAAAATATGAATCATTCATCAAATAGAAGAGATAACACAGATACTCTATAACGACAGATTCAATTGATACATTTTAACTTATAGAAAGCCAAGAATTAGACAGTCACCATCTATTATTATTTCCCCTTTTGTCAAACATACAGACCCATTTTTTTAAAAGTTAAAATTAAACATTAACTTCTTTTGTGTCGTACATAAATGTAAGCATACTGTTCCGAAAGCAAATGTAATACTCCTGTCTTTCAAAGAAAATGTCCCTATGCAATGGTATCAATAAAGTGCACTGCATTTCAATTGTTGCAGAAAGAGTATTCTTAGCCATACAACAAACCTAACAAAAATAAACAAACAAAACCCCCAGCAAACCATTTTGTATTTGGCGAGTTTCAGCAACTGACGGTTAGAAGGCTTATTATACCTAGCTCATGTGGCATATTATTATGCGAATGGTTTTAAAAAGGTTTTATATCTTAGTTGTAAATCGTAATGGGATAATTTCCCAAAGATCGCTAGGGCGGAAATTAATAAATCCAATTTAAAAGAACACCACGTGATTTATCCGAAAGAAAGAAGTAAAAGAGTGAACACAATTTTAAAGAAGTCATAACGAAACAGCAGCAAGAAGACACACACACACACACACACACACACACACACACGCATGAAGATACACACATGTAGGGCGGTCAAAGAAAATTACAACACACACACATATATATATACACACATAAAGATACACACGAGGATGGCCAGGCCAACATGCCTCACAGATTGATGGTCCCAGAGGTACGGGCTCCTCTGTATGGTGATTTATATTGCCCCTTGACGTTCCTTAAAGCAATCCACATACTCTAGACCAGGGGTCGGGAACCTTTGTGTCTGAGAGAGCCATGGACACCACATATTTTGAAAAGTAATTCTGTGAGAGCCATGCATTATGTTTAAAACTAAAAATTCAAGTAAATGTGTGCATTTTGTGTAATTTCAACACTAAAAGTACAATAATTATGTCTCTGAATTCTTTTTAATAACATTGTTATGCTGTTGCTAATCAATAATGAGTATTTCTTACCATTAATGCAACTTCTGGTGCTGCATGGCTTTGCTGATGACTTTGTAGTCTGGTTGATACGTGGTGAGGTTAAGCTTCATGCAGGTGTTGAGACTTTAGTAGACTTTAGCTCATTTGTAGAATGAAATATTGATATGCAATTAATATGTAGATCAAAGGAGTCTAAAGATTTTTTTTTTTTTTTATAATCGAACATTTGTCTGCGAGCCAGATGCAGCCATCAATAGAGCCACATCTGGCTCGCGAGCCATAGGTTCCCGACCCCTGCTCTAGACAGAGTAAAATATTACGCCATCAATAATTTCTAGTACCGACAGCTCTGGTCCGTCTCCAGCCTAGCGTTTTGCAATCAGATATTTTCTTCACGTGAAAACCAGCCATGCGTCCAGCCGACGGTTAAGACTATCTACAGCACAAATAGAATTGATGACGTGGCTGGTGTCAATAACGGCATATCGCGGCAAAGCAGGGACAACGTTGTCATAACTGACCGACACGATTTCGGGAATAAATAAATCAAACTAGGGGTGTTTATCAACGCAACCCTGAGAAATAAATAAACTCCCCCCTACACACACTCCAACCCTCACCTCTTTGCACTTTTATGTTAATCATGATATCGTTAATTTATGATGTCAGTAATGATTACGCCAGTTTAAAAAATAATTTATAATATCGGTATTGAATGAAATTATCATGACAGCATCAACCCCTCCCTATTTTTCTTTTTTTTTTTTTATATTAAAAAAAAATGTCATTATCAGTGTACACAGAGGTAAAAGTTATTTTATAACGACGTTTCAGATCAGTGAGTTCTGGAAAGTAAAAGTTAACTTTAAAAGAGAGAGATAGAAAAGAAAAACAGATGGAATGGTTGTATCGATCTAAAACACAATAAATCAGTTAACTGAAATCAATGCTATAATATTGAAAGTTGAAGAATAAACTATATTAAAAATTAATGAGAGAAAAAAGAATACGTTCACACAGGATTGAATCATTCAATGGCTTAAAGCATGAATGTTATGGCAGCTATTAACCTGTGGTGGAGTCAATTTGTCTCTTTTTATTTTTACATGTAATTGTTATATAAATTGTTAAATGGTCAGAGTAACCCGACCTTGGGCACTCCTTATGACGGCATTTTTGAAAGTGTCTGAGTTGAAGTAAACACCAGAATTGAGAATATGCTAGAAATTGGTGATGTAATGCAAACCAGTCCAGTGAGTAGTTTTTATTATCCAATGGTTATTATTTATGAGAACAAGACCAGCCAATAGGCTGATATTAAAATCTCATTCACGATCTTTACTGTTTCACTTAGCAATAAAATACATCCGCCTTGTGTACCACAGAAACAATTCTGCATTACAGTCTACTTTGGATGTGGTCATGTATAACAGTCTACTTTGTATGTGGTCATGTATTACAGTCTACTTTGTATGTGGTCATGTATTACAGTCTACATAGGATGTGGTCATGTTTTATAGTCTTAGAGTGGTAGGCCCTGACTTTAGTATGCAGCTATGATTTATCGTCTGGATGTGATAAGTGATGTGTCAAAGTGTACCTGGTCACGAATTGCAGTCTTCAAGTGATGTGTACTTAAATTGTACTTGGTCACGAATTGCAGTCTTCAAGTGATGTGTACTTAAATTGTACTTGGTCACGAATTGCATTTTTAAAGTGACGTGTCCTAAATTATACGTGGTCTGGAATGTACTGTTGCTGTAATTGTGGGGTCTTTGGAGACTTTGGATTGTAAATAAGCACTTGTCGCAACCTAACAGTGATTTGATACGTTTGATGTGTCATTGTCACAGTGCTATAAATTACATTTAGTCACGTGCTGTAGAATCTTTGAGCACCATTGTTTTAAACTTTTAAATTTTATATAGCATTTGCTTCAAAAGTCCTTATGTATCATTAAACTGCTCAAACGACCGCACTCCTCTTCATTAAAGACGTCATGCGTACTTACCTCAAGCGCGTTTTATTTTGTCTCTTAAGCAAAATGCAATTTACATCGTAATCGAAAATTCGACACATCAATCAATATTCAATTCCACAATGGCACCCAAAAGTATAAATTCTTGGTATAAACTTTGAAATTTCAGTCGATGTCAAACTTCCAACACACGGAATTCTTGGACAACCACCTTCAAATTCTAAATCAACCAACTGGTTCTTCGAAAGTCCTGATGACTTTGCATATACCTGATCGTCTTCTTGTTTTTGTATTTCTTCAATCGCATCAGTTCAGTCACACCCAGCAAATTCCACACCCATTTTCACCACCCTTACCACCCCCATTCTTTCGTCACTCCCACATTCAAATTAGTCCTGAAATCAGATGGCTTCTTGCTGTTCACTGAGTTCACTGTGAGCTGCCCCGTTAAATAACGTAAATGGCTGCAGACTTCGGCAGCTTGTGTAACAGACAGGCAATTGGGACACGACAGCGGCAGCTTTAAATGACTCACGCAACATCTCTTCAAACCCGTGGTCTGTTTAGGCAGCACTACGTTTTCGGCATTCGATGACCACTTGAAAAGGACTCCGCTGACATCTGGAAGGATACCAAAGACACCGAATCGCCTAAACAGACAGGCGGAGGGAGTGAAGGGGGAGGGGAAGGAAAGGAAGGACCTCTGGGAATTTCCAAGACCTGCCACAGCTTGTAGCAGGACGAGAGCCCTGCTATACAGTGTCCTAAAAAATGCACGAGTCAGCTGTGGCCTTGTGCGGGTTTTGAGAAACTGAAGAGCCGATATAGTCTGTTGCTTGGCCAAACCAATCTCCATGTAGTTCCAGCAAACGTTCATTCTATAATTAGTATTCGGTGACAACAAAAAAAATCAGTTTGAAGTTGAAAAAAAAGTAAGTACAAAAATAAAATCTGACGCTCTGGGATTCAACAAGAACAATGTTTACTGGGAAAACTCCCTGAGATGAAACGAAAACCATTGAGAAAACAAGTAAATGTTGGGGGAAAATAAATAAACGGGGCAGTGGGAGGGGGGAGAGGACAACAAGTGCAGCATATTTACATAGTGGCTATCGGAAGACCGGAAGTAAGGCTATGGACAGACTCAGAGCGATGTTCATAAACAATGAATAAATAAATATGTGACTGCTGTGTAACAATACACGAATATAATATACTAAGGCGACAATAGGTGTTTACTGTTTCATGTGTTTCTTTCAAACATGCTCAGTTCCAGAAATCGAAGAAATTACATGGCCGCCATTTGGACCGCATTCAAGAGATGCATGACCCACATACATATATTTTAAATGCTTTTTAAAAGAACCACTTCTTTCTTGGGTAAGAAGAGAGCGGATTGAGTACTCAACAAATTAAATTGCTTTGTTTAAGGGCTATAGGTTCCTGTCTATTTTGTCTGTGACAGCAATACACGATGCTGGAAGAGGTAGTCAAATCCAATTAAGTCCTCATCAGCATAACCTCATTAACAATAATTGCATTGAAGTGAGAACCACTCAACCTACAGCGAGATAAGCGGTGCAGTTTTATTTGCAAGAAACAACACAAGCATACATACAAACACACACACAAATATAAAATATAAGCTAACACAAGCACACACACAACACACACACAAATATAAAACATAAGCTAACACAAGCACACATACAAACACGAACATAAGTACCAAATACAGATACAAACACAAATATAAAACATAAGCTAACACAAACACAAATGCAAACAGATGCACAAATACAAACACAAACACAATTACAAGAAAAACAAATGCAAACAAAAACAAATGCAAACTTAAGCATCAAAACAGATATAAACACGAGCGCCAACACAATATACAAACATAAGCGCCAACACAATATACAAACATAAGCGCCAACACAAGATACAAACACAAGCGCCAACACAAGATACAAACACAATTGCCAACACAAGATACAAACACAATTGCCAACCCAAGATACAAACACAATTGCCAACACAAGATACAAACACAAGCGCCAACACAAGATACAAACACAAGCGCCAACACAAGATACAAACACAATTGCCAACACAAGATACAAACACAATTGCCAACACAAGATACAAACACAATTGCCAACACAAGATATAAACACAATTGCCAACACAAGATACAAACACAATTGCCAACACAAGATACAAACACAAGATACAAACACAAGGCCAACCCAAGATACACACACAAGCGCCAACACAAGATACACACACAAGTGCCAACACAAGATACACACACAAGTGCCAACACAAGATACACACACAATTGCCAACACAAGATACACACACAAGTGCCAACACAAGATACACACACAAGTGCCAACACAAGATACAAACACAAGGCCAACCCAAGATACACACACAAGCGCCAACACAAGATACACACACAAGTGCCAACACAAGATACACACACAAGTGCCAACACAAGATACAAACACAAGGCCAACCCAAGATACACACACAAGCGCCAACACAAGATACAAACACAAGTGCCAACACAAGATACACACACAAGTGCCAACACAAGATACACACACAAGTGCCAACACAAGATACAAACACAAGTGCCAACACAAGATACACACACAAGTGCCAACACAAGATACAAACACAAGTGCCAACACAAGATACACACACAAGTGCCAACACAAGATACACACACAAGCACAAGGAGTAACACAAATACAACAACGAACACAATCACAAACTCAAACACGACCCCAACAACAAGCACACAAACACAAACATCATCAATATTAATCAGCCTTTGTCAGTGGTTTCAAAAATTGATCTGCGTTTAGTGTAACTTCAAAATCTTTATAAACTTTAGATGGCGTCACAGAGTCGATACTGACGTAATAGACTCATTCGTGCCTCAGAACTCTCCTTTCGCACATACCAAAAATAAAAACAAAAAATAAAAAAGCCAACTTTTGCAACAAATGTATATCAGCAACAAAACCCCCTACCAACCAACAACAACAACAAAAAAAAATGAAGTAAATTTATCAATGTCAATCCTATTTCCATTGGAAAATAACTGACTAGGTTTTACACGGCTGTTATAAAGCCTAAACGGAATGTGGGTGTTTTTTTTTTTCAGACAGCCGCAGAATGTGAAGACGCAAGCAAGCAACCCTAGCATTAAACTAGCGAGAAATTAAAAATTCTTGGGATTATTCAGATTAATCGCCCCCTTCAATATCCAGCATCCCATGCATTGGCAGAGAGGGGTCGCTGTTCGCAGGCAATTAGTTGAGTGTATGTCTTATCATACTAGTAGGCTATCCACGCCTGACGGTGTAGCACTGCTAGAGTTCAGATCTAGTGTTTTATTGCATGATAAATGACCATCTTGTAGAAATGTTATTCGCAGTTGAGGTAGAATATGACAATGTGCAAGCCAGCAGCCAGATGACGTCATGATAGACCCTACATACTGTGCCCTTTGGCAAGTGAGTGCAGTATTAACGGTAAATATCACTTTTTGTTCTGTTATTCTGACTACCAGTCAACCTCATTGAACAAGCTGTCAGTCATCCATCGTCAGTCAGCAGTAGACCTGCCTTTATTTGACTTACAGCAGCTTCAGAAATATCTTCCCTCTTTAGGCAACATACCATCCTCCCCAGACGAGATAAAACATTGCAAGTTATATTTGGAGTGTAAACTTATTGACCTTCTTTGACTTGTGCTCACTTAAAAATAGATTTAACTCCGACATGTATTTGTTTCTTTGAGACTCAAGCATTGATTGATTGGTAATGAGTTGAATACCGTGCGGTGGTTGAGGAGTTGACATTGAGATCTGTTTATGAGTAGTATTTGTAATATTTATGTGTTTGTATTAAATACATGTAAACAGTGTTTTGAGGAGTTTATTTAGCTTGCATATGAGAGCATACACACAAGCACGCAACCACATAAATATACAGACAAGCACGCAATCACATATAGATATACATAGACGCGCAATCAAATATACCTATACACACGCTCACACAATCACAAGCACATATACACAGGCGCATGCAATCACATACATAATCACAATTCCATATACACAGACGCGAGCAATCACATATGCATATAAACACGCTCACGCAATCACATATGCGTACACAGGCGCGCGCAATCACATATACATATACACAGTCACGCGCAAGTACATATACATAGACACGATTAATCACGCACATTTCGCACAATCACACACACACACACACACAGACACAGACACACACACACACACACACACACACACACACACACACACACACACACACACACACACCTACATCACCAACAGTTTTCTGATTCCAAATATTTCATCTTCTTTTTGTTTATATTTTTTTATTTTTGATTAGTGTGCACAATATTCTTAAAACTTGAGAACACTACAAGGGGGTGGGTGGGTGATCGAGTAGCACGAGCCTGATGGACGTAGTAAAGATAAGATTGACGTAAATGTTCATCACTAATAGTTCCCGAATTCCGCACGGGCTGCCTTTGACGTCACTGGACCCAAGATTGACAGTGTTTAGGGAATTACATCCGGCGCCGTCTCTCTCTCCTTCTCTCTCTCTCTCTCTCTCTCTCTCTCTCTCTCTCTCTCTCTCTCTCTCTCTCTCTCTCCTCGCCTTTCTCTCATTCTTTACTTTCATCGCTCGCTCTAATTTTCTCATTTGACAAAATATATTTTCTTCATTCAATAGTGCGTTCTGTTTCCTAGTGAATTAAGAATGTAGATTAAATTCAGCTTCAAAATGCAAATATTTTAGCTGAGCTCAAATAATTCCTCGGTCAGTCAACTGTCAGTTAATTAGACAGACACTCAATTAAACAATTCTTTGCTTCAAGAGAGGAATGTCTTTTCCGAAATGTTCGCCTTTTGTAAATCATTGACGTATAATATGACAAAGACACACAAACGCGTGCGAATTCACGCACACACAAACAGAACCGAATAAAACAATGGGAAATGCAAGTAGTGTGTGTGTGTGTGTGTGTGTGTGTGTGTGTGTGTGTGTGTGTGTATACTCCCCTCATATACTCTCCCATACAAGCCTGTAGAAATACACACATACATACACGCCACACAGATATGCACACCTCATTCATGCACATCACATGCACACGCCACACAAACACACCACATACACATGTACATATCACAAACACACAGGCTACACACGCACGCACATACCACACACGCCCACGCTCAAAGCGCCAATAAAATGTCAGCATTCCGGAGAAAGTGAAATGCGATTTAAAAGGTTTTGCAAATTTGATGCTTATTACTTCGCACAATTCAGGTGCGGTCGCGCGAGTGTGGTTGCACGTGTGCATGTATGTATGTGCGCGTGTGCATGTAAGATGGAGAGAGAGAGTCCATACAATTCTTAATGAAAATGCATTATTTTAAGAGTTGTTGTTAACATGAATAGGTTTTCTCTTCTTATAATAGAGTTTTTTTTCAACACCAAACCAATCGTTAACAATTTAAAGAAAAATAGGCCGGGTAGCGGTTGGGGTCGTTGTTTCACACACAAGTAAATGATAAGTTTGAATAAGTGATATAATTTAATTACAAATAAACAATAATGCAAAATAACATAAAAGAAATCAACGGAACATTATTTAAAATATGGATTTCATACAATTGCAAAACACTGCAATTTTAAAATACAAACTATGAATTGTTTCTTAAAATGAGTTTTAGAATTTCAAGCGAAATGCATAGTGACTAAAAGTACAAAGTATGAGGTGAAATGTATAGTGACTAAAAAGTACAAAGTATGAGGTGAAATGTATAGTGACTAAAAATACAAAGTATAGGCGAAGTAGTGACTAAAAGTACAAAGTATGAGGTGAAATGTATAGTGACTAAAAGTACAAAGTATGAGGGGAAATGTATAGTGACTAAAAGTACAAAGTATGAGGGGAAATGTATAGTGACTAAAAGTACAAAGTATGAGGTGAAATGTATAGTGACTAAAAGTACAAAGTATGAGGTGAAATGTATAGTGACTAAAAGTACAAAGTATGAGGTGAAATGTATAGTGACTAAAAGTACAAAGTATAGGCGAAGTAGTGACTAAAAGTAGAAAGTATGAGGCGAAATTAAGAAGATGATGGTGATGAAGAAGGATTTGGGGAGCACTTGGGACTTGCGCCGATTTCGCTGCAATGTCTAAAAAAAAAATACTATTTACAGTGACAAGGCGCTCGGTAGAGTACAAAGGGAGTATTGATAAATCGCTGTTTACAGTACAAAAGAAGTTTACAAATACGCTATTTACATTACAAAAGAAGTATTGAAATAAAGCACTGTTTACAGTACAAAAGAAGTATTTACAAGTACGCTATTTACATTACAAAAGAAGCATTGAAACAGGCACTTATTACAAAAGAAAAGAAATATTGAGATTGGCGCTGTTTATAGTACAAAATAAGCATTAACATCAAGGCGTTTTATTATAAAGTAAATATTTGGTGACATCAAGACGTTTTATTATAAAGTAAATATTTGGTGACATCAAGACGTTTTATTATAAAGTAAATATTTGGTGACATCAAGACGTTTTATTATAAAGTAAATATTTGGTGACATCAAGACGTTTTATTATAAAGTAAATATTTGGTGACATCAAGACGTTTTATTATAAAGTAAATATTTGGTGACACGCAGGTGTTTCAAGTTCAAAGTATGCGATATAAATGATATGTTGTATAAAATGGAAAACAGTAAGACAACAAAGCATAGAGCAATGTTTAAAATGTAAACATCATTATGTCCAAGAGGCGATGTTTAAAATGTAAACAAGAGGATGTCCAAAAGGAAATGTTTGAAATGTAAACAATAGTATATCCCAGAGGCGATGTTTGAAATGCAGAAAGTATGTTACACTTTTAAGAAAATCTAGCATACAAGAGGCGCTTTTTAAACGCAATATATCGTGCCAAAGAGGCGATGTTAAAATGCAATATATGGTGCCAAAGAGGCAATGTTAAAATGCAATATATGGTGCCAAAGAGTCGATGTTAAAACGCAAAATACATTGTGACACACATGTATTGTGTACACTGCAAAATGTATTGTGATCGGGAGGCACTATTTAAATGTAAAAAATGGTGAAAAGGGGCGCTATTTAAATTTTAAAATGTAAAATAAATGGTGAAATTGGGCGCTATTTGAAATGTAAAATAAATGGTGAAGTTGGGCGCTATTTAAAATGTAAAATAAATGGTGAAAAGGGGCGCTATTTAAAAGTAAAATAAATGGTGAAAAGGGGCGCAATTTAAAATGTAAAATAAATGATGAAAAGTGCGCTATTTAAAATGTAAAATAAACGTTGATAAAAGGGCACAGTTTAAAATGTAAAATAAACGTTGATAAAAGGGCACAGTTTAAAATGTAAAATAAATGGTGAAAATTGCGCTATTTAAAACGTTGATAAAAGGGCACAGTTTAAAATGTAAAATAAACGTTGATAAAAGGGCACAGTTTAAAATGTAAAATAAATTGTGTCGAAAAGTCACTGCTCAAATATTCAATAGGTTACGACAAAAAGCCGCTGTTAGAATGTAAAATAAATGGAAACAAAAAGTAATATTTAAAATGTAAAATAAATTGTGTCAAAAGGATAATGTAAAATGAGTGGTGACAAAATTATGCATTTTAAAAGGCATTGTATATTATAAAAAGGGCGCTGTTTTTGGTCTTTTGATCGATTTAAATTAAGGTGCCATTTGACATTTAAAACTAACAATATTATGTGTCTCCTGTTAATAATAAAGTGCTATTTAACATTTAAATATTTGCTTTGCACGTGTGTTGTTGATAATAAAGTGCTATTTAACATTTAAATATTTGCTTTGCACGTGTGTTGTTGATAATAAAGTGCTATTCAACATTTATATATTTGCTGTGCACCTATTTTGTTGATAAGATGCTATTTAAAGCACAAACGTTTTCTGGCGATGAGATCCTTTGTAAAATACATGTTCAGACAAAATATATGTTGTCAAACTGGCTAAGTTTAAAATACTAAGATATTGTTATCTTGTTAAGTTTTCCAATGGATACTATTTTAAATAACACCGTTTTCCAAATATAATATCGACATTATTCAAATGCAACCAAATCTTAACTAGTATACGGACAGATTAAATTGATTTCCATGTATTTATTTGATGACTACATTATTCAAATGCAACCAAATCTTAACTAGTATACGGACAGATTAAATTGATTTCCATGTATTTATTTGATGACTACATTATTCAAATGCAACCAAATCTTAACTAGTATACGGACAGATTAAATTGATTTCCATGTATTTATTTGATGATTACATTATTCAAATGCAACCAAATCTTAACTAGTATACGGACAGATTAAATTGATTTCCATGTATTTATTTGATGACTACATTATTCAAATGCAACCAAATCTTAACTAGTATACGGACAGATTAAATTGATTTCCATGTATTTATTTGCTGACTATGTTTTTTTTAATAAAATAAATAAAGCGGACAGGGAAACCTGATAACATGTTCTTTTTCAAAGAAAGAAAGAAGAAAAGAAAAACTAAAGCTGGAAACACTGAACAGAGAAAATGAAACATTTTAGAAACTGACAAGCAAACAAACAAACAAATAAAGCCAATTTAAATAAAACTAATTAAAATAACTCAGACGAAAGAGAAAACAAACAAACAAACATGCTGTAAGAGCAAAGTGAAAAACGAATGTTTTACGAGTAGAGAATAGATACTTTTTAAGCATCAGAGCAATTGAGAGTAAGAGAGAGAGAGAGAAGCTAGTGTTTAAAGAACAAAGAAAAGAGAGAGCAAGTATCCTTAGAAAATGCGAGGGGATGGGGGGGGGGGCAGTAAGGATTTTATTTTTAAAGTCAGAAAGCGAAAGAATGGAGTGGGTTTAACAAACAATGCCAGAGGCAGCGAGAAAGGGACAGACGGTAAAGACACAAAAAGAAGTTGGTTATTTTTTGGAATATAGGGTCACGTGACTATTACGTTAAAGTGACAATTCTTTCTAATGGAAAGACAAACAATAAATAAAACGCACTCAAGAAGAGTACGAGAAGAGAAAAAAGAATGAAAACATTTTAAGAAGTCAAATGTAATCAACAGACAGAAAGCAATTTTTACATATTAACATTGCACAATAAGAACCTAAAACTAATATTTAAAAAGTGCTAACTGTATATGACTGGACAATTAAAGGAAAGCAACGATCTTTAGTATAAATGGACAAATAAAATAACACCATTACGGCTCTAGTTGAGTGAGAGAACAACTCATCTATCACAAGTCCATTTGATGTAGTATGTTAGAACAATTAAATTGAGAGCTATTTCATCATTGCACTATAATTAGACAATTAAATTCAACAGAAATTACTACATTATGATTAAACAATTAAACTGGTGGAAATTATGACTTTAATGATTTGAAAATTAAATAGAAAAATGGAGAGTTGTTCAAATATCTTCTGAACAATTAAATTATCATATTACAGAGCTTTTGCAATATGACTGGACAATATAATAAAGCTAGTTCTGCTGAAAGTGTTTTGGTATTTATTTCACTACTGGAATTTTTATTTCGGCGGAATCGCACTACTCCCAGAAATGGAATTTTGCTCCTGCAAGAAAGTAAATTGCTTTAGGGTCAGTCTTACACCAGAAGAGTCCCAGAATTTGACCGAGAGATGGAGGGATAAAAATAAAAGCAGTTCCGATTTCTCACACAACAAATGTTGAGAGTAGTCAGATGCTTGCACAAATTTACATGTCATTGTCATTGTTATCGTCGTCGTCAGAATTATTGTTATATACTCTACAAAGGTTGAGCAATGTATATAGGTACTGGGTACGGACCCAAAATTTCAAATGACACAATCGGCCTTCAGCGTACCATGAGTTTAACGGGCTAATTAACTGACCGACCGACCGATTGATTGATTGATTGATTGATTGATTGATTGAATGACACCAACACCTCCTACCACCTAATTAATGGTTAGGATTATTATTAATTAATTAATAGACCATAACCAATTACAAGTGATGAGAATCTTAATTTATGTTATTAATAATTCTCCAGCATACATCACTCGTCTCTCTTACTTGGCGGATATGCGGGCGTTGTAAAAATTTTTTTCTCTTCAACAACATTTAAGACAAACATTTACTGTCAGACAATATTTCATAGGTGGAAAACTTCTTACTAAAGGAGAAGACAAATCCGTCTTTAATCTATATTTAGCGAGCCCCATACAACCATTTTCTTCTCCAGCATAAGGTTATCAATATGTGTAAGAAGGTTAATAAATTTAACAATAAATGTATTAAATCATAAATCAAAAATACATGTGACCAATACAATGGAAATAAATGACAGCAATATTTCCAATAAAGCACGTTCAAATAATTTTTATACTATACAGTCTTATTTCTTAAAACAAAATTCAACAATATAATTCAGTATAAATCACAGGATAGTTCTTATCAGAGAAAAGAAATGGAGTTGTTAGAGATAGTAGATAATAGTTTCTAACCTGGTTTAAGCACTGTCTCAATAGTGTTTCACCACCTTTTGTAACAATGTTACAATTTATTGTTTATGTCATTTCTACGTGTTTCTCTCCTCACATTGAAAATGCTGATTCACTGATATTCTCTCGGAGCTAACTTGGATGCCTTTTTTACTCTCCATAACAGCTCCTTCAAGAAGGACAACAACTGTAGGAATTTCTAGTAACCTTCCTCGTACCAGAAATTGTTCGAAGTAGTCAGCATACCTTGCCACCATACATCAATGGAGTGTAGTGTAGTCTTACACACTGCAGTAGATGCTTCCCTCGTCTGCCATGGCTGTACTGGTTGATAATCAGTAAACCAAAAGATTCAGTTAATACATAGAAAGGCTGCTTTGTTCTGTTTCCCGTAGTGTGTCAGACATTGGTCAGTTTTGTTTCCAGTAGCGTGTCAGACATTGGTCAGTTTTCTATTTTTCTTAGTGTGTCAGGCATTGGTCAGTTCTGTTTTTCTTAGTGTGTCAGACATTGGTCAGTTCTCTCTTTTTCTTAGTGTGTCAGGCATTGGTCAGTTCTGATTCCCGTAGTGTGTCGGACATTGGTCAGTTCTCTGTTTCTCGCACTCTGTCAGCACTAGATCCACATCACCGGCGATTTGTAGCAACGTATCAAAAATATTTCTCTTCCTTAGTATCTGACATGTCTTTTGTCTAAGTAATCAAAAATATTTCTCTTCCTTAGTATCTGACATGTCTTTTGTCTAAGTAATCAAAAATATTTCTCTTCCTTAGTATCTGACATGTCTTTTGTCTAAGTAATCAAAAATATTTCTCTTCCTTAGTATCTGACATGTCTTTTGTCTAAGTAATCAAAAATATTTCTCTTCCTTAGTATCTGACATGTCTTTTGTCTAAGTAATCAAAAATATTTCTCTTCCTTAGTATCTGACATGTCTTTTGTCTAAGTAATCAAAAATATTTCTCTTCCTTAGTATCTGACATGTCTTTTGTCTAAGTAATCAAAAATATTTCTCTTCCTTAGTATCTGACATGTCTTTTGTCTAAGTAATCAAAAATATTTCTCTTCCTTAGTATCTGACATGTCTTTTGTCTAAGTAATCAAAAATATTTCTCTTCCTTAGTATCTGACATGTCTTTTGTCTAAGTAATCAAAAATATTTCTCTTCCTTAGTATCTGTCCATGTCTTTTGTCTAAGTAATCAAAAATATTTCTCTTCCTTAGTATCTGACATGTCTTTTGTCTAAGTAATCAAAAATATTTCTCTTCCTTAGTATCTGACATGTCTTTTGTCTAAGTAATCAAAAATATTTCTCTTCCTTAGTATCTGTCCATGTCTTTTGTCTAAGTAATCAAAAATATTTCTCTTCCTTAGTATCTGACATGTCTTTTGTCTAAGTAATCAAAAATATTTCTCTTCCTTAGTATCTGACATGTCTTTTGTCTAAGTAATCAAAAATATTTCTCTTCCTTAGTATCTGACATGTCTTTTGTCTAAGTAATCAAAAATATTTCTCTTCCTTAGTATCTGACATGTCTTTTGTCTAAGTAATCAAAAATATTTCTCTTCCTTAGTATCTGACATGTCTTTTGTCTAAGTAATCAAAAATATTTCTCTTCCTTAGTATCTGTCCATTGTCTTTTGTCTAAGTAATCAAAAATATTTCTCTTCCTTAGTATCTGTCCATTGTCTTTTGTCTAAGTAATCTGGCATCTGACGAGCACTTCTTGTCTTCTCAGACGTTGTATACACGCGTGCAAACGCACTGTGACACGTTCTTGACAGACTTTACATATTTATCTATGTTGTAGTTAATAAATTAACCAAGTTATATAGCTCAACTGGACAATCTCTAATTACGTGCTAGCAAGTTAATTTCCAATTTTGCTTAAATAATTATTTTCAATTTTCAGAGGTGATTTTATTTCATTTCTAAATGACTAGTCGCAGCAAGAAAGAGCACCTCCCTCAAAAAAAAAAAAGAAGAAAAAGGAAGAAGTAAACACGTTTTTAAAGTGTTTTTATAAGTTACTAAAAGTTTTCAATCAATTCACATTATTCAGTTTAATTATATTCAGTTCCATTCGGCTCATATTTCTAAACTAAACGTGGGCTTGAGTCAAAAGAAAAATCAAATTAAACAAATTGACACCTTATCAATAAACTCTAAACAACAAATCTACACGCAAACGTGGTATCGACACTAAAACATTTATAGTTTACACATTCACACAGGCTCTCTGTACACGTCACAGAGGGGCTATATTTGCATGCATTTAATTATTATGAACGCGTACACTATAGGGTAACTAAATGTTTGCAAATACCATATCTGCTGTGTGATATAATAAAGAGACCCTCTATGAATGTGTACACTATATACACTATAAGGTAACTAAATGTTTGCAAATACCATATCTGCTGTGTGATATAATTAAGAGACCCTCTATGAATGTGTACACTATGGTGAACTAAATGTTTACCATATCTGCTGTGTGATATAATTAAGAGACCCTCTATGAATGTGTACACTATAGTGAACTAAATGTTTGCAAATACCATATCTGCTGTGTGATATAATTAAGAGACCCTCTATGAATGTGTACACTATGGTGAACTAAATGTTTGCAATACCATATCTGCTGTGTGATATAATAAAGAGATCCTCTATGAATGTGTACACTATGGTGAACTAAATGTTTGCAAATACCATATCTGCTGTGTGATATAATTAAGAGACCCTCTATGATATTTGCATATATTTAAATAAATACTCTAAAGTGTTCGGTCTCCTTTAGACTCTCTTTATTACGTCACACAGCAGATATGATATTTGCATATATTTAAATAAATACTCTATAGGGTTCGGTCTCTCTTTATTACGAGCTTTGTACATGTAAATCCATTAATAAATAGTCGTACTCATATAATGTTTTCATTCAAACAATATTTTTTCATTGTCCATGATTAATTCACAAATAAAATAGTGAAGTGTACATTGAACGGATTACATAAATTACTTATATTTGTATAGAATAGCATTACATTTAAAATTATAAAAATGCCAAGTATTTTGGTTGAAACTCATTTGTTGTTAAATATATCATTAACTTTGATGACATTGGAATGACCGCGTTTACCGTTTTGTGTTCACTTTCTCTTAGCTCCCCTTACTTCCTGTGGTGTCTCAATATTATCTCGCACATTACCCCACCCTACTCCAACCATACAGTTACATACACACTGTCACAGACACAGTCATAGACACAGTCATGCAGTTAGATACACAGTGTCACATACACACTCATAGACACAATCATACAGATACATACACAGTGTTACAGACACAGTGTCACAGGCACACTCATAGCAGAATCATACAGTTACATACACAGTGTCACACACTCATAGACACAAACATACTTTTACACAGTATCAGAGACACATTCATAGACAAAATCATATAGTTACATACACAGTGTCATTACAGATACACTCACAATCATACACAGTCGTATTTCTTGTTACGGTTAAGTACTGTTTGGTAGCAGGGTTTCTGTGTGATTCTATTGAAATTTCTATTCGCCACGTGAAAGACTGCAGACCAGAATCATAGAAAACCGACTTAATCGGAACCGATCAGGGCCGCGTGCATGACACTCTGACCTTGGCACGGCGTATCACAGAACTGATGTCATGCTAGTGTAAACGCCTGTAGGAGGCTTGTTCGTAATTTCGTGCGAGTAGATCTTAACTCTAATCCCAAGTAATGTGTGTGTATGTGAGTCTGCTTAGTGTGTGAAAAGAGTGCTTGTATTTAATTTAGAGTAAATGGGATAGGAGACAGGTTACGCAATAGATAGATAGATAGATAGATAGATAGATAGGTAGGTAGGTAGGTAGATAGATAGATAGATAGATAGATAGATAGATAGATAGATAGATAGATAGATATTAGATAGATAGATATGTTCTCTGTCCAAAAGTCTATACCTAGCATAGAAAGCTATATACCAAGATTATAATAACAAGTTGAATGAAGATGGAATAAAGAAGAAATAATATCTGAGTTAATTAGGAGAGAGAGAGAGAGAAAAAAAAAAGAGAGAGAGAGTGTGTGTGTGTGTGTGTGTGTGTGTGTGTGTGTGTATGTGTGTGTGTGTGTTTGTGTGTTTGTGTGCGTATGAAAAGATGAAAAGAGTGTGTTTGTACTTACATGTACCTTTTCACGCAAACATGTAACACCATTACAAAGTATTACATTATTCTCTGTGAATACATGTAACAACATTGCAAAGTATTATATCATTCTATGTGCTTGCATTTAACAGCACAACGAAATACTACATTATTCTGTGCGTATATATTTCACAACTTGACAAAGTACTCACATTATTCTTTGTGTTTACCTGTGACAAGTATACAGGCGTATGATGGAATAATTATGTATGTGCCAAGTACATAGATGTGTGTTTTACTCGCGTGCGTGCGTATATGCTTGTGTACATATTTAAGTAAATTGTTGTATTTACTGGAATATTTATGTTTCCGTAAATGTAATTATATCTTGTGCGTGGATTTTTGTGAATGTAAACAAATTTTATAAGCGATAGACATTTTTCAAATTCTCTGTCTGTCTCTCTCTCACATACACAAACGCATCACTCACACAGAAATCCGTTCACACATATATTCACACAAGTAAAGAGGCATAAGTATTTAAGCCAACACACAAACAATCAATTTACCATCCTCCAATGGCGCACAGTCATATCACTCAAATGACGTATCCGATAATATAGCCAGCACGTTAAAAGAGGCAATTACATTGAGAAATCATTCGTATAGGAAAAGAGAGACACCGAGAGAGGAAATTCTGAAAAAAGATAGAATTTAATATAAAAACAAACAATCAAGCTCACATACCTGCAAGAGTTAGCATCCACGCCGCGAAAATTTGAATCTGAATGTGATCAATATTCCGCACACCGAGTTATCCAAAACTTTTTTTTTAAATCACCAAAATAGTACATTGCACACGACCAGAAAAATAAAATCCTGGTAGGCGGATTCTGGCACCACCGTAGTGCCGATGTCTCGATCCAATACCTGGAAGAACAAGCCAAGCAACAGACAAATTCACTGTGTCGAAAAGACAAGCAAACGGCAAATTCCAGTCGTTTTGTAAGAAATTGTTTTTCATTTACGGATACAATTCATGCGTTCAGCAGTGTATGGTCGGTAAAACTACTTAAAACTGAAACATTTTGCAAACTTTGATCAAGCTGGAAAATCTAGATTTAACGACTCTGGCACTGTCAAGCTGGAACCTAGACTTAACGACTTTGACCCTGCAGACTACGGTGTAATTTATGTCACACCGACAGGCACACTAACAGAGTTGAACATTCGATAAATGGATATATGTGACGGAAAAGGTTACAAATCTGTAGGTAATCGGTACTGAGAAGCGGTCATTGAGGGTCAACAGCCACGCCACACCACGCTAGGTGGGAGTGGTCACACAGCTCAATGATGCAACCAAATAGTCCTCTCGCAACTCACTGCGTGAATACTGTCACGATGTAGCGATTGCAGGAAGTGAATACTGTCACGATGTAGTGAGTGCAGTCAGTGAATACTGAATCGATTGTGTGATTGCAGCCAGTTGGTGTTGGCGCAAGCGCAGTGAATAGAGTACTTCAATACTGTGTAGTGTTGGCAATCAATTAATATTACCACAATTAAGCGAATGCACTTTAGTTAACACTGTCGGGAACTTAGTCTTTTTCTTTTTAAAAGGCAACCAGTTCGAACTATCACAACTCACCGAGGGGTAACCATTTAACCAATGTCACTACTGAGCAAGGGTAATCATTTAACTGTCGTCACAGATTAACAAGAGTGACCATTTAACTACTGTCACAAATGAACAATCATTTAATAATGCCGCCACAACTCAGCGAAGACATAATTGACTCAGATTATTGGAATAAATGAAAATAATCTTTAAATAATGTTTCTTTCTCAAAAGTCAATCCATTACAGAAAGAGAGACAGAAAGAGAGGAGTAGGGAATGAGAGAAATACACCACTTAATTATCAAAACGAACTCCTCTTATCGTGACATCGATATCGACACGTGACTAGAATATCATTAATGAATGCTTTTTACCCCTTAGTTGTCATTTACTACCCGAATTTAAGTTTTATTCGGAAGAGGGAGACGAGATAATTATTGCTGACTATCAAGACTTAAATTTAAAAAGCTAGTCATCTAAAAAGGCACAAATTTGAACAGCCAACAATCGCGACAGTAGTTACGTCATGGAAAACGTGGAACTCAACAAGATTAGTAGTGAGTCAGCAACAACTTACATCATCACGCGCGTCATTGAAGGAAAACAGTAAGATTTCTTTTCTTAAATTATTATAAAGCAACAAAGCCCCATAAATTAATTCTTTTCTTTCGAAGACAAGTAGGTGGCAGTTTTTCTCTGCAATGTTTGACGAGGAAACAAAGCCACAAAAAACAATTTAACCTTCCTTTTTTAAAAAATGTATTTTTTGTTGTTGTTAAAAGCCGTACATAGCAGCTCAGTGTTCAGTCTGATTGTTTGTGCGTACGGATGGCGAACGCAGCTGCTCACAAATGGTTTGAGTTGCTCACATCTGGTATAATCTGCTCGCAACTAGTTTTGAGTTGGCCACAGCTGGTTCACCAGACGTTCCCTCGTCTGCAAATTCAGAAAACTAAATTCTGGACAAACGGTACCCAGCTAACACTCCATCACCTCGGACTAGCTGATTGCATACAGTCCAAGCAAAACAACAAGTCCCCCTTCCAGTCTAGAGTGTTGCCATACAGCAAGTAACGGAGCTGTGCTGCGCGAAGGCGGGGAAGGCCTGCGTCAGACGGAAGCAGTGCGGCTCTGGCTAGCGGCGCAGTTGCTGTGACGATTGAAAAGAGCGAAATACCAATCTCTTCCCTCCCCCACTCCATTTTCAAAATTTATTTCTTTAACCTGTTAACTGCTGCAGCTCTGCACTGTAGAAGTCATTGCAGGCGAAGTCCAAAGAGCCTTGAACAATCAAGTGTCTAGACTTACGAATCGAAGATGGACTATCAAGAGGAAGAAAGGGAGAGAAGGCGGCCAGTGGGGACATAACACTGGCGTCAGAATGTCGGAGGTAGGCCGATGAAGTCTTCGATACGATTGTCTTCTTTAATTCTCATCTCCCGAGACAAGCCGGCTGAAGCTTGTAATAGAATCAGTTAAGCGAGTAACGTAGTCTACTCCTGCCCGCCTCGAGGCAGAGAGTGACTTGTAGTGAGTCACACAGATAGTCTGTTGGAGTTGTTCGACCCATGTATGCTTTTGTTGTTCTTGTGGTTGTCTTTTCCTGTTGTCTTGTCTGAAGTGCCAGTAAAACTCTTCTGGACCAGAACGCACAGTGCTGACGTTCTGTACTCGTACCTGTGGTGTACTCGTGTTGTACCTGTGGTGTACTCGTGTTGTATCTGTTGTGTACTCGTGTTGTACCTGTGGTGTACTCGTGTTGTACCTGTGGTGTACTCGTGTTGTATCTGTTGTACTCGTATTGTACCTGTGTTGTTTGTGTCTGTGTGTGTTGGTTTAGCGAGATCGAAATCTTTTGATAGAAATCTTACAAAGTAACCCAGTTTACTGGCTCAAGAAATATTCCTATTCCTTCTAAGTGATAAACTTGCATTTCAAGAAAAGACATATTTTCTTTTACACATTAGTCAACCCATATAGA
>CM054178.1:134539095-134926595 GCA_028829895.1 Sinotaia quadrata | reverse complement strand
AATTTTTTCAAATATGGTTGTGATTTTAATGGCATTTTAAGGAATTGTGTCTTATATATTTTTTAAGCGTGTATATTGAAAAATGCAAAGTATTTTTTCTTTCATTCGTTAGATTAAAACCCCATTCACATCCTGAATTCTTCATACAGGTTTACCACCACCACCACCACCACCCTGACTTCAAGAATTAAAAAGCTGGCCCTGGGCTACAGGTAAACTGAATGAGGAGTTAATTAGACAATCAATATCTGGCACTGGTCGATTGCCTACTGCGTCATGTGAAATCAAGCGAAAGAAAGAAAAGGAAAAGGCACTGAAAGCCACCAAGTATCTATCTACTAGCAAAAAAACTGGACATGGTGTCAAAGAAAGAGAAGAAAAAAACACTGAAAGCCACCAAGTATCTACTAGCAAAAAACCTTGCACGTGGTGTCAAATAAAGAGAAAAAACACTGAATGTCACCAAGTATCTATCTACTAGCAAAAACTGGCACGTGGTGTCAAATAAAGAGAAAAAACACCGAATGTCACCAAGTATCTATCTACTAGCAAAAACTGGCACGTGGTGTCAAAGACAAGGAGTTCTACTCGTGCAATTTCTACTAAGCAGCCCTGGACTGTATGTGTGCGGAGGGGTGAGTGGGCTTAGGACCCCGCAGCTCTTGGGCTCAGAGCCCGCACCACTTAGCGTGCCGCACGGAAGCAGTACCGTCACATGACCAAACTAATAAGTGTAGAAAGATCGTTTAAACCTTTTAGCCTTAGCTACGTGCAAAGCTTTAAGAGGTCGCGCGCGCTAATTCAAAACAATGAATTAAGTAGTACGGGTCACGCAATAGTCTCTGAGTGCTCAGCATTGTCCGAGAGACCGTTAGCCTGCCATAATTAGCAGCCTACGTTGACACGCGTGTATTAAGGATATATAAATCAACGTGTGTGTGTGTGTGTATGTATGTAATACACCAACAAATGCTGCCAGACCCTGTCCCCAATTGTGTTTAGGGTTTATTAAGAACACTATTAAGACTAAGAGGCTTATATGTTTCAATATAATAATACGTACTGTGACATAATTATGCCTAATGCTGTATGATTATTATTATGATTATTAATTATTAATTCATAACTAATTACTAGTGACTGGAATCTTAATTCATATATTAATAATAAATTCAAATAAGATTCTCAATTTGACTTCCACTTGGCAGATCACATGGTGCTACAGAACTCTATTCCGTACTCACAACATTTAGATCAGTGTTGTCCAATCTGCGGCCCGCGGGCACCTTCTAAATGGCCCAAAGGAGCTCTCACAATATTTTTTAAAATTTCAGTTACGCAAAATGTTGTCGTAAAACTTAAAGATTTTATTTAATTTTTAAAATAATTACTGGACTAATTCTAATATCTAAAAATAAAAATTCTAAAAGATTTATTTCTAAAAGTATTTTAATGACCTTACTTATTACTTGCTAAGATTCACTACCGGAAGCGGATGTTTTGTTGTTAATGCGCAGTGCAGACGCCAGTGTTACTGAGTTCAGTTAAAAGTTTTGTAAACACAATGAAAGTAATATATTTTTTAATTTTTAATTTTATTCTATCTCTAAAAATGACAAGCATTTCAAATAAAATGGACAACACAGAGGCCCCGGCCTATGGACAGTTTGAACCTGTCAACAGAAAGTGGAAAGTTAAAGAAGAAAACCGTATGTTTAATCTGTCATTGTTCACAATGCCGGGTGATACGCCTGTGTGCTTGCTCTGCCAGAATTAGCTGGGTTTTAATACAAAAGAACAAAATCAGAAACTATATTCGGAGGGCGAAACTTTTAGAGTGTGTTTTAAGGAATTCTTTGTTTGTTGGATTTAAGAACAAAGATGAAATCAAAAAGCAAATTTTGTTGTATGATGGGGGAATGTTCCCACATATATATATTTTATATAAATTTTCATTTTGTGGAATTTAAATTGAACGATAAAACGAGTGCGTATTGCGCCCTGTTGATTTAGAAGAGAGATCCTGAATGAATGAGTGTGAAGGATGGGGGGGGGAGATTTGTTGACCAGTGTTGGATGTCTGTGGAGCTTGTGTGGTCAGTGTGTGCCAGGGGGTTGCGGATTAGGTTTGTTAGCGTAATCGTATTAGCGCTAGAGAACTGGACAGGTCAGGAGCGACTCTAACAGACGCAGGGTAATAAAAGCCACAGTGAAAATTTTATCTTCACTAACCCCCCTCCCTCTCCCCCCCCCTCTCCAAACGCGAAAGCGGCGGAAGCCGGAAGCGTTCCCCACATTAATAATAATAATAATTATCTTCACTACTTCCTGAAAAATCGTCTGAGGGTGACGACTGGAGAGAAGGGTCCTTCCCAACATACTGGGTCGTATTTATGCAGAGAAAACCCTGGCTATATAGGTAAAAACGTCTTTGTATATGTGCGAATGGTTAAGTTTTATTAGGATATTATATACTATGTTTTATTTTGAACATGTTAATATTCTTCCTTTCAGAGGCCAATGCCAAACTTAGTATTTATTAATAGACCACTAGACTAGACACTTAGGCTTTGCAATTGTTTGTGTTGCAGGGTTTTTATTTTGTTACCGGCTGCTCGTTTATAGCTGCCTGTTTTTGCTTGCCTGTGTGGCCGTTCTACTTGTCCCGGCTGAATTGGGACGTGGCGATCTATTGACTGGCAAAATTCAAATCTACAAGACTGACGTCATTTCAATGCATAAGCTAAGTTCCTATCCAGAGCGTGACTTTAGTGAAATGAACTGGCTTAGGATGAACTGAATTTTCTAAATCTTGTTAACTTTTTCTTTTTATTAAATTTCTTATTATTTTAAACGCGTGTTTGTTAGTCCTATTGTTATTTTCGTAGTTCAAAGTGATAATGTAATGAGTGCGTCTTGTCCTCTGTTCGTTAACTATAATCATTATATATATTATTCATAAACATTAATTCTCAGAGATCTGAGTGGGGGCGGAGCCAAATTGGCGACGTACCAGTATATCAGCGTAACAGTTGCAGATATACATATTTAACAGTGACCCATACTCTGCACACTTGTAGATGTCTTGTATCATAGCTATTATACATAGGTGGTATAAATCATTATTACAAAGTCACCCCAGAGTATAGCGGCGACAAATTTCAGATCTTCATTTATCTCATGAGACTGTGGCAAGATGAGTTTCACTGTTATCCATTAATATATTTGATCAGATGCAGTTTGGTTTAAAGAATGCCTCTGGTTTTAGTTTAGCTTTGGATGAATCATATGATATTACTGATGTGGAACAACTAAACATGTATTAGATTCGGTGCAAGGGATACATTTAAAGAACTTTTGGCACTGATACCGTTCAAAGATACAACCCGAGGGGAAGACCTTTATAGAGCACTCAAAGAAAATTTGTTAAAAAATGACATTAAGAAGCTAATTTCAGTTACCATGGATAGTGCCCCAGCAATTTTAGGAAGGAGAATTGGATTGATTGGCCTGTTAAAGGGAGATAACGATTTTGCAGATTTCCAGATCTATCACTGCATGATTCATCAGCAAGCACTTTGTTCAAAAATGAAAGACGATGAACTGAAAAATTTCATGGATGTTGTAAAAATTGTGAACTTCATTCAGCCTAATCTTTAAACCACCGGCATTTTAAGACACTTGTTGAAAAGTATGAAACCAATTACGGTGATCTTGTTCTACATACCGATGTTCGTTGGCTAAGCAGACGTAAGGTTTTGGCAAGATTCTGGGATCTGATTCAAGAGGCCAAGCTCTCCCTTGGGGAGAAAAGTAAGAAGGAGTTATTTATGCATCTTAAGAATCCAGTTTTTATCTGTAGACTTGCATTTGTTACTGGCATTACTCAATACCTCAGCATGTTTGAACTTGAAATTACAAGGGCGTCACCAAATCATACTCACATTAATTAAAGAAATTTGTGTCTTTAAAGCAAAGTTGGATTTATTTATCAATCAATTACAAAACTCTAATTTTACACACTTTCCAGCACTTTCTAAAGTTGCACAAGAAAATCTTGATTTAATTAAAAGTGAATGGTTTGATGCATCATTACAAAAATTGAAATCAGATTTCTCTGCTCGCTTTCAAGATATTCGTCCTTTGACTCCACTTGTGCTTTTTGTTGACAATCCCTTCACAAGTGACCTCTCGGTCAATGTCATGGCTGCAAAAATGCAAATACTGAGAGGAGTTCGAAATAACTGAAATGCAGCATAACACGACTCTTCGGGACAAACGAAAGAACACGACGCCAACAGAGTTTTGGATGAAATATGTGTCTTGTGATGAGTTTCCGCACATATCTAAGTGTTGCAAAAAACGTTTGACCATGTATGGAAGCACTTACGTTCGTGAATCAGGATTTTCTGCAATGACCAACATCAACTAAAAGAAACGAAATTCTTTGACTGACGAAAATTTAGAAAACCTGATGAGGGCAGCTGTAACTCAGTACCAACCACAGATTTAATTCAGTCAGATTTCGCACTGAAGATGTAACTTGCGGCTAAATAAACTGATAAATTGGAATACTGGTTTCGAAACATACACAAATTATACTGTTAGTGATAATAAACAACTTTAGATTAACATCAGATAATTCATATTTGATATATCAATTAGCTAAAAACTATTTGAATTTGTAAAACATCGGATGATACACACACACACACACACACACACACACACACACACACACACACACACACACACACACATACACACACACACACACGCACACACACACACACACACTCATACACACACACTCATACACACACACACACACACACACACACACACACACACACACAATTTAAATAATGTATTCTACATGTTATACATATTGTAGGATGTACATTTATAAATTTTTACAACATTTACAATTTTATGAAATCTTTTATTAGAATGCTAAAACAAAAAGAGGGAAAAGTAGTAATTTCAGGCCTTTTATTATTAATTTATTTAGCAATCGTATTCAACAGATAGCTAAAAACAGACTACATTTTATTATTAATATATTTAACAACTGTATCCAACAGATAACTAGAACTGGTTAGCGTCGCTGGGTGAGCTGTTACTCAGCTTGAAAGAAACTTCAACCATGAAAAATTCTGCAAAGGGTGATGTGATAACCGTTTTCAGTCTATCGTTTTAATATGGTTCTTGAGAATTCTGACTTCCTTACATATTCTTAAGTGCAGTCTACAAAGTCCACTTCCAACTCTTAAATATTAGCAGCATAAATATAATAATTTGTGATGCCAATGCCACTTAGTTAATGATTAGTAGTAGTAGTAGAAGTAGTAGTAGCAGTAGTAATAGTAGTAAATAAGTCATTAATTAATCACTCATAACTAATTACAAGTTATGGGAACCTTACTTTATGTTATTAATAATTCTCCAGCAGACACCACTCGTCTCTCACACTTGGCAGATATGCGGGCGCCATAAACGTTTTCTCTCTTCCAAAACATTAAGACAACATTTACCGTCGCACAATATTCCATTGGTGGAAAACTTCTTACTAAAGGAGAAGACAAATCAGTCTTTAATCTATATTTAGTTAGCCCCCACCCTCCACCCACTTTTTTCTGCAACATAAGTTTATCAATATGCATAAGAAGGTCAATAAATTTATTAAATCAACACTCAAACATACATATGACAAATACAATGAAAAAGATTACTTGACATCAATATTCCATGAAACCACATTCAAATAACTTCTATAATTCACAGTCTTATGCCTAAAATGCAATTCAGTAATTCAATACAAATCACAGGATAGTTCTTATAAAAAAACAGGAATTAAGTTATTAGAGATAAGCTGTAATAGTTTCTAGTAACTTGATTTAGGCTTGTCTCAATAGTCTTTGCATGCTTTTGCAACAATGTCTCAATATATCGTCTTTGAACACTTTTGCAACAATGTCTCAATAGTCTTTGCACGCTTTTTCAACAATGTAACAAACTATTGTCCACATCAAACATGTGTCTCTCTGCACAAACACTGATGTGCTGCTATTCTCTTGCCAGAACAACACTTTTAGCAATTTCTAGTAGCTACACTGTACCAGAAATTACTTGTGTAGTCAGCATATCTCAAGGAAGTGTAGTTATTCCTTTACATTTACACACACTGTGGCAGAGAGTTTCCCACATTTACAATGGGTGAGCCAACAGATTCAAATAACATGAGGAAACAAGAAACGCTGCTTTCCCTGAATAAATATAATCAGGGAGCAACACTGAGTTTCTAATTATCGCTTTTTTAAAAACTCCTTTCTTTCTTACATTCAAATCTCAACTTACATTTTACTGCAACAGTATTTATTAGCCTGATACAGCATAGTAAATACAATGTCATATTTATGAACAGGTTCATAGGAGCAGTGTCACATATTAGCATACTACATTTAAGCATCATAGTTCAAACATTTGTAGATACGATAATCTACTCACATAATACATCTCTACATAAAATGCAAATATAACATACCAAAAACAAAAATTCATTAAATATTTCTAAGTCCATTCTTTCTTAACCAGTCAGTTAACTCACCTTCAAACTAACGGCTGCCCTTTCAAGACTGGACTTCTTTCCACTCCAAATTCAAATTGATTAGAAAGTAGATTTCTCTACAGCAAGTAAACATTTTAATCTCAGCCCATTCTTCTTTGGCTGGTCTCATAATCGTAAACCATAACCATTAGATAATAAAACCTATTCACCCAGTTGAACTAGTTTGCATTACATCAGCAATTCCTAGCATATTCTCTACTCAGGTGTTTACTTCAACCTAGACACTTGCAAAAATACAGTCACTTACTCTGCCACATAATGATTTCACATAATAACATGTGCAGGCAACTTTGCTGTGTCAAATGCATCAAAATGTCACTAGCGTGAAGGAGTATTAAAAACATTGTCAAAACAGTTGATGTGATTGTGTATTGTATTTTGTATCACTAACGTTCTGAGTTTCATACCCTTAAAGTGAAATCATATTCACTACCATAAAGCCCACCCGTACACCCTGAAAATGTGAACACTATTACATAACTAACACAAGATTTCATACCTTTAAAGAGGGAACTTATATGATTTTATAAAACTAAGTTTGTAGCCTTTAAGCTGCAAATATATATGCTTTTATACTAGCTGTCGCACCTTTAAACTAAACATGTGCAAACTACAACAGAACGAAATTTTTATTTTAAAAATGAACAAAAAAGTCTCTTTTGATTCCTTTATAATATTCGAAATGCATTGAAATTGTGTGCTGGGGGAAATTGTGAACTTTCTGCCTCTATTTTGTAAAACCGACATCAGAATCCCCAGAGGACTGAAACAAATTGAAAATGAAAAAGGATGAGAGCAAAACAAGAAAAAACAACCACAGATCCTTGAAAATTGAAAACTAGCAGCTAAACTACCAATCGGGTTTGTAGGGACAACATTCTAAATGTTATGCTCAGTGTGAACTCTCGTAGCTTTGCATCCACGAGAAAAAAAAATGTTACCGGATAAAAAAACTATTGATCAGTGAATCACTCAGCAAAACCGATATGGTACTCAACTGTAATCACAACAAATGAAGTAGAATGTACGCGCGCGCGCGCGCGCGCGTGTGTGTGTGTGTGTGGCTTCAATTGGGGTGACAAATAAATTACAGATCTATGAACAAAAATAATATTTAAATTATACAATTATTTTTTATACCCAGATCATGACATATAAGTACAAGAATGGTCTGTTATTGTAGGGCACTGAGGGCAAGGGAGAAAGAACACTCCAATTCTACCGTAAGTTAGAAGTCAGCTGAGATTCACTTCAGATTGTAAAAGTCAGATCACAATCACTGTTGACTTGTAAGTCAAATTGCAGTCGTGTTACAAATTGAAGGGTTTGAAGTCAGATGAAATAGACCACATGAGGCGAAGAACAGCCTCAATTTGATTTGTCAGGGATTACTAGTTAGTAAATGGGCATGCTTTGAACGAATGGTCAGTAATATAACATGCCTGGAATGAATGGTCAGAAATATAACATGCCTGGAATGACTGGTAGGTAATATGACATGCCTGGAATGACTGGTCAGTAATATAACATGCCTGGAATGACTGGTCAGAAATATAACATGCCTGGAATGACTGGTCAGAAATATAACATGACTGGTAGGTAATATGACATGCCTGGAATGACTGGTCAGTAATGTAGCATGCCTGTTTAGTAATGTGACCTGACTGGTAGGTAATATGACATGCCTGGGATGACTGGTCACTAATGTGAGATGTCTGGAATGATTGGTCATTAATGTGAAATTTCTGGAATAACTGATCAATAATGTGAGATGCCTGGAATGATTGGTCAATAATGTGAGATGTCTGGAATAACTGATCAATAATGTGAGATGCCTGGAATGGTTGGTCAATAATGTGAGATGTCTGGAATGATTGGTCATTAATGTGAAATTTCTGGAATAACTGATCAATAATGTGAGATGCCTGGAATGATTGGTCAATAATGTGAGATGTCTGGAATAACTGATCAATAATGTGAGATGCCTGGAATGATTGATCAATAATGTGAGATGTCTGGAAAGAGTTTCATCACGCAAGTGTGCATAGAACTACAGCAACTTCAACAGACCAAAGATGCATTTACAGTTACACGCAAAATTGGCTAATCCTGTCTGATTGAAAGTCTGACCTAGGTAGAGCCATTTCATGGACATTAAAATAGCCTTGCTAGTCAGACAGCAGAGTTCAATAAAATGTAATGAATTAGTAAGCCTAGTTAATGAGACATGACAGTCCTACTAATGGCATGTAATGTATTAGTAAGCCTAGTTAATGAGAGATCGCAGTCCAAATAATGACATATAATGAATTAGTAAGCCTAGGTAATGAGAGTCCACAGTCCAAATTATGACTTAGTTTCAATTGAGTATTGATTTAGTAAGTCTAGTTAATGAGAGATCACAGTCCAAATAATGATATGTAATGAATTAGTAAGTCTAGTTGAGAGTCCACAGTCGAATTGATGACTTAGCTTCAATGGAGTATTGATTTAGTAAGCATAGGTAATGAGAGTCCACAGTCCAAATGATGACTTAGCTTGACTGGAGTATTGATTTAGTAAGTCAAGTTAATGAGATCCAAATAATGACATATAATGAATTAGTAAGCCTAGGTATTGAGAGTCCACAGTCCATAATATGACTTACCTTCAATGGAGTATTGATTTAGTAAGAGAGCGCTTAAAAAGCGTGGCCCATGTGAGTGCATTACAAATAAACAATGATGCAAAATAAATGTTTATCAAGCAGTACAAAATAACTGAATATATATTTTATCACCCAAGATTTTGATTTGATACTATCCAGAATTGAGTTATAGCTCCAAACACATTTTCCTTATCAAAAGCAACGGAAGTAGGGGAAGATTCGGCATTCCCAAAACAAACAAAAAATGTATCTGGCTGAAGGTGCTGAGAAAGAGCACACTTTAACATTTCAGGTACTGGCGGTGGTATGGCGGACATAAAAAAAAAATGGATGTTCAGTTTGTTCAATTTGAAAAGTTATTTTAATTGAAAATAAATTAGCACTTTTACCAGTTCTTTATCGAACATTTCCTTGATCTTCGAGCTCTATGACGCTTTAAAACTAGGTCAAGCTGTAAATTTACAAAGTTTGTAACATACCGCTTTGAGAGGAACATGAAAAAAAAAGGAAGAGGTTGTACATCTTGATAAAGGAGTATGAAATCTTGGGACATTAACACTCAATAAACCAATAATGATTGAAAAGTTTGTAATTTATAATTAAAAGCATATTTATTTATAATGAGTAAACTAAAACGATTCTGGATATTGGTATTTCTTTTTCCATCTATAACATCTACTATTTTAAACAGGGTTGTAAAAGTAAACGCTTCGAATATTCAGCGAAAAACAGCATATTCTGCTGAATATGTTAGGCAAAGATAGATTTTCTAACAATTCTTCATGTTTTGACCTTTACACACATACTGTGACAGATATTTCTGCCGTTACCCCATATTTGTAGCTTTTTTATGATATGAACTTTTGTATGCATAAAAATGTAGAATATTTTCCTTGCTATTAACACTTAAATTTAATTATGTAAGTAAGAGTAACTACATTAAGTGTAAAAGTAAAAGTCAGTGTAGATATATTTACTCTAAATTATGAAAAGAGAGAGGAATGTCTCACTGAATTAGCGTTTCGTGGCAAAAGAATTAACATTTGCAACATAGATTTTCAATGGCCTGCATTTCCAAAAAGAGGCACACCTACTTAACCTGGGGTTTGCTGACCTAGTTAGGAAAGCTGACAGTGAGAGTTGATTGAGGATTAGCTGACAGATGCAGAGACACATCATATCTATAAATTAATTCCATGGAAATTGCTAAGACATTGACTGCAAAGTCAAACCTCCAAAAACAATTCAGTTTCAAAATTACTCTTCCAATTTCCATCATGATGAAAATACCCAATTTTGAGAGGCCCAGTTTTGATGGTGCACAAAATAAAGCCGGTATTTGTGTATAAATTCAAAGTTACAAATTTTACATTTGTAAATTTTCATGATTTCCCTTACAGCCAAAAATATGGATAAACTATATTAATTAAATTATAAATATATATAATTGTATGTGATATTGTATAACCTTTGAAGAGTATTCTCATATTATACTTTTGATTCAGTAGAGAGTGTTATGTAAATTGTTATAAAATATATTTGTCAAGTAAGTGCACAGTCACTGCCAGATGCTTTGTAGTGTGCCTTAGCTCAACGAAGTTAGATTTGTAGAATGTTGTCATAATGACCTGGAGATTTCCTGTTGTAGTTAGATTTGTAGAATGTTGTCATAATGACCTGGAGATTTCCTGTTGTAGTTAGATTTGTAGAATGCTGTCATAATGACCTGGAGATTTCCTGTTGTAGTTAGATTTGTAGAATGTTGTCATAATGACCTGGAGATTTCCTGTTGTAGTTAGATTTGTAGAATGCTGTCATAATGACCTGGAGATTTCCTGTTGTAGTTTGAATTTGTGAAGAATGCTACAATAGTTATGTTATTCTGTACGATGTATTTATAATTCTTGTAAGGAGATTATGTAGTACAATTTAATCTTGTAAAGAACACTACACTTATTAACTGTAAGTATAAATGTGTGTGTGTGTGTGTGTGTGTGTGTGTGTGTGTGTGTGTGTGTGTGTGTGTGTGTGTGTGTGTGTGTTATTTGCAAGAGAGGTTTCATCAATTTACCCACAATAATAAAATAATGTTAATCAGCCAAAGCTGAGAGAACTCTAATTAAATCCTGTAATTACTAAATCTGATGTGCAGTTTAATAGGGGGATAAATAATGCAAGCTCATTCAGCGTTTATGAAATAGAGTTGTTGTTCCAAGGAAACATTAGCAGCGCCATTTTCGTCTTCTCATTTTCTTTTCGTTGGCCGTGACCTTGCTTGGCTTTTGAGCTCCATTCCTCTGCCTACTAGGTTCAGGACCCATTGTAACCTCCTGGCTCCACCTAACTAAGACACACTGCAACTGACTGAAACTAACATCTCCGACATCATTCTTAATTCCTTGCAGTATGGCAAGAGGAGACAATCCTGCAAACTTACAACCATGCAACCATTTTGTCTTTATCCTTTCCCCTTGCTCTTGTGATGTTAATTCATGTTCATTTCTATACCGATAGGGATAACAATATTACAAGAAATTTATTTATCAGATATCAAAACAAACTCTTCAAGAACTTGAGATCAATACATTAATTATTTGGCTGTCAATATTGAACTCTTATCTTTAAGGACAGCAAGTTGAATATTATTGATTTTTTTAATTTTGTGTAGTGTCCATTCAAATTTTATATTTGAATAAATGTCATATGTTGTATAGGTTGTGTGATAAATATTATTAAAACATATTTCTATTTTTTCTATTTGACCACCCACTATTTCCTACTTATAGATATGTTTGGAAAGAAAGGTTCATTCATTGCGGTGGAAGTGTTACAAAATAATTATAAAGTTGGACACAAGAAAAAATTTGACTTTGGAAATCTATGATGACTATACCGGTCGATATGTCAAGTCAATGTTAACTCGAAGTTCATAAATATTTTTTGTAATACGACGATTAGCATTGGGTAGGCGGTAGGGGATGTCTGGGGAGACCACCCTGTCGTAGAAAGAAACAGTACGCATTTAGAAGTGTCTTATAAAGGGGAGATAATATGATCCTCAGCATTACGAGGCACTTCTTGCATTGAGAAATACCTGGTCCACGTATATACACCCACACAAAGAGAGAACGATACACACGCACTTCTATCTGAATGTTGGCCACAATTTTTTAATTACTGCAAATATATTTCTTCTGCGAGACTCATCAACAACAAAAAATGTAGTGTGTATGTGTTGGTGTTACTAAAAATTTGTTCTAGTTTACAAAACAAGAATATAGTGCGCGTGTGTGTGTGTGCGTCTTTTAAGAACTAAACCATGGGTATCAACCTTACAAACCATGGAAATGTCCGAGATCCCAAAGACTCTTAAATGCATTAGTGATTACTATTTTCTCACCATTAACGTATAATGAGACAGCCTGTGTCGCAAGCAATCACCCTATCGACAGCTTGGAAATTCTTCACGATTAAAACTACCAACTAGAGTTGAGCACTTCATGCGGAGAAACGGAAGTGAGTGTTATATTAAAGAAACTGTAGCACTGAAAAATTATTCCGAAAGTAGAAACAATGTTTTTAAAAATGTTCATGCAACAAAGTCTAGATGGAGCGCGATTTACCGAATTCTCAGTGACCTGGTTCCAGAACTGATGCCAAATTCCTGGCACAACGTGAATTTCCTGCAGCCTTTCAGGTCATACGTTTGTACATGCATAAAACCACGCCGCACTCTGGCACAAACCGATACCAAGCCAGGTTTCCTTTTCTCACGGGCCGTATCTTCAAGTCGGACGATTGGTACTAGTTTCCCACTATTCTGACAGATTCTCACAAAGTCAGTGCACTTTTCTCTCTCTGTCTCTCTCTCTGTGTGTGTGTGTGTGTGTGTGTGTGTGTGTGTGTGTGTGTGTGTGTGTGTGTGTGTGTGGAGACGCTGGCCGCATGGAATTCGGAGAACCAGTCAAAACACGTAATAACTGACATTTAGGATTACCATCCCAGAAATCCTTTAGATATTTCTTTTGTTTCAGTTTTGGTTCTTTTCTTTCGCTCTTGTTTTGTAGACATTTTACATTGCTGTTTGTAATATGTACATAAACCATTTTCTATCAAGACGATTTACAATGGTAATCAACAGTTGCTTGGAAATCAAACATTTTTCGTTTATAGTTCCCTCTGGCTCTTATAGTGAATCATTCTTATAATTCTCACCTATTTGCAATTCTTCAAGTTTCTGCTAGCTCCATGCAAACATAGTTCTCTTTCAGCCCTTTGTAGTCTTGTGGTTCCCAATAACTCTGTGCAAGCATACTTCTCTCTATTAACCCTTTGCTGTCTTGTAGTTCTCAATAACTCCATGCAAACATAGTTTTTTTCTATTAACCCTTCTCAGTTTTTGTCCCGATGTACTTTGGTGTAACGTTGTAATAACGAATTATACTAAAATTTTATTAGTTAATGATATAAAAGTACTGATGCAGAGTATGGACCACTGGTTAAATATGCAATTGGCAGCTCTCACAAGATACACACGTTCACTAGGACACGGCATGGATAACGTGAAAGTAAGCACCCAAAGCCTACATAATAATATTTTAAGAAGATAGAAACCTTGAAACATACGTAATTGCACTGAAATTACTACAGTAATAAATATTTAATTTGGCATATGCCTCTGCAACTTTGGCATATGCCTCTGCAAGTTAAACTTGTTTAAAATAGTAGCACATCCCTAATAAGGTCTAACCATTCATACAACACAGAGACACTTTTACCTTTTCTAGCCAAGGCTCTTCAGTTCCCATACAATGCTCACCCGAAGAGTCATTTGTAATGAGTAAAGAATAGAATTGCCACCCGGTTTTCTCAGACTACAAACCACGCCCATCTCTACCTAAGCTAGCTATTTTAACCAATCAAATTTAAGAATGCACCTTGAGTTAATTAATATTTATGACTTTCTCACATCTTCTACATTTAAATTCTGTCAACACACGTCATCAATCCCAAAACCAGTTCACAGCTGCATCAGCGGAAAAGTTCATTAACCATCTATCTAACTGGATCAAAAACAAGATTAAACATCTCACCGTTTAAGCTGACAGGACTGCTCCTTAGATGCCGGGGAGTTATCGTTCTCACAAACAATAACAATAATCCTACCTCATGGCTACTAATACTACTCTACATGCACTCACTCCACTCACTTACTTCCCTTATTTTTAAACGAGCTTTCCGAAGCAGAATACTTCTAAACAAAAATAATTAATATTAATCATTAACAGTGATATTCCGTTGTTAGTGATTTTCATTACCGCACGGAGTAAATTCTAGCTTACGAGAGAATCTCCCCAGTTTTGTCCTGTCATCGTACTTTATCTTCTGGCAAACTGTCCTATCCGTTTGTCTCTCTTCTCTCGCCCTTGTTTGACGTCTGCTCACACCGGGGTGTCACAATAGATTTCGGTTTGTAAAGGTAAAGAAATTATTTAAATGAATATCAAATTCTTCATCCATGCAATATAAAATAAGATGGATTTCATTTAAGAAATTTAACCCAAATAGACCATGATTGCACACACAGTCTAGCATTTCTCTCGTGAGTTCCCTCCCTTGCATTAGGAAGTCGCTGAATTTGAATGTTGGCAACCAAGAATCGCGACTAAGAGTCATTGAACAGTTCTTATAGGCGTGGTCATATAAAAAAGCAAATACAGCAAAATAAAAATAACTTGTACACAGCGACACGACAACTCAAGTTGCATTATTAAATATTTATTAATATCTTTGTGACCGTACATGCACATTGATGGATATTTTAGAGTTTAGACCTTCAAAAGGAAATAACAAACATTAAAAAAAAAAAAAGAAAAGAAAAGAAAAGCAGCAAAAAGAGTTCAAAACTTATGTCATCAACATATATGTATTCAAATGTTGCCAATGATAAGGATATTTCATTAATGTTGGTTTTACTTACACGGCCCCCATTAAAATATATACAAATGTACTGATCATTACAAATAAGAATACAATGACATGATCATTACAAATAACACTGGCAATACAAATGTACTGAGAATACTGATTTCACCATTAAAATTGAAATGACCATTACGAATGTACAAACCATACAGTTGTACTGCCTACAAAATGTACTAACAATACAGCTTTATTGATCGTAAAAACGCAAACAACTTGATAGTGATGCATTTAAAGAGAAGTAATGCTGCAGGTCTTTGTGTACACTAAGACATTTTCCTTGAAAAATAACACGTATTACAATTAGTTGTCAAATAATGGATTTTAAAAAAAACCCAAGTTTATCTTGTAAAGAAAATCTATCAGACAATTAGTATCTAAAAACTGGATTTTTTTAAAAGAACAGTTTATCTATCAAACAGTATCTTAATACTGGACTTTTTTTTAAAAAATAGAACATCTTGGAATAGCTTTCTTTGAAAGAATAAAATGTGAGGTTTTAATAATAAGTTTTAAAATATATTGAAAAAAAGAACATAAGGCACATTTTTCTTGTAAACAAAAAAAAGTATCTTAATACTGGTGGGTTTTTTTTTAAAGCTGGGGCAATCTTTCTTTATAAAATATAACTATCAAACAATTTGTGTATTAAATATGTAATTTATAAATAACAGAAGAAATTTATTCTTTTGAAACAAAAACTGTCAAACAGTTAATGTCTTAAAACTGGATTTTGAACAGAAAGTAAGAACAGCTGGAGACATTTTTATTTAAAAGTTTAACTGCCCAATTAATTAGTGTAATACCAGATTTACACACTTTAAAAAAAAAGCAGTAGGAATGTACATTAATATTTTATGTATAATTTACCACCAGTGGCATTGTACTGAAATCAGATGATTTTATTTCATTTATATTATGAAGTTATCAAATACTTTTACTATGAGAAAAAATATTTTTATTTCACTTAAAAGTGTATCACCAAAAGGGCTTATCCACAAGCTCAATAAAATTATTAATCTTGTACATGCATTACCAATCACTCATTTAATACCATGCAACACAAACAATTATTTTTACCAATATATGATAAATCTTTATATTAATGCCAATACTGTATTGAAGAATATATTTGTAATTAATATAATATTTAGACTTTTTAAGAAAAGTAGCAGTAAAGAAATAAAACATCCCATCATGAACAAATAAGCAATTTCTAAGTAAATGCATTGGACTCTACAGTGGTTGACCAGATCTATTGATATCACACCGAAGGTTGCCAACCAAAGTAATCAAATGAATTAATTTTTGTTGTTTTTTGGTTTTTTTGGGGTGATTAGAAGATAAAAATTAAGACAAATACCTGTGACTATTACCAGCGGACAGAACCACAAATGATTTAGCAAAGAACTTTGTTATAGATGTATATTTGTCTACTAGTTTATCTATTTGAACTCTGCCAACAAAGTGGTTCCATTTACAATTTGTGAATGCCACTTGAGTTTTGCAAATTATATTGTGCAGTATATAGTTGTCATTAAAACCTATTTGCCTATAAATATAATAAGCATAGACATTATCCATATAGCTTGTATCAAGATAGAGAAATTTTATCTTATCCCCTTAGCAGTAACCTGCAACTAAATTCCAATTATTTATGTACTTTGTCTTAGATTAAGTTAGCTCCATAATATAAATGGATCTAAAGGAGAGTTAAAAGTAATGGAATATAAGGATAATAATGTTAATAAAAAAAAAGGTTATCTACCCATAATATGTATCTTTAATTTCCCAGGTAACTCTTATTCATATTGCAACAACAAATTAAAAACTTTCAATTAAATTCTTGCAAGCAAATTTACAATTCAGCAAAAAGTGAGTTTTAATCATTCACAAAACAACTAATTATCAACTACAACATGCATTCTTTTTTAAAAATTGCAATAAACATTTTTATATGAAATAGTAAATGCAAGAGCATTTTGATTATCATTAAATACAGGTGAAGTACTATATGACAAAACTTAAGGTAGTTCTACTTTTTCACTCTTAAAGATAGGCCTATTTTTCATTTTTAAGATGTCTATTTTCTTTTTTAAGATGTCTACTATATTACTCTTAAGTTAAGCCTACTTTTTCACTCTTAAGCCTACTGTTTCACTCATGAGGCAGTAGTATTTCACTCTTAAGACTAGTCTCTATTTTGCTCAAAAGGCAAACCAATTATTTCATTCTTAAGGTAGATCTGATATTTTATTCTTTAAAGTAGGCCTACTTTTTCTCTTTAAAGGTGGGCTTACTTTTTTTTGACTCTTAAGAAAGACCTTTTATTTCATCTTGTAGGCCTACCTTTCACTGTTGAAATAAGCCTACCTTGCTCTTTTAATTAAGGGAGACCTACTTTTTCACTCTTCAGGAAGTCCTACATTGTCACTCTTAAGGTAGGCCTATTTACTCATTCTTAATAAGGTAAGTTTGCATTTTCATCCTTAATTAAGTTAGACCTACTTTTTTACTCTTACAGTAGACCAACCAATCCTATTATTTGACCTCCTGAGATAGGTCATTCTTAAGGCAAACCTACTCTTTTTCACTCTTAAGGTAAGCTTACTTTTTTTTCTCGAAGGTAGGTCTATTTTTTTGCTCTTATGGTAAGCTACCTTTTTCATTCTTAATTAAGGTAGACTTACATTTTCACTTGTATATTAAGACTACTTTTTTTAAAGTTAGGCCCACATGTTTTCTCTGAAGTTAAGCCTACTTATTCATAATTAAAACAGGTCTATTATTAATGTATGGTTAGCATTTCACTTTTAGTAAAGGTAGGTTTACTATTTCACTTTTAGTTAAGGTAGGTTTACTTTTTTACCCTTAAGGTATGTTTATCATTTCACTTTTAGTTAAGGTAGGTTTATGTTTTGATGCTTAAGGTATGTTAAAAGTTTTACTTTTAGTTAAGATAAATTTACTTTTTGACCAACATACCTTTTCATTCTTTAGGCAGGCCTATGTTTTAACATTTATTGTAGACTTACTTGTTTACACTTAAGGTATTTCTTTTCACTATAAAGGTAGATTTTCACTCTTATAACAGGCCTACATTTCACTATAAAGGTAGATTTTCACTCTTATAATAGGCCTACTTTTTTATTCTTGAGGTAGATCTTTTTAAGGCAGGTCAATATATTTATCTCTGTCTGAGATATGCTGGACACTGGATACTTAGTGGGGAGTGTACTCGAATGTAAAAGACTTTTGATTTTGCTTGCTCAAAGTTACATGCTAAAAAAATATAATACATGCATTGTTTCAATAGAAGTCAGAGTAATAAAAACCATGCAATAAAAACCCTTGGTCAGTCTCAGAAATAATAAGTATACATGAAAAACAATTAAAATACTGATCATATATTAAGAAACCCTTAATCTATAATATTCATCATATTAATTTGTATTTTAAAATCACACATTCAATTTGTAATTATAATAATCATCATGTATTAACATAAAATTTATTCATCATGAGAATGATTATCAAACTTTAAAATTATGTTCTAATCAAGTTTCATTATAACCACAAAAAAAAAAAGACCTGTAAATTCCTGGACTGTACAATTCTTTCTTTTTTAATGTCAGTTGCATAACACCATGGGGACTAATTCACATTATTATCTATCAAGCACATTGCTTGTGACTTCTGTTCAACAGACAACAATTGCAATCAATACAAATAAAAAGTAAATTAATTAAAATTTGACAATGTCTTCCAATAAAACCCAAATTAAGCTTGTAAGTCTAGAGCTAAGTGCATTTTATATTACATCAAAATTATGAATTTTATTCATTGCTGTGTGAAATATGCATTGTTCCTGCATGCAACCATACTAGATAATTATAAACAAAAATTAAAATGTTCCTGATATCACACACACACACATACACATACACACACACACACACACACACACACACACACACACACACACACACACACACACACACACACACACACACACACACACAATTAAATGTGCATAATAATGTCAAAGCCTAAATTTTTCCCTCTCTGTTTAATAAAAGAGATGAAAGAACCCTTAAAATTATTAAAACAAAGAAAACATTCTGTGTACTTTAAATGCAGAAAAACATGTCTATACCAAAATGAATATTTTAAAAATAAATTAATAAATGTATACAAGCTGTGTAATATCCAGAACTCTATGTTTAAAAAATGTAACTTTACTTTAAAAAATAAAAAATAAAAAATAAAAAAAAAAAAAAAAAAAAACCTGTATAGAATTCATAAGATGTTTTCTTTTTTCCTTTAAAGAAAATGGTTGCAGTAAAAGAAAAATCTACTTTAAAATAATTTGACCATAAAAGTTAAAGCAAAATATACTGTATAAAAAAAGAAGATCTATACACTATAATAACAAAATAAACAGCCTACAATTCAAACTAAATTAAATTTAAAAATAAAAATACAATCACTCTGAATACCATTAGATTATTGCTTTTTAAAAAGTGAATACTACATGCATTGATGAGAAATTTCATCAACACTGGATAACCCTATGTAAAAATGTAAGCATCTCTAAATGATTAAAATGCTCTACCCACTTTTGAAATAATACATGTAATATAATAATACTTGATGATTTATTAAAATCATGTTTATCACAGGAAAAGTAATCTTGAAGACGGACTGTCAAGGACAAAGCATCACAGTCTAACGCCATTTAAGGCAAGTTGTAAGAAATCATGGAAACACAAAAGTGTTTGAGTTAAAAATATTAATGCCCCTTAACATCTCAATCAAATGCTCAATACCAATTCAGTCTGCAAGTTTAAAGTCTGGCTGTTAAGAAAACTTCCAACATGACCTCAAAGTACCCAACAGAAGCAAGAAAACTGAAGCCTGAAGTATCAAACAGAAACAAGATCAGCATCCTTGACCCAACAAGCAAGGGCAGCACCCTTAACCCTGTTAAAACAAGGGCATCACCTTTGACTTACTGGTGCTACACCAAGAGCACATATATTTTTTTTAAGTTTTGAAAATGAAAGAAAAAGTATGACTGGTAATATTTTCACTGTCCCACTAGAATTAGCAATTGACCAACTTAGACGTCTAAAAAACATTTTGACCAAGGAATTTTTTTCTTTTACCATTTTTAAAGGGGCGGGGGAGGGGAGGGGGAAGTGAAATTAGGAAAAGTGATATGTGTGATGAATGGTGAAGTTACTTCTATATTTTTTAGCAACAAATTAACAACTGAATATTTTTTATTGTGTAATGCAATAGTGTAATATTTCAACTTGAAAATTATCAAATGGTAAAATATGACTTATGACATATGCATGTTAATTTGAAAATATGTTTTGACAGTAAGGTGGTATCTATTATTATTATTATTATTATTATTATTACCAGATAGAGTTTCATTGAGTTGTGAACAAATTTTGTCTCTAAATGAAAGAGTTATTGCTTTAGAATGTGTCATAAACTTAGTTTGCAGATGCTGCTAAGTAAGAAATTTGCCTTTAAAATGTTTTTAATTGATTTCATATTATTCAAGAAAGAAAGAAAAAACTTACTTATTATATTTATTATACGTGTGTATGTGTGTGTGTTTGTGTGTGTGTGTGTGTGTGTGTGTGTGCGTGTGTGTGTGTGTGTATACTGTATGGAGAGTTTCTTATTTGCATTCTTCAACCAATATCAGTTCAACTGATTGATAAACTAATTTTAATCACTATCAGTGTGACAGACTTCTGACCAGAATTCTTGTCATGAACTTCTGACCCACATCCGAAACTTGAATATCATATTCGAATTGAATTCCTTTGTTAGAACCCTCCCGTCGTGCACCGACATGAGGAAAAAACAATAGTGAGTTCATCCCTTGTTATGTAACTTTAGAGGACGGTCGAGAAAGTTTGGATCAAAACATACCTCATGATCTAGTCACGTGATGCATTCATGCACTACAATAAATGCTCTTGACGCGGTAATATTCTTTACTCATAACGCAAACCGGTCGACACACACACCCAGCTCTCGAGCACCTTAGTCGCTGAATACCTTGCTGAGTAGGAAAGGAACATAGGAACATAGGAACCCATGTCTTGTGCAGTAATTCTACTTTAAGAAGAACGGGTTTGTTTTCTTCTTCTCTGCCTTATAATACGTTCTACGTATTATTGCCACCTTCGCATCACGTTGGATGCATGTTCCTTTGTACAAACATTGGACGAACAACGTACAATTCCGTGTCGCCATTGTTGTTGATGCTATGCTATGACGGTTCGCTAGTGTGACGAGTCGGGAGATGACTAGTTTACTGGAAGCTACGATCATACAGTGCAAGCATCGCTTGATACGTGGAAGGATCGAACTGTCCTTAGACCACATGTACATCAAGACTACTGAGAAAGATGAGTAACTAAAACCGAACTCTGAATCAATCGAAAGTGCTGGCAAAAATAACTCTTTTAAAACACTAACTCTCAAGCCGATTGAACTCGCCTTAGTTTAGATCTGAAGCTGTGTCTTCGTAATTGATTGTTATTGTTAAATATTAACTATTAAATTCTTTATTGTTAATACCTCTTTCGTAGTGATTTTTATGCATATAGACCTAATTCATGGTTTGGATGGGGGATCGACTGAGCTAAATGAACCTTTTGAATGCATAAAGATTTAAGAGAGTGTTAACGGTTTCCAAACCGGCTATTGTACACAAGTTGTCTGTTCGTGAATCTGTTTGTCTGTACTACAAAGGCGCATTTTCATATGAGACGAAAGATAATTTGAGCAACCAGTCTGTTTAGGGAAAGAGGAGAAATTAATTTATCTAACTAAATTAAAGTTCTGTAAAATTCCTAAGCAGGGTCTTTAAATAAATACTGGACATGTAACAATCAGACTGATACACTTGTACCCAAAACTGTAACCACTGTCAGTTAGACTGATACACTAGTAGCCAAAGCTTCATGTGTTGGACTTAGGATGGTTTTTGTTCCTTGATCTAGATATGCTGTATATTCTGGGTTGATTCATTTGAGATGTATATGTTAGGTTAATTATGTATTACTGAATGTATGACTCTGTTATAGCTCAATCGGTTTTATAACAGGTGTGTCAAATGAAGTGTGTATGAGGGTTAACAATTCTCTTGCAGACATGTAAGTTGAGTGACTGGAGAGAGAGGGAGAGTGTAGAAAATTATGTAGACTGAATTAAAGTGTCACACCTGAATATTTCTAGGGCATCCTTTCTTGTTCTTTTTGGGTCCTTGAATCTGCTTCCTCATGTGGCTTTGTTCCTCGTCTTGAGTGATTCACTATGATCGATGCATGAGTCATCTTTGCCGGGTTAATATCTACCATGGAAACTCCAAATGTTGGTGAAAGCAGAGACGCCAACACATCATCGCTTCTAATGCCAGTTGAGTTCGAGAGTTCTCCCGCAAGTTCTGTATATAACAGTTGGAAAGGAATTATGGTACCCTATTGACTTTTATAAACGGTCCATATGATGTAATGCACGTGTTTCTTCCTACGATGCAACATATGTACAGTACCTAGGAGACACAGTGGATGAAGTTCACGGATTTATAGACAGCAACAAAAATATTAATATGGCTGCCATTCTATGATTCGTTGAATGTGTGTTTACCTGTGGACAACCAGAAAATGAACTGATGGAGTGGAAGTTGTTCAAAACAATTGTTCTGTCAAACACAGCTGTTCCTGACAGTGGAGAAACAGAAATTGTAAAGTCGTCATTTCTCCAAATGAAACATGTGAAAATCTTGTGCATCAGTATCGTGATTTCAGATTTATAATTTCTGGAAAATTCAAATCCAGGTTAGTGAAGACATTTGACAACATAGTCCGGTTTGCACTCAACAAGAAACAATTTATCACGTTGTCTCGTCTACTGGATGTGTGTGCAAAGAAGTCATTCGATGACGTAGTCTGGTTTGTACTCAACAAGGAACAATTTATCATGTTGTCTCATCTACTGGATGTGTGTACAACGTTCCAGGCATCAAGTGCAGACTGTGAACGTGTTTTAGCCTAATGGATGCCATCAAGACCAAATCTTGGAACTATCTGACCATTTGGAAATGATAATGAGGATAAAATCTCATCAAGGCTCTGAATTGGAAGTAATCAGGATAGAGTTTATCAACTATGGTCGTTGCAGGATAGGTGACAGAAACTTTAGCGTTCCGTATTATTTTGATGCTAGAATAAGAACTACAGTTAGGCCTAGTTTAGATTGGTGATGCTTTAGTAATCGTAGCTCAGCATTGTTCTGGTGCTAGGATAAGAACTACAATTAGGCCTAGTTTAGTTTAATAATCATAGTTCAGCATTATTTTGATGCTAGAATAAGAACTACAGTTAGGCCTAGTTTAGTTTAGTAATTGTAGTTCAGCATTATTTTGATGCTAGAATTAGGCCTAGTTTAGTTTAGTAATCATAGTTCAGCATTATTTTGATGCTAGAATAAGAACCACAGTTAGGCCTAATTTAGTTTGGTGGTGCTTTAGTAATCATAGTTCAGCATTGTTTTGATGCTAGACTAAGAACTACCTGTAGGTCTAGTTAAGTTCAGTGGTGCATTTATAATCATAGCATAACATTTTCAATGTGATAAGGTATGAAAACTATACGTGATTTCTGGGCCATACATCTTTAAATAAAAAAAACAAAACATTATTACAAACATGTATGTAGTCAGTCGTTACAATTTACAATCACAAATGTTTCTAAAAATGTTTTGCTCATGTGGAAGTGAGGCTGCTCTAACAACCGCCAGTGCACAAAGGGAAAAAAATTAGAGGGAACATTGGTAGACACTCTGTTGTAAGCACTGGGAAATGTATGATGGGGAAAAATTATATTAGTAAAATATGATTTTGTCCTGAATATTTACTTAGTGATCATAAGCAAATACTTCTCCCTCCTTTCTGATGGAAAATATCTGCAAGGAAACAGCTTACAAATTAAATAAAAGGAGGCTATTATTCTCTACCCTTCAATTCACTACTTATATAGTTGGCTAGGATAAGATAATGCACAGTAAGAATGGACTCCTATTGTTAACGTTTCAAAGTAGTCATTACAAATGACTATTGAAAACGAAAATTGATTTAATTCTGGTTACCTGAATATGTTAGTATAATAACAGATTTTATCTGCTGAAAATTTTCAAGATGCACATAGCCAAGCTGAGTTTACTGTGCTACAATTAGGTCATCACCATCCTTCAAGTCTAATATTCCATCAAATTTGTCCCACCAGCATCAGCATCCTCAGCAGCAGTAGGAGCATCAACGTCATCACCTGATGCAACCTTTAAGTAATTTTTTTTAAGTTCCTTTCCAGAATTACTTCTAGAAATCATTTCCAAAAAGTCTTAATTCTGAGGACATAGTACATGCAAATGGGAAGGTCACATAATCTAGAATTTCAGATCTGCCTGCAAGACCAGAATTGTGCTCGGATCTTATTCCTTTGTCATGCTCAGGTCTTGTTACCCTCATCGTGCTCAGGTTTTGTTCCTTCGTCATGCTCTGCTCTTGTTCCTTCGTCCTGCTTGGGTCTTGTTCCTTCATCATGCTCAGGTCTTGTTCCTTCGTCATGCTCGGGTCTTGTTTCTTCATCATGCTCGGGTCTTTTTCCTTCGTCATGCTCGGGTCTTTTTCCTTCGTCTCCTAAAGAACAGCTGCTATTACTATTGTTACTGATAGTAACTGAAAACTGACATAAGTCATTTCTCCCAGTCTTAGAGCACATCTCTATGTGTTCATTCTCACACACTTGCATTATTATGTGTGGATCTTTAAAATTATCAACACTTTGCTGACAAGTCATGAGGGCTTGTTTGTTTTCTTGAGAGTAAGAAAGTGGTCTTGACATCACTCCAGACTGGGAGTCAATGACTTTAGCTGCTTCAGCATTTGTTTTATTATCAGTGTGAGGTTTGGAACTATTTTCTATAGTGGAGAGGTCACATGGAGGTCTACCAAGCACAGAACTACTTGTCACTTGGCATGACTCCTCATTTTGCTGACCAACTACGGGGATTTGACTCTTTGTGTGATAACTCTGTCTTTCTTGACAGCATGAACTATGTGTGTTTTCAGAATCCATTACTGTAGCTGTTTTCACAGGTACATTGCTTTTTGTGGAAGGTTCACAATTTATGTAGAGGTCATGTGGACCTATGCTATGTGCAGAACTCTTTGTTGTTGGACATGACTGGACAGGTAGGCCAATATTATCCATAGCACTGTTTGTTACTTCACAGGACTGGGTGTATGGGTCAATGTTATTTACATAACTGTTTGTTATTTCACATGACTGGACAGGTGAACAAAAATTATTTACAGAACTGTTTGTTATTTCGCTTGACTGAACATATGGACCAATGTTATTTATAGAACCGATTGTTATTTCGCTTGACTGAACATATGGACCAATGTTATTTATAGAACTGTTTGTTATTTCACATGACTGAACATATGGACCAATATCATTTACAGAACTGTTTGTTATTTCACTTGAATGAACATATGGACCAATGTTATTTATAGAACTGTTTATTTCACATGACTGAACATATGGACCAATATCATTTACAGAACTGTTTGTTATTTCGCTTGACTGAACATATGGACCAATGTTATTTATAGAACTGTTTGTTATTTCGCTTGACTGAACATATGGACCAATGTTATTTATAGAACTGTTTGTTATTTCACATGACTGAACATATGGACCAATATCATTTACAGAACTGTTTGTTATTTCACATGTCTGAACATATGGACCGATGTTATTTGCAGAACTGTTTGTCACTTCACCTGACTGGACATACGACATATGCATTGTAACATTACTTCCTTCGCCTGATTGGACATATGATGTATGCATTGTAACATTACTTCCTTCGCCTGATTGGACATATGATGTATGCATTGTAACATTACTTCCTTCGCCTAATTGGACATATGATGTATGCATTGTAACATTACTTCCTTCGCCTGATTGGATATATGATTTGTGCATTGTAGCATTACTTACTTCGTCTGATTGGACATATGCCGTATGCATTGTAGCATTACTTACTAGACTTGTCTGGACATATGATGTGTGCAACGTAACATTGTTAGCTTGACTGGCAATGGACGCATGATCTATTTCTGAATTATGATTGTCTTCCATCTGTCCTAATTCCTCTGAGATGTCTTGAGATGTTGAAAGTACACAACTGCTATCTTCTGACCTTCCTCCACAACTCCTGGAACTACTGGATGAATAGCTAAGCTGCGAAGTAACATAGCCGCTTTCAACACTGGCACTTTCCTACAAAATATGAATAAAACATATCAATAATTTATTACTCAGACAATCAAACACAACAGCAGATTTTTAAAAATCAGTTATGTTTTTTTCATCAATCATCAATATACAGCTGATCCATCTGCTACAGAACAACACTTCTTTCAGTGAAAGAACTACTATTTGCAATGCACAAGATTGACAATGCCAGTAACATTTGCCAATGTCAGTAATGTGTGCCAATGATATCTGAATGCTAGTGATGTGTGTCAATGATATGCGACAATGTGTAACAATGATTTGTCGTCTTTATGCTAAAAATATCTGACAATGAAGCAATGATAATCAGGGTGTCTGTTGCACATTGGCAATACTTTTTTTTTTTTTTTTTTTAAAGATTCTTACTTATTGTGATAAGTATATATTCATGAAAAGATTGAATTTTTTAATTTAGAATTTATGAACCATTCAGCAATAATTTTAGTTAACTCAGAAACCATTAAAGTTATATGAATTATTTTTTTCTACTTTTGTTCTTCTTTGTTTCCCTCAGGGATTGGATCTCAAATATCTTTTCTTTCAAACTTTTCATACTTACGGACTTTGACTGTGGCTTAGTGTACTCCATTTTGACATACAAGTTACTTTTCTCTTTGAATTTTCTCCTGCATACAAAATATGTTCAGTAAAATAGATTAGTAAATGCATAATGTCCAATGCTCACAGTTACATTCTCTAACAATGAATACAAAATGAACTATGTATATAAATGGAAACTATTAAATTTTTTATAGATTACACCAAAAAAAGTAAAATCAATTTTAAAAAAAAATGTTTTGCATGGTTGCTAAATTCAACAACGAATTTTACCAAAGCTTGTATGTAGTCAGTCAGTGGTCTGGTTACATTACCTGAGTCACAATCCTAATTTGTTGTTCAGATTAATAAATGGCTAAATGAAAGCAATGGATTAAGCATGACTGTTGTAAATTTTACACCAAAGGGAATATATCCTCAAATTTCCAGAACAGAGACAAATTTAAATGGGACACCAAACGACTCAAGCTAGTCAACTTTTGACAGTGCTTAAAAACATATGGTTGCATATTCTGTAGCATTTTGAGGTTTTTCATTCAATGTCTGATTTTTTTTTCTTAAATCAACTGACGTATGCTTTAGGATTTTCTTTCAACTTGCTGCCTTTCTTCTATCAACAAAATAACCATACGATGGGTTTCCTCCATATGGAGTCTGTGATATCTGGTTGGGTGAGACTATAGTGTGCAGTAGATGTCCTTGGATGCTCTAACAATGTTCTATGTAGTTAAAGTTCTAGAGCAAAAATAGTTGGGGAAAGTGCTCGTGTAGTTTTGTTTCTACTGGAAATGGCACCAAAGCACAAAGTGAGTCAGTCAATAGTTGCCATTTAAAAAGATCATCTGCTAATGGAACTTAACCTTTAAACATTTTTCCTAATCATGTCTTTTGAGGACTGCGATCACCTGCTCAGGAGTAAGGAAATCTATGGTGACATCTCACAGATCTTAAAGGGATCATGGTCAAAGCATTCCACATTTTCCTAACCCTGGGTGTTCTATCTCCCTACTTGGGATGCTAGTCTTATATTTGTAGAAATATGATCTAATTTGTATAATGGACAAAAGTATTATTTTGTCAATTACATATTTTCTAAATATGTCCACACCAAATGTTCCACCCTTATCTTGCTAATTTTCATATATCTGGTTACAATCAAAGATGCTGGTGAGTAAATGGCAATAACTCTCAAGTACTGTACTTTTATGTTGTCTCCCTTTGGAGATTTGTGGAACCCTCTGATACAGTGATAAGTTAAGTATGCCACTGGGGTTACATTTTTTTCATATAGTTGTAGACATACAGTAAGCAGTAAGGAAAAGCTTGTTTTAAAAAAAACAACTTTTTAGAACAATTTGTTTTATGATCTTTTACACAGCACTTCCTGTTTCTTTTCCAAACAGGTGTTTCAAGACCTCTTACAGAGCACTTCCTGTTTCTTTCAGAAACAAATGTTTCAAGACCTCTTGCACAGCACTTTCTGTTTCTATCCTAAACAATTGTTTCATGACTTTTAACACAATACTTCCCGTTTCTATTCTATACAAGTGGTCTCTGACTGTGTTCTGCTTTTAGAAAAGGTATGGCACAATGAACAAAAATGTAATGCCAAAACTGTCAGTGCTAGGAGATATAACTCATGATCTAGTGATCAGTTTCTCAATAAGTCACTTTCAAACAAGCACTCAAATGTTTTTATCTTTTGTCTCCAGCTTGTAGAGTATTTAAGTTGGGCAGTCTAATCAGACACTGCCTCTTCTTGACAAATGATTTTACAACCACACCTAAATACAATACAGTGCTAAAGGAATTACAAACCACTTACCAAATGGATACAACACAGTGCTAAAGGAATTACAAACCACTTACCAAATGGATACAACACAGTGCTAAAGGAATTACAAATCACTTACCAAATGGATAAAATACAGCGCTAAAGGAATTACAAACCACTTACCAAATGGATACAATGGAAATGCCAATAACAAGTACTACCACCAGTGTGGCTAAAGTGACACCAACTACAAGACCAGTTTGTGTTTCTGCAAAATATTGAAATAACTAAGTGACACTTAAAAAAAAGTAAAAGCTGACTCACAGAAGGAATGCTGACAAATTTGTGAATGCATATATTATGCATGTGCTGTTTTTTGCTAAAAACTTAAAACAAAATAAATGATGTTTGATTTTCTATATAGACAGACAGATATATAAATAAAAATACACACACACACATGCACACACCACACACACACACACACACACACACACACACACACACACACACACACACACACACACACATTTGATTAAGAAAAGGAGTTTGAAAATTTGCTTGAAAATACATCTTGCTTGCTCATAAGAAGTAGTGAAATTATGAGTACACAACAGACTAATCTTAGATGTAGCATGAGTATGCAATTTAACCTTATATAATATGAATATATATATGTACACAATGCAATTCAACTTTAATTGTGAATAAATATATAACAAATTGTAACCTTAACTGTGAGTGTGAGTACATGATGGATTGTAACCTTAATTGTGAGTGAATACACAGTAGATTGTAACTTTAGGTGTAATTGAGTATGTAATGGATTGTAACTTTAGTTGTATGTGTACACAATAAATTGTAACCTTCATTGTGAGTTGAATGCACAGTGGACAGTAACATTAGTCTGGGTTGATGTTGGCACCTTCCATAAATACGAATATCTATGATGGGACAACAACTGAGGACTTCACTTCTGGTAACTCGTATGAGCCCCCAGAGGAAACGATTCCTCACAGATAAGACAGACAGACAGATAAGACAAAGACAGACAAAGGACAGACGTTAGACAGACGTGATGATGACACTTATAAAATCATATTAGATGAAAATGATAATGAATTCGACACAACACTAATGAAAATTTAACAATAAACTTTATATAACAAAAAAGAAAATAAATTTAAAAAACATAAGAGAAAGAACAATTATTAATATGGTTCTAACAATAGGTTACAAATGTAGATTTATTCTAGCCTGAATCAGGGAATTAATTAGCCGCCCCTACATGAAAGTTACTTTCAATGTCAGTTTTTCTTGTCCTAATATATTTTCCTTTTCTGCACGAATCTCAATTTTAATTACAAGATATGCACTCGTTTTCAATGCCCTGAGTTCGATTACTTAGCTTAAAAGTCCCAAGCGAAAGTTGAAAGTTCAGCACAACGCTGAGCCAGTGTCCAACATACAAATCTTCACAGTGGCAGCCCTTAGCTTGACCAGCACTCAACACACAAATCTTCACAGCAGCAGCCCTTAGCTTGACCAGCACTAGCTAGCTCTGCCCCTTTGCTTCACTCACATAGCAGAATCGGTCTTAGGAGCCCTCAGATAGTTGAGTGACCTGGTTCTGGTGATTCTGCAATTTAATAATGCAGTGTAAGAAACTGCTAACTACAATAGAAAGCATTCAAGTGACAATTTCTATTAATTTCCCTGAGCACATTGACACTAAGCTGAAAGAAGATATGAATTAAAATGCATAAATTACTCTCAAACATTCTATTATTATTACACAAAGTTTTAACTAAGATTAAAAGTCAGTCACACTTACCTTCCACATTCTTCAAACCCCAAGAATCAAAGTTAATCTGGTTGGAGTACAATAGGTCCTTCCTTAGACTACTGTACTCAGTGGAGTCTTTCTGACTTTAAATTCAACAATTTTTTTCTTCTAAAATACCAGACCAAAATTCTGGGACTCGCCTCTTCCTACCGGAGCCAGGGGTTGTTCTAAGCAGAGTGAAGAGATTTCATTTAAACGTGGATATTTAAAGGTTTTCCATTCTACCATGTGTTTCCTTGAGACTAACCATTCCCCTGTTTTTAATTACAAGTGACCCTTTGATCTTCAACCGCTTCCTGTTCTCTAGCACGTAACTTCCCTCCATTCCATCCCTTCTTATTTGCGATCAGTCAGTCTTGGACAACCAGAGAGTGGAGAACACAGTGGACAGCCGGGGGGAATGGCACAGCGGTTCTCCCGCCATCTGGACTGCTGGTCCAGTTCATGCATCTGGGACTCAGGACGGAGATACATAAAAGAGATAGATACAGTCAAATCTAACGGTCCAGCTCTGGGTGGTCTATCCTGTGTGTTAAGTCTTGTAATCCTAGCAAACATCCTGTTAGTATCTTGGAGTGGCTTGGTTAAATACTTTAAATGTGGTTTTTTTGTACTAGGTTTCCTATACCCCTTGTGTATCTAGGTTTTATTCCTTTCCTTATTTTAATTTTTAAATGTTTATTGACATGATGCCAGGCGAAGTTTTACTTTCGACTGACAGGTGAATATACAAAGATTGTAACTGAACATATGAAAATGAGTGCAGTAACTCTCAGTATGTGTTCATCATCTCAGAATAATTGCAGTCAACAAAATCACCAAATGATGTGCTCTTTATTAGCTTGTGAGTGTGAATCAATTATGGCATTAAGTGCATATTTCACCATGTGATTTGGAATTCAACTCACCACCAACAGGTAGTAGCATGGTAAAGGCCTTTTCACTAGGATGTGAAATTCCACTGGTGGTATTTGCTGTTATGACTATGCTGTACTTTGTAGCTGGCTTGAGACTGCCAAGGTAATATCTTGAAGCGGCTCCATCATTAACAGTATCTACAAAATGTAAAGAAAGAAAACACTTCTTTATATACTATCAAGTATTTTCTTCTAAATTTAAATGAATCGCAGTTTCATCTCCTACAGTATCTATAAAAAAATATACAGACAACATTTCTTGTACGCAATGAATTCAATTAATATCTTCTAAATTTCAATAAACTGAATCTGAGTTTACTATATAAATCAACTGCAGCTTTTATTATTTTGAGGGTTCCCTTAATTTCAAAGCCTAATCTTTCTATCTTTCTTTAGGATAAAATGTAACCCCCAGATTTGCATCATTCCTGTATAACAGTCAAGTCATCTAAGCCACTCACAGCTATATCAAACTTTAAAATTTTAAGGACTTACAGAGACACTTCCATTTAAACAATGATGCACTGTTATATTTGTTTTTACTTGTGTACAATGTACAAGTCTTGTGAAAACATAAAGACACTTGAGTATTTCATATTGCATTTTCTTGTGTGTGTTTGAGTGAGTATATGAAGATGTATGTATGACAAAAAGACTATTTAAAACAGAGTAGGGATTGTTGAGGGGAACCTTGAAAGAATGTGATGTCTGAGCATAAGATATATATATATATATTTTAAATTTTTAATATTTTCAAAATAAATCTACTAATTTACTCTAAGCTAAAGTTATGATCAGTATTAATATTCAAAGTACTTGTGCTTAATTTTCGAAGAAAAAACACTTAAGGCTAGCAATAGTATCCTAGATACTATTCTGATTAGGTTTAAAGGGAAAAAACTCATGAGTAATATTAGTATTCAAAACACTTCTTGTTAATTTTGGAGGAAAAACACTTATGATTTTATTCAAAATACTTGTTATTTGCTTTAAATGGAAAACCACTTATGACTAGAATTATTATTCAAAACACATTATTTTTGGAGGAAAACACTTATAACTAAACATTAGAATTTAAAACACTTGTGGTAAGTATTGATATTAATTAGAAAAAAATGTGATTAATATTGGTATTAGCTGGCAAAACACACATCATGGGGTTAATATTGGTATTAGCTGGTAAAACACACATCATGGTTAATATTGGTATTAGCTGGTAAAATGTTTGTGGTTAATACTGGTGTCAACTGGCAAAGCACATTTTGTGGTTAGCATTAGTAGTATTATAATGATCACTACAAAGCACTTGCCATGAACAACAGCATGCAGAATTGTTTTGTAATTAGCTTTGGGAGGCAAAAACACTTGGTGTGTTTAACACCTATACATTTATATTCAAAACATTTTCTTCATTAGTATTAGTAGGCAAAAAGATTATTATGGTTAATAGTTTTATTTAAATTTTGTGATTAATATTTGCAGACAAAACACATTTGCTAAGTATTACTATTAATGGACATAATACTTGTTACATTAACTGTAATTAGGCAAAGCAACAACTTGTACCATTAATTGTATTAGGCAAAGCACTTACTGATAACAACATATGTTACATTAGTTATATGGCAAAGTACTTGTTGGTAACAAGTTGTTACATTAGTTGTGTTATGCAAAGCACTGTTTTCAATTAGAATTAATTTGCAATATTAGCACTAAAAGTAAAACTAGTTATCAATACTGGCCATAAGCATTTTGTCAAATAATATTGAGCTTTTCCCTTAAAATATTTTTAACTACAATAATATTTTGCCTTCTATAACAAATAAACAATGTATTGCCTCTTAATGTTAACCACAACAATATCTCACCTACTAATTCCAGTTATTTACAAGTTTTAGCTTTAAAAGGGAAAATCTATTTCAGCTCAAAATCTAACAGGGAAACAATGTGTGAAATAAGTGAGAACACTATATCTTTTTTTTAATAACTAAGTTTCTTGAAGAATTTAAAAATAATCTTTAGGCACTTACAGATATTGCAATTTCCAATTGGTTCTTCGCAGGATTTGATTTCATAGCCATAGGTCATGACCTTCTTTATTTGATTGCAGCGAGGGTAACTCCAGTAGAGATAAACAGAATATGAATCTGCTACCGGAACAGGTGTGACTGGTGTAGGTACATCTTCTAAAAGTAAGAAATGAGCTGTGATAAAATTAAGGTTTTAAAATCCATATCTAGTGAATATAAACACTTTTATTGCAATCATGTTTACTGCAGATATGTTTATTTCATTTCCTGCTGGTGCCAATCTCATCACTTTGAAACTAATAGATTTTTGCCTTTATGTCTCAGTTTAATATTAAGACACCATAAATTACCAGTGAATATTATGGAAACAGTTCATCAAGAGTTATAATATGCAATTGACACTCATGCTATCAAAACAGTTCATTTAGAGCCATAAATGACAACTAAAATTCATGCCATCAAAACTGTTCACTAAGAACCATAAAGGACAAGTAAAATTCATGCCATCAAAACTGTTCACTAAGAACCATAAAGGACAATTAAAATTCATGCCATCAAAACTGTTCACTAAGAACCATAAAGGACAATTAAAATTCATGCCATCAAAACTGTTCACTAAGAACCATAAAGGACAATTAAAATTCATGCCATCAAAACTGTTCACTATGAACCATAAAGGACAAGTAAAAATCATTCTATCAAAATACTGAACTAGCTTGCTGGCTGTGTTTTATTTGGGTTTAGTTTTATTGTCTACTTCCAATATGTAGATTTTGCAGATGTGACAAAACAATACTCATTTACATGGTTCACCCAGATTTTCATTTGACCGTTAAGCTTAAAACAGATTTTCTGCTCCACATTTCTTAATAAAATTACTTTTTTCTTAAATTACAGAAATAACATTCCAGATTTACATTAAAACAATTATATCTCTTCTATATTTCTTTCAAGCCCCCAAAAGTTAAAACTAATCAACAAATCTTTTAATCAATGAGTTTTTAAAAAGATCCTAAAAAAATACCCCGTACAGTTCTGCATTAAATAGTTACATCTTTTCCATACTTTGAAGTATGCAGATTAAGTGTCCAAATTACTTCCTTTTCCCTTCAAATGGTTATTGTCTCACCATATTTAAAAAATCAGAGAGTGACTGTCACAAGTCTGATAAAAATGTCCGACCTGATGACCCACTTAGCCTTGTTTACTTCAAATTCGAATATTTGAAACCCTTGGCCCTTTGTTCCAAGCTTCCTTTTTCTAGGTGCTTCTAGAACAGGTCAAGATGTTATGTAACTTTAGGACCATTGTCCAGTTCTCGAACCAACCACATGCTTTGCGAACAGTCACGTGATACGCAATATACCTTTCTATATATGTACCCACACGCTTCCGCTCCCTCACTTCGAGCACATTTTAGCTAATTCCATCAGCTTACTCGGGTCGTGAGAGGCAGCCGGCGCCATAGAGAATCAAGGTACCCTTCGACTTCTCTCAAAAGGTATCATTTTATTTAATAGTATTTGCCTATGTATTGTTTAAGTATGTATTTGTGCTATGTATCATATGATTTCCATATACACTTGAGCATGGTTCAGAGAAATAGCTGAAAACCTATATGTTACGGAATATAAATTTATTGTAACCATTTTTCCATTTCTGTACTTTAATTTATATTGTTTTAATTCACTAAGAGCCAGAATGCTGCGCTCGATATGAATTCTTCATGTAATTCAATTATTGCGTGTAATTTAAATTGTAAATTGTGAAGCGCTCTGTCGGCTTGAATTACCCCTTGTATGAACATTAATTTAACGTTGTATCTATTTTATTGCTTCATACGTCATGACTGTTAAATGGAACACATGTGAGACGATTATATTTTTTCTAAATCTAATTGTAAGCGACGCGAGGTCGAAACTCTTGGTTCAGCGCATTTAATTGAGCCATGCCTAGGTAGGACCTGTTAGGTTGAGAATTATATCCAAACACGTTGCATCCACAGGTCGGCTCATGGTTCATGTTCACCCATGCCTCACCTGCATTAGCTTATTGGTATAAGCGTGTCGAAATCCACTCTGAGGGCCATGCTGCAAAAATTCCAGTTCCTAGCCACTAACAAAGGGACATCATTCCTTATGCGTCACGTGTGTCGTTAAAGGGGGACTGAGGGAACGAATCAGCATGACTGAGTGTTGAGACCAAGGATACAAGAATAGAGCTAAGTGCAAAATCAAGTGTACAGATCTCAAAGGAACACTTTTCTGGCAATTTAGATTGACAAAAATCAGGCATAGGCGCGTAAAGACGGAGTGAAGACTATTCGCGTTGCATTCGATTTATTGTTAATTTGTTAAACTTTATTAAATCTTATTTTCTTTGTTAATACCTCTTAGTAGTTGATTTCTATGCACAATAGACCAATTAGATTAATTCTTAGATTTGAATGGGGGCGGATGAGCAGAAGGATTGATGACGAGTGCATATTAATTTAGAGGGATTTAACTGTTTTCAAATCTAGCTAAAAGTTCGCAGTTTATTAGTCTGTAAATTTGTCGTCTGAACTACAAGACGCACTTTTAATTAGTCAGATAATAAATTGAGCAACCAGTCTGCGTAGAATATGAGAGGAAGAATTAATTATATTTAAAGTCTTTTAATTATTCTAAGCAGGGTCTTTAAATAAATACTGGAAACGTAACAAGTGTGGGTCGTCGCGGGATTGATATGTATTAAATTGTAAATTGTAACATTTTTATACATAGGGCGCATCATAACCTAGAAACGAACGAACGAACAGAATTGCCAATTGTTCTTTTGATTTTTGTATCACTGATTTTCTTTGCTTTTGTTGTGACATGTGCATGTATTCTTTTGCAGAGTAGCGTGCATGTTAGTTAATATATGTTTAAGCGTAGTTAAGCATTATGTTAGCTAATTGAATGATTTATTTAGTATTGTGTTACTGAGTACTTCATTGTGAGGAGTCGAAGGTTATACCGCCAGCTAGGAGAGTTATCGGTAGTAACAGACTTCGGACTATTATATTTAGGGTGCTAGATATAATGTGTAATGTTGTATGGTAGGAGCCGTGACATTACGAAAGTCTTGGAACAGCGGACACTGTGACAAGCAGGTGAAACGTGTAAAGAGTTAACGCGTAATTTATTTCGGAAGGTGTTCTGAGTAAATTAAATAATTTTTGTAAGGTTGTAGCCTAAAAGTTATTTTCGGGATAAGCGGAGTTATCGCCGACGGTTAAAACACACAATTCACGAGATACATTCTTATTGTAGCCAGCGCGCTAAGACAGTAAAATGGATCTAGAGCAGGTTATTGAAAATCTGAAAAGGAATGGTTCCTTATTAGGACACCAAGGTGACGAACTGACGAACTACATTAGAACCGAGCTAGTCAAAAAAGAGCAAGCGGATCTAGAGAGAGAGAAGCGAGCAGACGAACGAGAAATGAAAAAGTTAGAAGCCGAAACGAAAAAGCTAGAGGCTGAAACTGAGGCTAAACGCATAGAAGCTGATACGGAAGCCAAACGCATTGCAGCTGAAACAAAACGGTTAGAATTAGAGGTGAAGAAGTTAGAACTCACAAATCCAAACCGTGATCGCAGAAGCAGTGGTGATTCGCGTTCTAGCGATGGAAATAATCACAGTAGAATTGAAAACATCATTCCAAAGATAAATATGGTCCCATTTGATGAGAACAAAGATCAAATAGACGCGTATTTAAAAACGTTTGAAAAGTTAGCCAGAGCAACAAGCATTCCAGCGGAACATTGGGCGATAAATTTATCGGGATTATTGCAGGGCAGTGCGAAAAACGAGTTCAATAAGCTTAGCGATTCTGAGTCAGATAATTACGACACAGTCAAGGCCGCATTATTGAAACGTTACAAACTCACAGCCGACACATACCGACGTAAGTTTAAACAGGCCACGAAAGCCAGTTCAGAGACGCACGCACAGTACATACGACGCGTCACGGACTTGTTCCAAAGATGGATAGATCTAGCTGAAACTCCACAGACATACGCAGGTCTTAGGGATGAAATGGTAAAAGACCACATTCTCGGGTCATACAAATCAGATCTACTGATTCACTTAGCAATAAGGGAAAAATCTACGCTAGAGGAGATAGGCAACGCCGCCGATCGCTTTGATGACGCACATTCTCAATTCTCGAACGCACACGCGAACAACAAGTCTCGACCGAACGAACCGCCGACTCGAAAGGATAAGAAAAATGACGGGAAGGCACCTAGTGAGCGTGATGATAAAACATCTAAACCCGACACTAAAACCAAGTCTGACAAACAGAAAGATAAAAAGAATCTTGCATGTTACACTTGTGGTGATAGTGGCCATTTTTCACGAACATGTCCTGAAAAGAAAACAGCTAAAGTTTATGCAGTAGAAAGTCATACACCTAAAACGGAAAAGTCGAATCGAACACCAGTACAAGCAAACGGTCACGACACAATCGCTTTGCTTGATACAGGGTGTGAGCTGGACGCTATAGTAAATGCATCATTAGTTAACCGTACCGACTACACAGGGGAGACAATCTCTGTCACCTTTGCAAACGGCGAGCAAGACATTTTACCAGTAGCTGAGATCTCGATTGTTTCAGACTTTGTAGAAGGAACAGTCAAAGCGGCAGTTATGGAAAACTCACCGCATGACGTGATCCTTGGTTGCAAGTATGTTTTGCCATGCAAAAAACAAACTTCAACTGAACCACCACTGGTTAACGCTGTAACCAGAGCAGCGAGTAGTAAAGACAAATCTGTGACTGCACCGATGTCTGCCGCACCAGCCGTAGATGAAGCAACAGTTAGCGAGATTAAATTATTACAAGCTGAAGACGAAACACTAGACCGGTTACGCAAGCAGGCTGTACCTGTTAGTGACGTCAACACTGACGATTCGAATAAGAAAGCGTGCATTATTCTGAAAAAGGGTTTATTGTACCGCTATTCGAAAGTGGGAGACGAATTTCGGAAACAATTAGTCGTTCCACAAACCAAACGAAATGACGTATTACGATTAGGTCACGAGAGTCTTTTTGGTGCACACATGGGTGTACAAAAAACAACTAGTCGTATTACAAGTGAGTTTTATTGGCCGGACATCATTGCCGATATCCGTAGATTCGTGTTAAGTTGCGACACATGCCAGAGAACACAGTCTAAAAATTCAATCAGACCCGCACCGTTAGGAGAGCCTGAACTGATCAGTGAGCCCTACAAACGCGTAGCAATGGATTTGATTGGGCCTATAATACCCACATCAACGAGAGGTAATCGATACGTGCTGACCACTATTGATTACGCAACAAGATTCGCCGACGCAGTACCATTGAAAAATATTGATACTGAAACTGTCGCCGAAGCCCTTTTCGGTCTTTGGAGTCGTGTTGGAATTCCTACTGAAATTTTGACAGATCAGGGGAGTCAATTCATAGGCAACGTAATGAAGGAAGTAAATCGCTTACTTTCCATCAAACATCTTACTTGCACACCATACCACCCCCAGGCAAATGGTCTGATTGAAAAATACAATGGGACATTAAAAACAGCACTTAAAAAGCTCGCCACTGATAAACCGAAAGACTGGGACAGATACATCCCTGCCCTACTATTTGCATATAGGGAAGTGCCACAATCTTCCACCGGGTTTTCACCATTCGAGCTACTTTACGGACGTACTGTACGCGGACCGATGATGATTTTGAAGGCACTTTGGACTGATGAAAAGACAGATGACGAAGTTAAAACAACTTACACATACGCCACTGACTTAAGAAACCGTCTTGAAACTATAGGCAAGATAGCACGGGAAAACTTGACGATAGCTCAGTCTAGACAGGCAGAATATTACAATAAGCACACCAAACCTAGAGAATTTGAAGTTAATGACAAGGTGTTACTGTTGCTTCCTGAAGCACATAACAAACTTCAGATGAAATGGAAAGGACCCTTTGTAGTTACCGCCAAGCTAGGGGGACTGAACTATAAGGTGCAGACAGGAAAGAGAGAGAAAATCTTTCATGTTAACCTACTCAAAAAGTACATAAGCCGTGAGGATCAAACCACTCAAGCTGATTTTGTCGTAGCGACGATAGTTACAGAAGACGAGGGGGATACTGATTGCGTCACTGGTACTTTACCAAACTGTCCTCTACAGACGGACGAAACTGTCAAAGACGTTAGGGTAAATGAAGCCTTGACAGAAAGACAGAAAGAAGAAGTGAATAAATTGCTCAATGAGTTCTCATCTACTCTGACAGACAAACCAGGGTTGACAGACTTAATAGAATTTTCACTGAAGCTGACTGACAACAAACCGATACGTTTGAAGCCGTATCCGTTGCCACACGCTAAGATAGATGACGTTAGACGTGAGATTAAGACTATGCTAGATCTAGGGGTCATAGAGAAGACTGACAGTGCCTACGGATCACCCATCGTGTTGATTAAAAAACGTGATAACTCGTTCCGTTTTTGCGTAGACTACCGCAAACTCAATCAAGTGACAGAGTTTTGTGCCGAGCCTCTCCCTGATCCGGATCTCATCTTCACTAAGCTAGCTAACGCTCATTACTATACCAAAATAGATTTGTCACGCGGTTTTTGGCAAATCAAGGTCAAGGACACTGATCGACACATACTAGCTTTCACTACACCAGTAGGAAACTACACATGGAAAGTTATGCCTTTCGGAGTTTCAAACGCTCCAAGCATTTTTTCTAAGATGATGCGGTCATTGTTAGAACCACTGTACGGACGTGGAGTTGAGAACTTCATGGATGATTTAATTCTAGGCACCCAGACATGGGAGGAGCACTTGACACTCTTACGAGACGTGCTAGCCAGATTAAAGCAAGCCAACCTCACTGCCCGCCCTACGAAGTGTGAAATAGCACAATTCTCCTTAGACTTCTTGGGACACAAGTTGAGTCATGGGACTATGTCGCCAAGTGAAGCTAAGATAGCACAACTTAAGGACACTTCACAACCGCTAACAAAAACACAAGTTAGAAGTTTTCTTGGTCTTGCTAACTACTACAGAAAATTCGTACCAGATTTTAGTGCCATTGCATGTCCTCTGACTGACTTGACACGTAAGAATATGCCTACAAAGGTAGTGTGGACTGATGCATGCCAAAACGCTTTTGACACACTGAAATCTAGACTGACTTCAGATTTAATTGTTAAACTGCCAGATTTGACAAAACCATTCTTGTTAAGGACTGATGCTAGCAACGCAGGATTAGGAGCAGTGTTATTACAAGAACACAATGACACCAAACACCCAGTTGCATATGCAAGCCGTAAACTCACAACTACTGAACAGAAATATTCCACCAGTGAAAAGGAATGTCTTGCAATAGTTTGGGCCATAAAAAAGTTCGAAAACTATTTGTACGGAAAAACCTTTGTCATTGAGTGCGATCACCAGCCGTTGGCCTTTCTCGGACAGGCGCAATTTACGAACAGCCGTTTAATGCGTTGGTCTTTGTTTCTGACACAGTATGACGCAAATATTCATTACATCAAAGGGTCTTTGAATGTTGGCGCAGATTATATGAGTCGTGCTTGATGCCATCAAGTGCCGGTACTGATAGAATGTTGTTTAATCAATTAACTGAACCCTACGGATTCCTTCCTGTAAATATGAAATATAGTTGCACACTTTATTTCTAGGAATGTCGAAATTTTTTTTGTGTAAATTTTTCTTCATTGTGGACTTCTACATTTTATCATACATAATTTGTAGGAGGCATTTTATCTTTGGCAAGATAAACGCCTCAAAAGCAAGGGGGTGTCACAAGTCTGATAAAAATGTCCGACCTGATGACCCACTTAGCCTTGTTTACTTCAAATTCGAATATTTGAAACCCTTGGCCCTTTGTTCCAAGCTTCCTTTTTCTAGGTGCTTCTAGAACAGGTCAAGATGTTATGTAACTTTAGGACCATTGTCCAGTTCTCGAACCAACCACATGCTTTGCGAACAGTCACGTGATACGCAATATACCTTTCTATATATGTACCCACACGCTTCCGCTCCCTCACTTCGAGCACATTTTAGCTAATTCCATCAGCTTACTCGGGTCGTGAGAGGCAGCCGGCGCCATAGAGAATCAAGGTACCCTTCGACTTCTCTCAAAAGGTATCATTTTATTTAATAGTATTTGCCTATGTATTGTTTAAGTATGTATTTGTGCTATGTATCATATGATTTCCATATACACTTGAGCATGGTTCAGAGAAATAGCTGAAAACCTATATGTTACGGAATATAAATTTATTGTAACCATTTTTCCATTTCTGTACTTTAATTTATATTGTTTTAATTCACTAAGAGCCAGAATGCTGCGCTCGATATGAATTCTTCATGTAATTCAATTATTGCGTGTAATTTAAATTGTAAATTGTGAAGCGCTCTGTCGGCTTGAATTACCCCTTGTATGAACATTAATTTAACGTTGTATCTATTTTATTGCTTCATACGTCATGACTGTTAAATGGAACACATGTGAGACGATTATATTTTTTCTAAATCTAATTGTAAGCGACGCGAGGTCGAAACTCTTGGTTCAGCGCATTTAATTGAGCCATGCCTAGGTAGGACCTGTTAGGTTGAGAATTATATCCAAACACGTTGCATCCACAGGTCGGCTCATGGTTCATGTTCACCCATGCCTCACCTGCATTAGCTTATTGGTATAAGCGTGTCGAAATCCACTCTGAGGGCCATGCTGCAAAAATTCCAGTTCCTAGCCACTAACAAAGGGACATCATTCCTTATGCGTCACGTGTGTCGTTAAAGGGGGACTGAGGGAACGAATCAGCATGACTGAGTGTTGAGACCAAGGATACAAGAATAGAGCTAAGTGCAAAATCAAGTGTACAGATCTCAAAGGAACACTTTTCTGGCAATTTAGATTGACAAAAATCAGGCATAGGCGCGTAAAGACGGAGTGAAGACTATTCGCGTTGCATTCGATTTATTGTTAATTTGTTAAACTTTATTAAATCTTATTTTCTTTGTTAATACCTCTTAGTAGTTGATTTCTATGCACAATAGACCAATTAGATTAATTCTTAGATTTGAATGGGGGCGGATGAGCAGAAGGATTGATGACGAGTGCATATTAATTTAGAGGGATTTAACTGTTTTCAAATCTAGCTAAAAGTTCGCAGTTTATTAGTCTGTAAATTTGTCGTCTGAACTACAAGACGCACTTTTAATTAGTCAGATAATAAATTGAGCAACCAGTCTGCGTAGAATATGAGAGGAAGAATTAATTATATTTAAAGTCTTTTAATTATTCTAAGCAGGGTCTTTAAATAAATACTGGAAACGTAACAGTGACAAAGTTAATGTTAAAACAGATATCTCCTCCATGTTTTAACTCACTTTCATTGGGATTGTAGATACAGTCTGTAAAATCGATGCCTGAAGATTCATTGTTTGTTGTAACTATAGCAACTCCAAACTGATTGGCATTACTGACATTCCAGTGATGCTCCCCAGCAGAATAGTTGATGTTAACCAACTCTATTAGACCCTGTCATGAAATTAATGATTTAATGAAGACTAACTTATTAGTATTAGATTACTAATGTGCACTCTAAGCCAAACTATGATTAGGTAAAAGTTTATGTTTCATAAAATACAAGCAATTGATTAATTTAATGTAATTCTGTTTAAAAATATTTTTCATTAAATTCTCTCTCCTGTTTGGGTGGAGCTGAAATTCGTGTATGTTAAAATTGTTTCCATTCTATTTCAAGATGACAGTGGGTTCCTCATTATAAGCAAAATATGAGTAAAATATTGATGAACAACTCCTAAAGCATATTTTGTTAGCTCATAAATTAATATCAATCTGAACAGCAAAACTATGGTGTCAGAAATGTTTCACATCAACTGTTTAAAAACAACATATAAAATAACTGTAAATGAATGAACATTTGCTACAATTTTTATTTTGTTGTAACGTCAAATGATTGTAAGTATATACCTGATACAAAGTTTACTAAAGAATCAAAAATGTTTGAAATATTTTTTAATGTAAAAAAGAAAAATAATTAACTGACTCTCTAAGATTAAAATCATAACAAAAACTAATTTATCTTAGTTTTTATTTTTAAGAGAATTTGGCTGGAAAGAAATAATTATATGTTATGTTACATTCAAAATAAAAAGTACAAATAGGAAAAAATATTAAGATGTTTATAAAAATAAAATAATATGGCTAAACTACTTGACACTGACTTTAATGCTAGGACTGTCCCAGAAATAATAAAGAAAGAAGCTATGTGGCAGAAGATTTTCCATAATTTTCCAGGTTGCTACAACATCACCACTTCCATCGTCCTTTATTTGCAAGTCCACATCTGTCAGGTATTTATACAGGTCTGCAAAATAACATTATTCTTTATAAATATAAACTTGCAATCTGCAAAACATTCTTTCACATTTTCATTGCAAAATGTATTCACTTCAATGTACAAATTACAATAGACTGCTGATTACATTGCAAGAGCATGTCTGATCCTTGCTTATCTGGATCAGACATGCACCTATGATCAGACTTATGCTTATGATCCTTGCTTATTTGGATCAGAATTGCACCTATGATCAGACTTATGCTTATGATCCTTGCTTATCTGGATCAGAATTGCACCTATGATTAGACTTATGCTTATGATCCATGCTTATCAGGTGGGTCACCAATCAAACCAAAATTGTGAATCACTCAGCATTAAATGGAGAACTACAAAACTGTTATGTATCATGTCACAGTCCAGTGCATGTTGAAATATCTTATATAATATGCTTATGCAATTAAAAAGTAAAAGAAAAAACATCAGCATTATGTGTCTGTATAAATAATAAAAATTAGGATGTTGCAAAATAATCTAATTAAAAAGTATCGTTTGGTTTTCTAGTGTTCTCACTGTCTCAATACAAGAGGTAATTGATGATCTATTGTAAACACATTACACGAACAAAACTTAATTTTAAGTGAAAATCGTAGGCACTCTATTGTAGCCATGTTACAACAAAATCAGCATGCTTAATATTGATTAAATTAAATTCAATTATCAGTCTCCAATCTCCAACAAATACAAAATACCTAGAACCATAATGAAAGTGACAGTACAGATGCTAAATTAAAATGTGTGCAAAAGTGGGAGACTATTTACATGCTTATAATGTAAATACATTATCAAAACAGTTATTGGTTTTATACTGTTAAGTTTTATATCATGTTTGTTATTTTTTATGTGTATATCATTAAACCATTAGGCTTTAAATTATTTGGAGTTTTATACTGTTAGGTTTTATATCATGTTTGTTATTTTTTATGTGTATATCCCATTAGGCTTTAAATTATTTGGAGTTTTATACTGTTAGGTTTTATATCATGTTTGTTATTTTTTATGTGTATATCATTAAACCATTAGGCTTTAAATTATTTGGAGTTTTATACTGTTAGGTTTTAAATCATGTTTGTTATTTTTTATGTGTATATCATTAAACCATTAGGCTTTAAATTATTTGGAGTTTTATACATGTCACACTCATTTAAACCTGTACATCTTGAAAATAGATATTAGTGATTATGACTTTAATTAGGCTATATCCAGGTATATTCAAACAAGAGAGTGTGTGACCCTAGTTTGGTGTCCATATAAGGTAAAAGCTAAGTACATATACATCCAAATAATCAATATATATGACTGGGGAAGAGAGAGACAGAGAGAGAGACATATTCAATGGGTGCTAACTCAACCAAATTAATTTAGTGTCACTTGGTTTTGTCTTGTTTACAATTTTATCTGGAATAAAATAATGCAAAATCTCCTGGAGTGACAAGAAAGCTGGTCAGAGAATTAAAAAGAAATATAATTATATAATTATATATACATTATGACAATGCTTGCTTACTTTTCAACAAACAAAAAAAACCAATTATATAATAATACTTCCAACATCATGTCCTTATACAGTATTTCAAAACACTTTATAGAATATAATCACTAATATGTACACATATCTAAAAGATATTATATGAAACTTTTTAATCTTATTTTTCAAATAACTTTCATTTAAATTGTAACTGAAAATGTGAGTAAAATACAAACATAGCTACTGATAGGAAAACAATTAAAATTTAAAATCTCACCAAAAACCCAAGAAAATCTTCCCCCCAAATCAGTACTGGCACTGTATAATTTTACTAAGCTAAATTTTTTATACTGAATACCAGAATATGGACAAGCACCTTCATAAATTTGTTCCCAATAAAGTTTTTTTCTAAATACATCACATAAACTTTGTTAATTTTACCTTCCAACATATAATAATAATAATAATAATAATAATAATATGACCAGATGAGGCCATTATTTAGTCCTAACACCCTGCCTGCCCTAAACAGACATACTCCACCAAATTGATTCATTATATTATGTTCAAGGGGGAGATAACTCAGACAAAAGCTTATAAAGTATCACTTTGTTCAATTTTGTCTTACATTCAGTATCATTGTGGCTCCAAATAGATCAAATAATTTTTTTTTTAAATCAGGCATCATTCTTCTTAGCACAGGAAGTTAAAAGTTAATACAAAATGAAACATAATAAATGAACTCTGTCAGACTGTTTCTCTGGCCTTAAAAATAAACGCAAAATGAAGCCTTATGAACAAACCCTTCTGTAAAGGAGGTATATATAGTTCCACTGGCAAAGAACGACCACCGAGAGTGTATGCATACAATAAAGCTGTAAATCCTGTTTCACATGGTACAGTGACAGTAATATATAGCTGTTCTGGTCCCTGGGTAGAATAATCTTGACTTTTGTTCTGTCCATCCACAATGACACTAACACTGTATTTTGTCACAATCCCATTCCTGTAGTCATCTGGGACAGGCTGAAAACAAGCAACATAATCTTTATCATTATCATCATATTCCTAGTGCTGGACAATGCTGCTTTAAACAAAAAATACAGATTAGATTTGTGACAACAACAGTGTCACAATCTAGGACAACAATCTTAATGTTGTTTATCATCTCCCCTCTCCATCCCCCACCCACCCATCCCTGCAACTAACATAAAGAAAAAACTCAATGTTGCAAAAATAATAATGACTTATGTGAATTCTTGTCATATGTTTTAAGCCTGCAATTCAGGAATTTGTTTTCACGAATTTTGCATGCAGAATTTACCCATGGATTTTTAGAAACATGCAAATTAAATTTGTTATTGTACTGACATTTTAGAGTATGTCAATACCAATCAATAAATCAACAAATAAGATTTCTAGAAAAATAGGAAATAACAGTGACAAGTGATTTACAAACTCATGAGTATAAAGACAGCTTTTATTTTATCAATTATGAAGTGTAGGACAACAAAATGAAGTTTAGATATTTTATGATCATAAATAAAAGTAATATTTATAAGTAGTTAATATTTAATAGTGCTTGAATTTTTTTGTACAATTTAGTGCTGATGTCTCTTTAAGATGAAAAATTTAGAGCTCTCAAACCTGGAAGTAAATGGTGACCTGCCCAAAGTTTCTATCTAAGCATGGTGCCCGGAAGTAGCTATTCAGAGTCACTTGAGGACCGCAGGCAGGTGCTAAAATATAATTCAAGAGTAGGTCAAATTCTTGAAGAAAAGCTCTGAAGCATTTTCTCAACAATGTGCAATTTCTGTATAATTATTTCATACAGCGAATTTAAACTTTAGAATTTTTTAGTATTATTATTTCACACAGTTAAGTTAAACTTTAGAATTTTTTAGTATTATTATTTCACACAGTTAAGTTAAACTTTAGAATTTTTTAGTATTATTATTTCACACAGTTAAGTTAAACTTTAGAATTTATTAGTATATTATTTAGCACAGTAAAATTAAACTTTAGAATTTCTAAGTACAGTATATTATTTCACACAGTAAAGTTAAACTGTAGAATTTCTAAGTATATTATTTCACATAATAAAGTTAAACTTTAGAATTTCTAAGTAAATTATTCCACACAGTGAAGTTCAACTTTAGAATTTCTGAGTATATTCTTTCTCACAGTAAAGTTAAACTTTAGAACTTCTAAGTATTAGTTTTTATTTCTTCTGAAACATAAAATGTGATAAAATGTATTAACTTATAAATGTGAGTACAAAAAATGTATTAACTTATAAATGTGAGTACAAAAAATGTATTAACTTATAAATGTGAGTACAAAAAATGTATTAACTTATAAATGTGAGTACAAAAAATGTATTAACTTATAAATGTGAGTACAAAAAATGTATTAACTTATAAATGTGAGTACAAAAAAATGTATTAACTTATAAATGTGAGTACAAAAAATGTATTAACTTATAAATGTGAGTACAAAAAATGTATTAACTTATAAATGTGAGTACAAAAAATGTATTAACTTATAAATGTGAGTACAAAAAATGTATTAACTTATAAATGTGAGTACATAAAATGTATTAACTTATAAATGTGAGTACAAAAAATGTATTAACTTATAAATGTGAGTACAAAAAATGTATTAACTTATAAATGTGAGTACAAAAAATGTATTAACTTATAAATGTGAGTACAAAAAATGTATTAACTTATAAATGTGAGTACAAAAAATGTATTAACTTATAAATGTGAGTACAAAAAGTGTATTAACTTATAAATGTGAGTACAAAAAATGTATTAAATAGTATACACAAAATGTAAGCAGCTTTAGATGTTATAATTTTTATTACATAAAAACAGTATTAGCCAACATGCATTTTAATACATATGATAAACAGTATTAGTTATAACTTTTAATACCATAAAATATGGTAAACACTTCTAGTTGTTACAGTTATTAATATATAAATTGTAGTTAAAAACAATAGTTGTTATAACTTTTAATACATAAAATGTGTTAAAAAGCATAAGCAATTACAACTTTTCCTTGAGATTTAAAAAAATCTAGCTACTGTAATTTTTAATATCCCAAAACGAAATTAAAAAACATTAGCAATATTAACTTTTAATATCTAAAATTAGGTACATATTACAGCAGTGATAACTGTTAATACAAAGAAATGTGGTAAACAGTTTTAATTGTTATAACCTAATTGTGGTAAAAATCATTAGATGTTATATCTTTCAATACATAAAATGTGGTCAACAGCTTGTTATAAATACGTAAATCGTGATAAAAAGCATTAACTGTTTATAATCTTTAACACAAATGGTATGCAGTACTTGTAGTTATAACCTTAAATAAATTAAGTACACAGTATAAGTGGTTAGAACCTTTAATACATGTTTTAGTCATTGTACAACTTAATACAAAAAACCAGTTGGGGAGAAACAATACAATTGTTATAACTTTTAATATGGTAATCAGTAATAATGATTATCTCTTACTGCACATGGTAAACAATATTAAAATGGTGATGCATTTCATGCATATTTAACTTCCATGAATTCAACTGTACATACTTTGGGGGAGGGGGAAAGTTGTAGGCAAGGAGATGAAAGACATGAATCTCTCATTCAGTCTCAGTTCTGACATGACTATCACAGTCAGCCTGTGACCAAAATGTGTAATTTGAATACACTATATTAATACATGTTATTAATACACAATATGACAGCAAGAGCACTCATCTGATGCTCTGCCAAAAAAAAGAAACACTTAAATGATTTAATTTTTATATATGATCCCTGTAAGGAATGAAGCCTCAAAATTACACAAAAATTTACAAGCAAATTGAGACCATTCCAAGAAATGTTTGAACAAATCAGATTTCAGCATCAGTTGCTGATCACCAGGTTTTTCAAGACAAAACAATCAGCAGCAGATGAGCCAATAACAATAAACTCCTTGGGCTAAACCAGAGCTGACCCAAACCCAGAGCCAGAGCCAACTACAATTTGCTCTCCAGCACACAAACCAGCCCATCATCTCCTTGATCCACATCACACTTTGATGATGCCCCAGTCATGTTGTCAGGAAAAGAGGAAGACTAATTATTGCAGGATTGTACTCACATAGTGCGAATGTTCATCATCTCGTCATTCATTGGCACTAAATTAATGACCATCATAATTTTGACTATAAGTGATTTTTGTTTTATGTGCTGATGTCAGAACACAACTCCCCTGCAAGATGCAACACCACTGTTGTCATAACTCTTTATACCAGTGGTAAACAGAATTAAGCAATGTAACTTTTAATACATATCATGCACAGTATTAGTCAAAAGTACATTTTAATACATCTGGCAAACAGTATTAATGGTTTAAAAATAAACAGCATATACAAGAGTCATTATCAGTATTTAATAAATGTGATAAACAATATTGGTTATAACTTTTAATAAAAGTAGTAAATAGATTAAACTCTATAGCTTGAGATATCTGTGTAAACATTCTCAGTCATTGTACATTTTGAATCTAAATCATACCTTAAATCTGGTAAACAGTATTAGTATAAATTTTAAATACATTTGGTAAACTATATTTTAGTCATAATTTTTAAAACATAGTAAACAATATTAATCTTAACTTTTAATGCAATGGTAAACAAAATTATTTGTTATAAATTTTATTACATGTGGTAAGCAGTATTAGCCATTATAACTTTTATTACAGATAGTTCACAATATTAGCCATTATAACTTTTATTATTGGTAGTACACAATATCAGCCATTATAACTTTTAGTACAGGTAGTTTACAATATTAGTCATTATAACTTTGCATAATTATAATAAATAGTATTTTAGTCAATACAATTTTAATATATGTAGTTAACAGTATTGATCATTATAACTTTTATTTTGCTTGATAAACAGTTTTAGAATATATAAATTCAAATTTATTTGGTAAACAATATAAATCTTAATACAAATATTAGTCATTAAAACTTATAAACATGTAAGCAATATTACATATATCTATATTTTGATCATTATATCTTTTCATATAATATAAACAATAATGGCCTTTATAACTTTTACTACATATGATAAACAGTATTTACTGAGAGCAACGCTGATTAATTAGATATTTTTTTTGTTTACCTTCTTTTTACTTCTTTATTTTACTTTATTTTTTTAGGGTAGACTAATTTGCTGTGTGCTTTTCAATTAATTTATTTGTTTGTTCCTGGCTTATTTCTACTTGTGAATTGTGGTTTAAATTAAATCATCTTTAACATTTTGTGACAGTTGTGTGGAAAAACTAGTTAGAGGAGCTACTAACTTCTAAAGATAAACTCAGCCTATTATGTTGATACCATACAAATCAATCGTGATCCTCAACACCAGGTATTGTAAATTATTGCTAGCAATCTTTAACTTCTCCTTCTTTATTATTCCTGCCATTAGTTTCATATACTTGTCTTGAAAAGTGAAATGTATGTGAGAGTGTGACTTGTTATGTCTAATCTTTTATAACATTTCCCATTTAATTATTTTAGCTCCAGTACCATCACATCTCTCCCTCTATTATCAGCCCTTTTAAATAAATGTTCCACTGTAAAAAAAAAAAAATTAAAAGCACAGATGTTAATGTTATTATATGGAAGTATAATGTTAAGCCATACCAGCCTCATCCATTTGCTGGGTGACTGTGACAGGGTCACTGGGGTAGCCTGAGTACGGGTACACAGGTATATAGGTAAGACCACTCAAATTTTGAAGTCTGGCCAAATAAGCTGATATTTACAGGTTATGTTATGTACCTCAAAGTAAGTTTGTATACAAAATTTTGGAGCTCTAGCTTTAATAGAAAAAAAGTTATGACAGTTCAAAGTTTGATGTAAATTGCAGAAAAACTCAGATTTCACGAAACCCCCTTTTGAAATGACCACAAAACAAAAACTATGAAACATACACAGTTCATCTTTGCTATGTCAACTCTCTGTAACACAATTATACTGCTGATTTTTTTTTAAGGATCACAGATGCATAGAAAATAAAATATAGTCCTCTCAAAATAGCATTTTGTTCAAAATTTCAAACGGCAAGTGGTCAAAAACAGAATGTCTCTTTTGGAGTCTTGTAAAACAAAAACTACTTCATATACATCATCCAGATTTGGTATACTTGCTCTTTGGAGTATAGACATTTCCAGGGTGAAGTTTTAGACAATCTTGTTTAATAGATTTAGAAATAATAAATATAACATATGAAAAATATAGCTTTTTGCAATACAATCGCACATAATGTTCACTTGTTGAAGAGAAAAATAGGTCAAACGAAACAGTTATTATTATAATACAGTGTTTCTAATTTCTATAACTGACAGCATGATCATTCTAACCTAAATAAAGTCATAAATTATATTTTGCATACTTATGTGCATGTATTTAGCAATAACGAATAAGTTGAATAATGCTCACCATATATCATAACATGAACTATCCATTTGTGTACCTATATCAGCCCTGTAAATCCTGTTCAGTCAATTTCTTTGCTTGTTAATGTTATGAACTGCATTGCCAATAACTAGTTAGTTGATTTATTTAATTTTAATGTCTTTTCACTTGTGGATTTAGACACATTCACACATATGCATAAATATACTTTGATACACCCATATTTGTGTACACATATGATAAACTTATGAACAGATGCTGCTTTGATTTTAATTCTATTATTAACAAAGTATTAAGAGCAGAACATTAATTTTAAAAACAGTTCAAAGCTAGCAAAACTGATACTCTTTTTAGTTTAATAAAATACTTTTACATTGTTACAATGTTAGTTCAATAGTTGTTACTATTTGCAGTTAGTGAGTTACTATTTGACAAAGTTGTATAATTCATTAATTGTCAATTATTTATTAACAATGTATTAAGAACAGCACAATTTTAAAAACAGTTCAAAGCTAGCAAAACTGATAGTGATACTCTTTTAGTTTAATAAAATACTTTTACATTGTTACAATGTTCAATAGTTGTTACTATTTGCAGTTTATTTTTTAGTTCCCTTCAACAGCAATTGTAATTATTAGTATCTTTATTTTTAATAGGTGTCTATTTGTTTCATAATATAAGACATTTACATTCTAAAAATATCTTGAAAATTGAAAGCTAAAAGTCTTTCATAGTTTTACTTATTATATATCTACTATATTAGTGTATACTGTATGACTGTAGTGTGTGTAGCATGTTACTCATCCTTGTCTTGATCTCAATTTTTACCATACATCGATTCACTCACTCACTGACACATACACTTATTTCTATATTAGTATATATCTTTACCTTGAACGGTCACTCAATGACAAATTCTCATTCATCATTTACTAGATTGTTTCTTAAAACCCGAATTATAATAAAATAATGAAAAGTACTGGTCAGCTACAGACAGTAACACAGAGACAAAAATCCGCCAGCATTAAAAGTTGTCGTTCTTTATTTTGGATTGGTGCTTTGTAAAGTTAATTTAAAATATCGCCGATTAATTAAAATATTTTCTAAAAAAATAAGTCTCATCATGAATCATCATTTAATCATTTGCAGCCAGTATTTTTTGTATAGGACTGCTTTTAATATAAGCAGTTTGTCCTAACAAATCATCACCCTCTTGCAACCGTACTTTAAATGGCCGATGTTTAGCTAACCTCGTTAATGATCAAAATAAAACTTTCTAACAAATCGTAACTTAAAAATAATAAATAATCGTTTTACAGTAGCAATATTTAGATGAAATTTAATAGTTTTTGTTAAAATTTACGCAAAATGTTGTCTGGTTGAACCATTTTAATACACGTGTGGTCCAAGATGGCGATCTCTCGTCAACTTCGGCATGGGCGCGAATAAAACTATTAGGGTTACCCGCGTTCATTGCCATTCGCACTTCCCTTATAGAGACTTCCGGTTCATGTTATATACCATTTTAAAGGGCAAAAGATGACCTTTTCAACAGTATAAAGTAGGCGAACAGATGATAATGGGTTTCGAAGTTATAATGCGTCAAACATAACACATAATTTGGATTATCATTTTCTACAGTAAAAATTTAAAAAAATTAAATCAACCGATGCTTATGTTAAAGGTCATTATCTTAGCTTTCCATTGATATAAGATTTATTTTTATTGGTTGAATCGTAAAAGAGCGACAGCGCGTTAAGTGAGCATACCCAAAAACGATGTCGGCGGTAAGCCATTTTCAAATCTCGCCACGGGTACTTTAGTACGCTTTACCGACTGTGAGTTTATCGATCAAAACGTAATAAATATGTCATTCAAATGTACAAACAAAACTTATATTTAACGTTGGAAGATTCCTTTATTTGTTAAAACAATTTCCAACCATTTCTTTCTTTTAATTACTGAGATAGACAGTTTTGAAAAAGAGTGAATTCAGTCAAAAAGTGACGTTGTCTCCAGTCTCCATATAGCGAGTGGTCTTACCTACAGGTATAGCTTGCACGCTGAACAAGTAATTGCGATATGGTTGTAGACTGCAGATAATAACTGTTTGATCCATAGTTTCAATCTGTAGAACAGCAGTAAAAGGGAAACAATCGTTTTAAATTTTGAAAAATCTTCAATATATCTATGAAAACTATTTCAACATATTTCAAGATGTGAATAATCTGATTTCTACAAATAATAATAATAATAATAATAAAAAAAAATACTATGGGACTTCGAGATAAGAACAGACCGGGTGATTCCTGCAAGACGACCAGACATTGTAGTTCTCAATAAGACCAACAGAACAGTAACAATTATTGATGTCGCTGTTCCAAGTGATAGAAACATAAAAACAAAAGAAAGAGAAAAAATAGAAAAATACCAAGACCTCAGATTAGAAATCCAGAGACTGTGGAATGTAAAAGCAGAAGTGATACCAATAGTGATAGGAGCCTTGGGGAACATAACATCAGAATTGGAAGGCTACCTGAATAAACTCCCTGGGCTCGGTTTCACGACAGCCGCCCAACTTAGAGCGGAGCTTTCCCGAAAAGCGCGCTAGTTCCAAACTACTTAGTTGTCACTTCTAGGTAGCGTTTCACGACAGCCAACTAGAAGCGCGCTAAGTAGTTGCCAACTAGAAGCGTCACATGACTTGTTTATAAATAGATCTATCCCACAATTCAATTTTAACAATGGATGCCGAGCATGGAAATCGTCGCGCACATGATGATAATTTCACGCATTCAGAGATCGTTGCTTTAATAGAGGCATACGAATACAGAAAAAAACATCCTACAATCACGACTAAAGAGCTCAGTCACAAACAAATACAAAAAGAATGCATGGGCTGCTGTGATCATGTCAGTGAATGCGTTTTTTACCATTCATCGGTTAGCAGACGAACTTCGCTGTAAATGGTCTAAACTCTAAACTAATAAGCGAAGCAAAAAGTGAACTTGCTAAAAAGAAAATACCCTAAGACTGGTGGAGAACTCATGTATATTTTTATTCACATTATCAGAAATAAAAGTGCTATATTCTATTCTCAAAACTATAAACACTAAATCAGTTGTTTGAGGAATAAACTATAATAATTTGGATAACCTCTCATTTGACATAAATATTCCTTGTACAAGAAATGAATTAAACATTTGTATAGAAATTATACAAATTGCAGTTTTAGTCATAAATTATATTTTCTAATTTTTTTTTTATTAACTGTTTCAATACTTATTTATTTTAGTTCTCATGTTCATAAAACAATAACTATCATATCTCAAAAATACCTTTGAATGTATGTGATAAATGCAACAGTAAATAAACATGCAAACTGAAAACAAAGAATAAAGACTCAAGTTTGTATAATTTATTTTTTTCTTAATAATTATTTTAATCAATTCACATTTAGGCATAAGTCACCATCATAATAATATTTAAATGTCTATAAAAATTATGTGTTTAATATGACATGAGTCACCATCATGATAATATTTAAATGTCTATTACTCTATTTGTGTTAAATATGACATGAGTCACCATCATGATAATATTTAAATGTCTATATGTGTTAATATGACATGAGTCACCATTATGAAATATTTAAATATCTATATGTGTTAAATATGACATGAGTCACTATCATAATAATATTTAAATGTCTATATGTGTTAAATATGACATGAGTCACCATTATGAAATATTTAAATATCTATATGTGTTAAATATGACATGAGTCACTATCATAATAATATTTAAATGTCTATATGTGTTAAATATGACATGAGTCACCATCATGAAAATATTTAAATGTCTATTACTCTACATGTGTTAAATATAACATGAGTCACCATCATGATAATATTTAAATGACTATATGTATTAAATATGACATGAGTCACCATCATATTAATATTCAAATGCCTAGATCTTTTTGTAAATACTAATTGAAGTTGCAATTTATTTCTCTATCCAGCAGTTGCCAGTGTTAAGTCACATTTTATATTCATCTATATGAATTTTTCCCATCAGGCAGTGTATACATGCACTTTTATTGTTAATGTAAAAGTTAAATATATTTGTAACAACAATGAAATAAATGTAAATACTTTGAAAATACAAAAACTGTATTTTTCAGAAAACCAAAACAAAGCTTTTCACCTTCTTATTATATTAACTTATACTAATGCATTATTACTATGTAATGTTTACATAATATATGGCCATTCTTTTTTTTAATTAAAAAATAATCATTAGTTGTAATGTTACAGCTAGATACACATATGTCAGTTTGACAGATGATGAGTAGCACTGAAAGTTTACTGTATATATTTTTAATGAAAAACAGTGAAACTTAAAAAAAAAAATTAAAATGCCGCCACGTTTTTAGCCTTTATATTATAACAATATTATAAAATAGAATATATATTTTTCTTTTATTTTCAAAACTCTAACAGTATAATTATGAAATAACTGTACATTTTATTATAATATTACATATGATCAAATATTACTATCACTAATATAATTTGGTTTAAAATAAACTTAATGCCAATTAAAATTGATATATTATTATTAATACTTTAATAGTCCACTAATGAAAATTTCCAGTTATATGATAAAACAATCATTTTTTGTTTTTATCTGTGGCTTTAGAGAGTTTTAAGTTGCATTATAATGAATATACAGATAAATAAAATTAAGGAAAGATATAAATCATTCTTGAGATTCATGGATTTAGTGGAAACAGAATTGCAAAATTAATTTACTCCTTTCCTTTCACATATGATTGCATAAAAACTACACATATTTACATTAAAATAAAATATTTAGAAATGGGTGGTAGAAATAAAATATATGTTCATAGTGATTCATAAATGTTTCTGAGAATATTAAACTATATACGATCCCGTGACGGACGATTTCTTCTTTGCCTACGTCTGTGATAGAATTGATGCACGCGTGGCGCCTATTTGTTTGTACCTTAGGTCGGTGCTAGCGAAAGTTAGAGCTGGTAGGAGCTGCTCCAGTAGTTCCGACCTAATTTAGGCGGCGCGCGCCCAAGTTTGCAGTCGTGAAACACTACCTAGCGCTTAGAAGGAAACTAAGCTAGTTGCCACCCAAGTTAGGTCGAAAACCGCGCTAGTTGGCTGTCGTGAAACCGAGCCCTGGAAACCACAGAATCGCTCCATTACTCAAAGCAGCGCTCCTCGGAAGTGCCCACATCCTCCGTAAAACCTTGGATCTCCCAGAATCTTGGTAAGATTCCAAGACCTTGGATCACAACCGACAATCAAACAGAAGTCGTGGAAAGAGACTGAATAATAATAAATTAGATTTAATAAAACAATTAATCTTAGAAAATTACAAGTGCTGTAAAATAATTACACATAAAATACTCAGAGTACCTGAAACCCATTCTCTTATTCCTCCTCTCTTAAGTACTCTTTGTAAATTGGTTGGTTGTTAGTTGGGGACTACCTGTACATGGAGCCCCTCTCTAGTAGATAGAGCTCTTCCAAATTCTTAAAGCTTTTTGCTAAGTGCTAATAATCCCCTCCTCTCTGATACATAGAGCACCCTCTCTAGTAGATAGAGCTCTTCCAAATTCTTAAAGCTTTTTGCTAAGTGCTAATAATCCCCTCCTCTCTGATACATAGAGCACCCTCTCTAGTAGATAGAGCTCTTCCTCTCAAGATACTTAAAGCCAATCCTTTAACAGTTAAAAATTTCTAATAAAATTCCCTATGTACTTCAAGTGCATCCTTTGTAAGTGCATAAAGTCCTTTCCACTTTAATACATGGAACTCTTCCTCACTAAATGTTCATGCCTTCCTCTTGAAGTACTTAAAAGTCCCTCCTCTAGTGATAGTGAAAGTCATTCCTCTTGAAGTACTTAGGAATCCCTCCTCTCTAGTTAAAGTCATTCTTCTGAAGTAACTGATCTAAGTTCTTAAAAGACTGCTATGTATTTATGGCCTATTCTTTCTAAGCACTTAAGAGTTCTGAAAGCATTTAAAAGCCCATCTCTAAGTGCTTAAACTTCTCCTCTTAAAGTTGGGGGGAAAAATCTTCTCTATTTAAAGTACTTACAGCCCCCCTCCTCTTTTAGTATTTAAACCCCTTGTATATATTCATCCATTATTCCAATCCAGGGGACAGGTAAATGGGCTACATTTGTATATAAAGCTTTATAATAATGTCCACAACATTTTTAAAGAAGGAAAGAGGTCTAAAAAGTGAAAAAGTTGAAAGAAGATGGAAAAATGTATAAACTTTAAGTTTAACTTAGACAGGTATCAAGTTTAACAAAATTAAATACAATAATAGCTTAAAACTAAGAGTGTAATAAATTTATAAATTCATCATATACACAGTCTTTATTTGGAAGTTGGAGAATATGGAACTAATGATGAGAAAATAGGTTTTGTGCACTTACGGAATGATTACTTGTAGAGGCCTGACCAATTTGACTGTAAGTGACCATGAACTTTGCACCACTTAAAGACACATTCCAGGACAACTGGAGACATGTACTATTCTTGTTCAAAACTGTCAGTCCAGAAACTGGGGGTGGCTTGGCTGTAGAAATACAAATTAATAAATAAGCTATTCATTTAGACTTACTGCTCATGCAAAAACAGACTGGGAAAAGAAAATGGCTGCTTAACTGCCAGCAAGTACTTGCTTTCATCCACTGCTTTATCAAGTGTTACAAATCAACCGTGATAATAATACAAGTATTAAAACAAATTACATCAAATTAACTAATCAATCAACAAAAATAATTTGTGATACACTACTAATCTAAGTAATCATATTTTTTGCAAAATTTCTATCATTTAGACTTACAGTGCTAAAAAAAAAGAAGAAAGATTGTAACATTATAATTATGTTGACATCAACATTCAGTTAAAATACATCATCTTTATGATTCATAAGAAAACTTGTTCCGATTGGCTCTTCTCCCAAGCATGAACCCCAAGTTAATTCATCAAGTTAAAGATCAAAGTTTGCTGAAAATCTATCAGTATGTTATTTGCTCTGGTAAGGCAAAGGTCAAAGGTTATTGAATAATTATTAGTTTTTAACAATATGATTTGCACAATGAGAGAGGGAGGTGGGGTATTGCCTCCAAGCACATCATAGTCAGTAACTATTTGCAGGATTGGAAGTTTTAAAGTACAGGTCTTGTCGAGAAGACCATGATGATTATACTCTACACACTGTTGTCCTGACACAAAAATCCTTAACGTCTACAGGGAAAAGACTGTAGTTTTATGATTTTCCAAAAATATATTTAGAAGTAGAAAGAGAGAAAATACTGGACAGTAATTGTGTATATATTTTATGAACAATAACAAACTAAGAGATGTACTATATGCACTGAATACTCTAGAAATTCTGTGTATGCAGTTAATTGGACTTGTGTCCCATATATAGAAAAATAACCTCTTCTTCATTTTTTATTAATATAAATAAAAATCTGTGTGTTAATTCTGTATAACTTCATCTTGTAATGTTTGTATTATTAATTGTCAGTGATAAACTATAGAGTCTTGTGACAAGTCTACATGAGTTAATCATCAATGTGACATATGGGTGTGTGAAATGTGAACTGAGGGAAAGACAAGATGAATAGTTGAAGGTGTGTGAAATATGAATTAAGAGAAAGACATGAAGAATCATTGAGCCTTTCTCCGATTAGTTCCCCTTTCACTACTGGAGTAAGCGTGCTCTCAATCACACACATACCACTTTCTGTTTCTATGGGTAAAAGACAAACAACATAAAAAGTACACTCACTAGTACCTAACCTATGCTAAGATATTTAACACTCTTTTAAATTTATATTCTAGCTCTGGCCCCCATCCCTCTAGCAAACAAAATTTACAACATTTTAGATAGACAAGACACATGACAAAGTAAAAAGTCAAACATCACGAAAGGAAAAGTTAATACATGTAATGTACAATCCTTTTACAAATAAAAGACTTTAGATCAAAATTCAATTATTTATGATTACTGTTAATTATATATACAAATGTATTTGGCATTATATATTAAACTCATTATGTCATTATTTGAATTATTTTTATGCACGTGTTTAAAGCAATGTTCCTTGATTGAGCCTCTAACTCATCTGTTAAAAGTAAAGTTATTCAATGCCTGACAATTGCAGGACTGTGACAGAGGAGGAACAAAAATAAATTACATCATCCAATGCTCATTGCAGAGGAGAAAAACTGGCTACCTCATTGGCTGGTAAAGGGAGATAAGGTAGACAGGCTACCAGAGTCTTCAGACATTGAAGAACTCCTTCCTACTACCTTACAGATGCGGAGTTAAGGATGCAGATCAGGTCAAGAGGTGAAGTTCAGGGCCCATCCAGCTCTCATATCCAGTACTCTTTGCTGGGTCTATATATGCATTCAAGCCCATAAGGTAATGACTGCTACAAGTGCATTTAGCTAAGAATTGCTTCATTTATTCAAAAAAATCTGAGTTTACAGATGAGAATAAAGAACTGATGGATGAGGTGGTTTACGATTTACTCATACTTGTATGCTCTTAAATACATTTAAGCATAGATATAAATACATGTATGTATGTATGATATATAATGCTGTAGAATAATGAATAAAAAGTTTATTAAGTTTTAATACTAGAGAGAAATGCAAAACTGACCTTTTCTCCCAGTAGATCCAAATGATAAAATCCAATAGCTTGTAAATGCAAGTATACATTAGTGCTTGTCCATGGTTTGGTGCAATGGACCTTTTTCCTCCATTTATGTGCAGATTTACAGCAGTTTCATCCTGAGAGAAGGCTAAACTTACCTCTATGGGGATGTCATAGTGTTCTGTTTAAATAATTTCAGTTGGTTACTCTTATCTGTTTTCTTCCCCATTGCCCTAGCTTATATCTTCCTTGAAAGATTAATGAGTAAAGACTACCGTTTACTCACCCAAGAAGCTACACTTGGGTTGGGTCCTAGGAACCTCATGCTATGCTTCAAATGTAATTAAGGGATGGTCAGGGGTGGGGTGGTGGTGGTGGTGGTGATGTACATATACCCCTGACACAGCCAAGAATTTCAAAACTACTTTTAGCTGCTATAGATTAAATAAGTTTATATGGAATTATTATCAAGTTAGTAAATTCAGTTTAGTGGTAAATATATAAATAATTAATTAATTTACTAGAAAGATTACAAACACTGATGGGAAGAAAGTAATTTTTAAAATTTGTAATAAAATTCATGGGAAGGTGGACGTTTATGTCACAATCCATAACACTCGCGGTGTGTCGACCACCATAAGTTCTGCAATGGGGTGGTTTAGCTGGGCACAGTTAATGCTGAACATGAACATTACAAAATGCAAACAAATAATCTAATGGTCATTCAATAAGTATATACAAAGTAAATTGAAACTAAAAAATTATATAAACATGAAATGCAAAAATTAACAAAATGCTGCTTACTATAGTTTGTCAGGAGTATATCAGGATACAATGAAATGGAAGAGTCATTTCGTCTTACATTTTTTATGGTCACACGCACAGTCACCCACAAATTGTTGTAGTCCAAAATTAAGCAACTGCTATTGGTTGTGTTGTTGCAAGGATACCATGTAATTCTAGGACAATGAAAACATTTAGGCAGTGATCATCAGATTGCTGTATCACAAAACATTTAGGCAGTGATCATCAGATTGCTGTATCACAAAACATTTAGGCTGTTATCAACACATTGCTACAACACAACATTTAAACAGTGGTTACTACTGTTACAGCAAAACTGTTAGGCAGTGGTCATTAAAATGCTACATCACAAAATAATTAGGCAGTGATCATCAGGCTATGATCAATACATTGCTATAACACAACATTCAGAGTTTAGACAGTGGTCATCACTGTTACAGCAAAAGATTTAGGCAGTGATCATTAGAATGCTATATCACAAAACATTTAGGCAATGATCATCAGATTAATATGTCACAAAAATTTAGACAGTGGTCAACACATTGCTATAACAATATTTAGAAAGTGGTCATCACTCTTATAGCAAAATATTTAAGCAGTGGTCATCAGCTTATCAGCTTGCTATAACAAGTATTTGGGCAGCAATGATCAGACTGTTATAGCAAGTGATCATGATTTATAGCACAACGTTTAGGTAGTAATCATCAGACTGTTATAGCAAAATAATTTTAAGGCAGTGACCAGATTGTTATAGCAAACCATTTAGGCAGTGACCATCAGAATGTTACAGCAAAACATTAGGCAGTGACCATCAGAATGTTACAGCAAAACATTAGGCAGTGACCATCAGAATGTTACAGCAAAACATTAGGCAGTGACCATCAGAGTGTTACAGCAAAACATTAGGCAGTGATCACCACATTTAAGCAACATGGCAAATAACAAGCATTTTGAGACAATGAACAACAGACCTTTGCCTAGCATTAACAACAAATCATGTATGCAGGCAATAGTACACACACACACACACACACACACACACACACACACACACACACACACACACACATTAAACACACATATGCACCATGCGTATTTGTACATACACACACACACACATTAAACACACATATGCACCATGCATATTTGTACACACACACACACACACACACACACACACACACACACACACACACACAAGCTGCTAATAAAACATTTTGGCTATATTATTAAATTAATAATATTAAATCAGTGATATCAGCTTTATATGATTATAATATACATGTTATGTTTATTATAGACATTTGCAAAGTATTTTATAAAAAATTATTATTATATTAATTTATTTGTGGTGGACCAGTGTTGAACCACCCTAACAAATGTCTGATGTTATTTTTAAAATTTGTATTATTTAAATATTCCTAAAATAAATGCTTTTAACAGCAGCAACAAAGTAATTATTTCAGTAATTAGTCAGGACTCTTCACAGAATATGGGACAGTAATATTTTATATATATTCTTTAAATAGCAACAGTAATTATCAAAGTATTGTATCATACAATTTATCTCTTAAAGAGTATACTCACTTATCAGCTGTCCATTCAGGTGTAATTAAAGTCATGATACCTGCCGATTTATAAGGCACACCTAGATCCCATGTAAAGTTCACCTGGTTTTTATTGTACCAGACAAAATGTGGATTTGTCACATTCTGGGGATAAACTGAAATAAAATATAATGTTGGCTGAATACTTTTTATTAGAACTTATAAAGGAGTGTGAAGCTAGAACAATTTATCTGTGAAATTTAAGAAAAGTGAATGATGTTTTGTTAAATGTATTCAGCATTCCAGAATTTCTAATACAGGTACAACATTGTGGTATTTTATTGTAGCCTGTACTGTTGATTGCCTTCATCATTATTTTACAAGTTTTATTATTCAGTTTTTCACCAAACCTGAGGACTTCAACAAGCTAACTAATTAGTTTCACTGTTATACTTTATCACAGTCATACTATGTCATTACATTACATTTCACTTCATAACATTGTCATTCCATGGGTCTGATGTCAGTACTTTGATAAACATCTATGCATCACTGTCATACTATGCCATTACATTACATTGTCTTCATGGTCCGATGTCAGTACATTGATAACCTTCCAAGCAACACTGTACCAACCTCAGGATTAATGGCAGCACTTTATGACAGGTAGAATGGGAAAACATCTGTTTTGCTTACTTTGTGTGTATATCTGTGTACTTGTGTATATTTGTGTGTGCATGTGTGCATGTGTGCTCAGGCTGTACAAATTTTAACATGCCTGTGCTATGCCAATATAAACATGAACACACAATGCAGTATTACTTCTGGTCTATAGACTTTAGGTACTGAAAACTGAATTTACATGTACTAAGCCCCCAAAATTTCAAATCTGTAAAAGCTTATGCATTCTTTTCATGGGAACTACATTACACAGATTAGCAACATAATGCATACAATCAACACAAAATATTTACATTTATTATATGGATATAAATACAAACAACAGCAACAAATTCACAATAATTTGAATAATCAAAATTCCTTTTCTTCATAGCAATCAAAATAAACAAACTTAACCACAGTAGCAAAACAGCTGTTATAGCAAATAATGCATTTTAAAATAGCAGTTAATTTCCAAATAATGAATCAAAGGGGTCAATGAAGGTGGTATACACTAGTGTAGCCCTTGTTTAGGTATTTGTGTGTGTCATCGTGTATGTATGTGTATAGTCGCATCCCCACGCGTGCAGCAAAGTAGGTCATCGGCCGCTAGTGTGAATCACCGGTGAGTGCGTGCTTTTATTGTTTATGACCACTCCCTTTGTTTTAAAGCGCGCGCTATATTGACGCTAGCTGTGTTAGAGTACGTGTTTTTATTATTATATATTGTTTTAGGTAGTTAGTGAGTGAAGTTGATATTTATATAGTTAGAAAGGAAATAGTTTATATTTTTAATTGATGTATTTTTGTTTGATGAATAATGTTATTGTATTTGTGTATTTTGTAATTTATGTGTGTGTGAATGCTTTTTCTGAAGCCCGCCAACACAGATTTTATTTTATTAAAGGTTTAATTCTTTAGATTATATCTATGAAAAGATTTGTATATTAAAGTATAATTAAAGTAGTTTTACTATATATTTGAATTATTATGTAATTGTTAGGCATATAGCTATAATTAATAGTTGAAAGCAAGTAAAGAAACACAAAAGTTATTTTTAGAAGCCTTTCCACACTAGATTTTCATTTTCATAACCCGTGGGCTTCGGGGAGGCCCGCTCCTATAGGATATAATGAGCGTGTGTGGTTTGAGTGAGCTACTACAATTAGAGTCACCTAAAGTCTGGGCATTGGTAGCGGAACTAGAAAGAGTGTCTGCCTCTGAGTCATCCTTGGTCGTCCGTTGGCGGTGTGCCGTTGAAATAAAGATCCTATGAAAATGTAAAACACGTGTTGCGTGTTCTGCCTCTCTCTCCTGCTGTGGCTGCCGTAGCGGTATTGTCTGCTTGTCTGTCTTATCATCATCGTCATCGTTCATCCAGTCATCTCCTCGCATCCTAGTGTGACCCATATGACGAACAACTACAACAACCACACTCGATCATTCCACATCACAACACTAGTAAACATAGTTCTAAATGCTAAACAATTTATCATTAATTCTGGATCATTTCTATTATCACCGTATATAAGTATTTACTGCTAACTAAATGTAGTTGTAATTGTGTGTGTGTGTGTGTGGGAGGGTGGGTGGGTGGGTGCATGCGTGCTCATGTATGTGAATCCCTCTTCTTCTTTCTTGTAACCAGTACTTATTTAATTTAAAGGTAATAGTTCTCCTGTTCAAAGGTGAGTGGTGTATGTAACCTTTTACATTTTATTGAATGGCATAACTAAATGGAGTCCCAACAGAGCTTAAGGGCTTTTCTAAAGAAGGTGCCATTGTGTTCCTTCCAAAAAAAATCTACTTGTAATTTGAAAAATATCCATATGCTCAAGTCAACTTTTCACATGGTGCATGACAAGACTCAACACTAGTGGAGCAGAAAGAGAGAGGGAGAACATTATTGTGAGTTTAATATCAGGAAGTGGGGCCTTTGTTTGTTATAATTAAACTGGTTAGGTACTCAAGTTTTATACTTGTGACAGTTAGCCAAAGCACCTGTTTTCTAGATAAGCCATTGTAGACATACTTCAAAGCAAACAAATTCTTTTAAACTGACCAATCAGAGAATGATTTTGTTTAAAACATAAAATAAAGAATTAAAAAAACAAATTCAAATGATGTATGTGCTTACATTCTGTGTAAATGGACTTTTGGGCAATTGGAGAAGAGTTACTCCAGCATGAATAAGTAGTGGAGTAGAAGTCATTGTCCAAAATGGGCTTGTTCAACTGGGCAAGGGTCTCATTGACTACAGTGACATACTCACTCGAAATATTCAAATCTGAACCATAAGTAAACCGAACATCTTCTAATGGACTAAGTGAACTGCAGTTGAGGGTCATGACCTCACCCACATAGTACATGTTGAAGTCTGAAGTAATAACTGCAGGAAAAGAAAAATAAATGCATAAGCAGTTGTAAAAATGAAAAACACTTTTGCGAAGGGATAAAGAAACAAATCATTAAAAATATTACAAAACTAAAATTTGTGAAAGAAATATGGAAGCTTTCTTCTAATTGTTAAATAATTCCCGTAAGCTAAATGTCAGCAAATGATGGTAGTAGAGACACCCTAGTCTAAAAAAAACAATTTTGTTTCAGCAATGAGAGCAAACTAGTCCATGTGTGCATGTTGTGATCAATTAATTTTATGTATATTATTATGTATATTCAAAAGTGCTTGGTGTATATTAACAATGTGAGTGCACTGAATTTAAAGTAAAACTCAGCAAGAGAGCTCAATGAACCTAAAAGAAATCACTAGAACGTGTGTTAAGGGACACTACTCTTGGGTAGTGGTCGGCATAGTATTTTGCACATTAAAAAGAAAATGCATAAATTATGGTAAAGGATGATGGTCACAATAATGAATACTCTTTCCTTGATTCAATATTTGTTTTGTTTTTGTTTTAGACAAAGAAATTACTTTTAATAAGATGGTTAATATCACCTATAATATCATTCAATGAAGAATATTGATGTTTATGATTTAATGTTTATTTTTGTTTTAGTCAAAGAAACAACATTTAACAAGATGGTTAATATCACCTACAATATGAAGAATATTGATGTTTATGATTTAATGTTTTTCTTTTTTTTTTGTTGCTTAGACAAGGAAATGATAATGAGGTCATCAATATCATCTACAATATCATAAAATAAAGGATTTTGATATTTATGATTCAATCAATGTTTAGTTGTTGTTTTAAAGCAATGAAGTGGCAACTGATGAGGTCACTAATAACACCAACAAAATCATAAAATGAAGAATATTGGTGTTTAAAATTCAAAGTGTAGTTTTGTTTTAGACAAAGAAATCGCCATTAAAAAGGTCACTAATATCACTCAGAGAAAAATATTAATGTTTATGATTCAAAATTTAGTTTTTGCAAAGAAAGAAATGACAATGAAGTCACTAATATCACCTACAATACCAAACAATGAAAAATACTGATATTTATGATTCAAAGTTTAGTTTTAGTTTTAATCAAAGGAAAAGGCAATTAATGAGGTTACTAATAATAATATCAACAAGAAAACACAAAATTAAGAATACTAGTTGGTGTTCATGGCACAGTGTTTAGTTTTAGTTTTTGAATTTAGATAATGAAATGACAAGTTATGACTAGTGATGACAAATAACTGATGACATTGTTACTGGTAAATATATATAAAAGCATTTGGATATGAACATATAAATAAATGTAAAGAAAGTTTAAAAAGAAAACTTACAAAAAGTAAAATAATGTAATCAAAATTAAATCTACTTTACAGACAAAGAACTTGTACTCACCTCCTTTATAGAAAAGTGGGAAACCATTACAAGGGTTAAACCTAAATAGGAAGGTCAAAGTCCAAACAATGCAGATTATGTATGCCATCTTTGGTACATTCTCACAACCATCTATAACTTAGGTGCTGCCATAGAAAAAACAAAAACAAATATTTTAAAAGCTATAATCAAACTTGTTGAATTGAGTGATTGTGACTCTAGTCACAAAGCAATGATTAGATTTAATTCTGCTTAGAATTCATTATCAATTCTCACTGAATGTGTGTAGTAGTATATATTAAACTAAGAGTTGACATGCTAATCAATTAGGTTATAGAATTAGTTGAGATTTAAAGGGAAACCCTTTATTTATGACATATATAATTATAAATAGAAAATGGTAATCTTTTAAATTTGGAATATTTAAACATGCATGCCATTTATGTTTAAGGAACCAAAACAGTAAAAGACAAAACAAAACCAATCATATTACAGAAACTCCATTAGATGAGAAATATTTCTTTTTAAGTTTCGTTAATATGAATGTAAATATGATATTGCAAAGCAAGACAGGGAAGGACATTACCACCACCACCATCCAAGGCATGTGCAAGAGGAAGTAGGTGAAAAATGAGGGACCAAATATAATTTTTAATTTGGATTTTAGAATTTTGCTGTTTTTTGTTTAATTAATTAAACACATAAACCAAATTTTGTTTAATTTGTGGGCCATTCAAGATTTTTAAAATGTAATTATACCATATAATCAAATCACTATTTTTTGTATGAACGTGGACCACAAAACAATTTTACATGGGCCACAATTGTCCCACGGGACTGCAGTTGGACTTTGCTTATTTATGCTGATCATAAACATGGTCATTTTTAAGAGGGTCCGCAAAACATCTTTTGCATCAGTAAGAATAGCTATGTCTTGTGTATATCACTACTTTTTCAAAGTGTATATATGTAAATTCAATTTACTTAATATGCTTCAGTTCTGTAAATACAGAAATTTCTTATTCTGCCATTTGGTTTGTTACATTATCTTCAGTTTTCTTGTGTTTAGGCTGAAGTATGTAAATATTTACAGTAATTGCTGCCTTTTATAATTTTATCTTGTCCTAATCACGAAAAGTATTTTTCCTAAAGACATACTTTTCTCATACCCTATTGACTGCATGCATGCTAAAAGTGTGGATATGCATAGGGCAAACAGTGAGCTTATAACTCTGCTGTGTTAGAAGTTAAAAACAAAATAAAAACATACAAAATTATATTTTTTTCTTCCAGGCTTCAACTTAAAATTAAATTAAAAATTGCAGATTTGTTTTCATCCATTCTTCATTCTCTTTTCTTTTTAAACAGAATAAAATTAAATGTTATTTGTTTTCATCCATTTTTCATTCTCTTTTCTCTTCTTTTTTAAACTGGATAATCAATACAAAGAAATAATTAAAACATTTTATATTAACGTGAACAATTATTTTAAATATTGTAAAATGCAAAATTATATTTAAGCCATGACGTGAGGTGGGGGGTTTGGGGAGCGATACTGAAAGAGCGAAAATGCTTCCTTGTAAGTAACGTGCCAAATCCAGGTCACAGTGCTATGGTACAAAGAAGTTATTGAACTGTGCATTCTACCCACACACCCTATTCATGGCGAAAGAGTAACACGCGCAAGCGCCTATCGAATTTGTACTACTGAACACACCGTTATAAATCGTTACCGATATTCCGGTGACTGTGTCTCGTGAATGAATTTCATTCATTAAAAAAAAAAACCCAGACAAACTTCCATGAGACTGAAACGTAAAGTAATATTAATTTAAAAAAGAAAAGAAGAAAGATTATGTTGTTATGGTAGAATGAGCCACGCTTTTCCTCCCGACTATATCCTCGTTTTTCATGATCGCATATCACGAACTTCCATGGTTTGTGCTTCAGAAAGCTATCATCTAGAAAATACTTTGCGCTACCCAAACGTTTGCTTTGACATTTTTTTTTTTTAAATGTTTCTGGTTTTACTAGATAAGCGTATGCGCTTTATATATTCGTTCATTACTATAAATATTTCAGCAGGAGGAAAACTGAGTGAAACATTTAGCAAGATAAAATACTCATTTTGTGAAATAACAAAATACCTCATTATATTCGTAAACCAGGGCCCTTTTACCAGTACTACAAATGATTTTGGACATCACAGATAAATCAAAGATTCAACCAAAGGAACTTACCGAATACGCCGCATGACAGACCAGTGATCAGGACTAGTACGTATCTGCTTGACAACGAGTAAGCGTCCTAGGTCAAGAGGAAATTACTCTCACTAATTGTAAGCTTCCCTATGGAAATGTGTATAGGAACCTTTAACTTTACGAAGAGCTTTTAGATCGCTGAATATATATATATTTTTTTAAAATCTAGTTCAATCGTGAACTGTATGTGTGTTCACTCGTGATCTGAGAGTCGCGCGCTTGGTGCGTGTTAAGTATTCCACACGGTAGGAGGATATTTTGTCCACCCCCTTGTCATACCGATCTGTGCACCCCCCACCCCATCTGAAAGTATATCACATGACTGCCGAGCCACCCTTCTCCCGCCGTGTAAAGAAAAATGACATATATAATTACCCAGACTGTTACCCGCCCCGCCGCCTCAAATTTAATAGATGTGTATCGGATAAGAGCGGGACGAGTTAAAATTAATGTGTATAACACTGTACAAAAAGTTACCTCTCTCTATTGAAAACCCGTCAAATTATTTTACATGTAATTTATAAGTGGTTGGCCACAAAATTCTCTTATGGTTCAAAGAAACAGTGAGTTTGCGTGGGGGCCTTTCGTTTTAAGACGCTCTCGGCCGTGGGCAGCTCGGGGATGGGGGTGGGTAGACTTGGTTCTCCTTACTATATTCGGGGGGGGGGGGGGTCCCGACCACACCAGGTGAGATCTTGACCATATCATACTTTCGAGAATTTCAGAGCAGACTGTGTGTGTGTGTGTGTGTGTGAGAGAGAGAGAGAGAGAGAGAGAGAGAGAGAGAGAGAGAGAGAGAGAGAGAGAGAGAGGAGAGAGAGAGAGAGAGAGAGAGGGATTTGTTCGTCTGTGTTTTAAATTTATTTTTAACGAAATTTGTATTTCAACGACAGAGAAGCGCTAGGTTTACTATACGTGTTGTATTGGCTGATAAAGTGCTAGTTACTATTATAACATAAACCATCCATTTGAAGTTTAACAGTATAGTGTTGTGTTGGCTGCTAGTTACTATTATAACATAAACCATCCATTTGAAGTTTAACAGTATAGTGTTGTGTTGGCTGCTAGTTACTATTATAACATAAACCATCCATTTGAAGTTTAACAGTATAGTGTTGTGTTGGCTGCTAGTTACTATTATAACATAAACCATCCATTTGAAGTTTAACAGTATAGTGTTGTGTTGGCTGCTAGATACTATTATAACATAAACCATCCATTTGAAGTTTAACAGTATAGTGTTGTGTTGGCTGCTAGTTACTATTATAACATAAACCATCCATTTGAAGTTTAACAGTATAGTGTTGTGTTGGCTGCTAGTTACTATTATAACAAAAACCATCCATTTGAAGTTTAAAAGTATAGTGTTGTGTTGGCTGCTAGTTACTAATATAACAAAACCCACCCATTTAAAGTTTAACAGTATTACTGTATGCATACTGGCATAGTTATATTTCCATTTTGGTTATGAAAAAATGGAAATATAACCTCTCATTCTGAACCAGGTAAACAATATAAAATAATACAGATGCCAGTTTTGTGAGTGAGAGAGAGAAAACAAACAGACAGACAGAGACAGTGATAGAGAGAAAAGCGAGAAGAGAAATGGAAGAAGCTATTAAAAGTCTGCGATATCCAAAACATTAAATTATTTGTCAAAGTAACTCTTAAGAACAAATTTCAAAACCGTTACATGTTCTTTCCAAAGTTTGAAAGATGGCTTACGTAGATGGTGGGCCGTGTTATTGAACGATTATTATTTGTAATAGCAAACTCGTATTAATAGTAATAAAAGACAAAATGATGGTTATTTAAGATATGTGAGTTATATTAGTAATAAAAGACAAAATGATGGTTATTTAAGATATGTGAGTTATATTAGTAATAAAAGACAAAATGATAGTTATTTAAGATATGTGAGTTATATTAATACTAAAAGACAACCTAATAGTTGTTTAAGATAAAGATATTATAATAGCAGTACTGAGAAAGTAATAGTGGTTTAATATACAGTGTGCTTAGTATGACCCCCCTGCATTACCTATTACAACAATAACAATAAAAAGTCAGCGGCTTTGTGTTGTAGTACGCAATAATCGCCGAAGTACGTGTTGTACGTGCAAAATGTTTTAGAAATGTTGTATAATGCATGCCACACGAGCTCCCTTCCATCAAACAATAACGGACAAGCATACAACAGTGCCAGTGTTTTATTTTTAAAAAAAACCTCTAATATACACGCTAGTCTTATACATGCTTCCTCACTAGCATCTTGGATACATACAACATCTGGCACCGTACAACCAAATATTGGATGAGACAGAAACAAACAGCAGCAAATCAACAACAACTATAATAATAAAATAAGAAACACCAGTAATAGTTAGCAACATCATTAATAGGGTGGTTGAACATCGCAGACGTATGTACCTCCTCAGTCAGACTTGGTATGGTATTAGCTTTGTGCTTTGTAAGATTCCACCCCACCCCACCCCCGCCTCCATAACAAAGTTCAAAGGTTATCAGCCACTGCAAAGGGACGAATAAATATAATAAAGAAAAAAGAAACACGCGCAACTGAAGAAAACAGAAAAACAGAGAAAGAGAGGGCAAAGTGCACAAGCAGAGTTGAATCTAACTCCCTCCCCCAATCCACCCCCCACCCCCCGAAGGACCCCAACTCTCACACAAAATCGGCAAAAGCGTCACCCCCACCCACCCCTCCACAATAATAAGGAAATAAGTAAGATTTTGGCCTGTGATATGCAATTTGATATTCGCATTTGTGCGAGTAATAAAGTGTAGATTCATCCGCAAATTGGGTAAAGAATGTATCTGTGCCTGTGATTATTGTGTCTAGGTCACAAATTGGGTAAAGAATGTATCTGTGCCTGTGATTATTGTGTCTAGGTCACAAGTTGGGTAAAGAATGTATCTGTGCCTGTGATTATTGTGTCTAGGTCACAAATTGGGTAAAGAATGTATATGTGCCTGTGATTATTGTGTCTAGGTCACAAATTGGGTAAGGAGTGTCTGTTGTGTCTGTGGTTATTTTGTTTAGGTTGCAAATTGGGTAAGGAGCGTGCCTGTGGTTATTATGTCTAGGCTGCAAAATGGATAAGGGTGTGTGTCTATGCCTGTTATTGTCTAGGTCGCAAATTGATGTGCTGAAGAATGTAGGGTTGAATGCATGTCCTTGTGGGGCGCCATGTTTATGTTTTAGGGTGGTGATTTTGATTGTTTATCTGTTCTTAAAATGTGCGGTCTGTTTAAAATAGATCTGCATATATGAATGCGTTTCCTAAAATATCAAAGTGGAATGCTTTTATGAGGATATTAGGGTACCATGCATTGTCAAAAGCTTGAGAATTGTCTAGTAAAATTGCTATTGTTATTTACTGGCCAGTCTGTTGGTCACAATGTCAACTATTAATCCGCTAGTGGCGTCGGTTGGCGATCATTTTTGTTTGAAATCGAATTGATTGGGTAGAGGCGATTGTTTGTTTCCAGGTGGAATGTCAGTCTTTTATTCACTATCATCTCTAGAGTCTGGTGCCAGTGTTGTAGAGTGAAGATCATTTGTTTCCAGGTGGAATGTCAGTCTTTTATTCACTATCGTCTCAAGAGTTTGGTGCCAGTGTTGTAGAGTGAAGATCGTTTGTTTCCAGGTGGAATGTCAGTCTTTTATTCACTATCGTCTCAAGAGTCTGGTGCCAGTGTTGTAGGGTGAAGATCGTTTGTTTCCAGGTGGAATGTCAGTCTTTTATTCACTATCGTCTCAAGAGTCTGGTGCCAGTGTTGTAGAGTGAAGATCGATCGATCGATCGGAATTTGTGTCTGCTAGATCTTTATTTTTTTTTTTTTTTAGTTTGGAATAGGAAGAATTGTTTCATGTTTCCATTTGTAGTAAGGCGTCAGAGAACCTCATTAGACTTACAGTTCTATAATGGTAGTTTTCTGTTAATTGTCTCAGCATGTGATAAGGTATTTTATCTCATCCTGGTGGGTTTGTTTTGTTTTTTCTCTATTGGTGTAGGTAACTTCTTCAGGCGTGATTGGATCATTTATGTACAGAGGGCGTGGTGTGGAGAGTGCGTTTTCCTTCTAATATGTGTAGATCTTCTTTGAGTGCGCTTATCTGTGCTGGTGTTTGTTTGTTTTTGAGGCTGTCTGTCTTGTGTTGGCCTGAAAGTGTGCTACCAGGGCATTTGCAACTGCTTCATGTGATTTGAAATCGACCTCCACAACTTCACCAGTGAAACACCAAACCCCCTTCCATTGCTCTCGCACTATGGGGTAAAACCAAACACATTCACCCCACCATTAAAAATAAATTGCCTTGGAACACTTACATGAAAACTACAAGGAACAAAAATAAATATTGCCATTCGAACCTAAAACTGCCTATCACTTATAAACCACAAACACTGCACTCAATAACGAAAGCAAAAACATTAGCCATAGACATACGTCCTTACTGTCTCAACTTTCAGCTCTGTATTCACTCAGAAACCCTTATAACTAAAACAGAACACACAACAACACTATATTCACTCAGAAACCCCTACAACTAAAACAGAACACACAACAACACTATATTCACTCAGAAACCCCAACAACTAAAACAGAACACACAACAACACTATATTCACTCAGAAACCCCTACAACTAAAACAGAACACACAACAACACTATATTCACTCAGAAACCCCTACAACTAAAACAAAACACACAATAACACTACATTCATTCAGAACACTCATAACTAAAACATAACACAACAACATTGCATTCACTCAGAAACCCTTACAACCAAATTCAAACATAAAGAAACTCTGAGAAACACACTAACAAACCAACAATCTCTGGATCCTCAGCCATGTAAACATCAAAAGGCAGTGAACTTGCAGAGAGAGGATCCAAAAGAGGTACGACCCAAGGTATCCATCACCCCTCCACACATCCATTTGGAAATTCATGCACAAGTTAACAAAGTATTCAACAACAAGAACTAAAAGTATACAAGAACGACTTCACCCCCATCCCGCCCACCAGACAAAACAAAGCAGACATCAAGGCAACCTACAAATTAAGAAGACTCAACACAGTCCCATTACAACACCAAAATGCAGAAACAAGATCATGTCCTCACTGCAAGACAGACAACGGTCGCACAACTTTCTCACTTTTCAACGACCAAAGAAAACTGCCAAAACAAACTCTCACTATGTACACATAGCCTTCCTTTCACACAATACACAGTTCTCCCCCCCCCCCTCAACAAAGACTATCAAAAGAAAATTCTATATACAAAGCACTTATCACATATCTCTAAAGCAAACACCATAAACTATTTTCTGGGAAAAAAAGTCACTGGGCAGACAACTACAGTACAAATGCACAGTAAGGAACACGTTTCGCAGTCCCAGAGACTACTGCGGAGAGGCAAGTCCTACCAGAACACTCCCAGAACGAATATGGTGAGGCAAGTCCTATCAGAACACTCCCAGGACGAATAAGGTGAGGCAAGTCCTATCAGAACACTCCCAGGACGAATAAGGTGAGGCAAGTCCTATCAGAACACTCCCAGGATGAGTAAGGAGAGGAAAGTCCTACCAGAACACTCCCATGACGACTAAGGAGAGGAAAGTCCCACCAGAACACTCCCAGGACGAGTAAGGAGAGGAAAGTCCTACCAAAATACTCTGTGAAGGCGAATAACTTCGTATAGGTTCTGGCAAGGAAAAGAAGTTATTTTTACTAGCACCAACAAACACATAGCGTGTCCAGCGCAGGTTTGTTATCTTTGTCGACTGTCCCCTATTTAAATAATATAACTCGTGGCTTTTGACATTTGAATTCAATCGTATGGCACACCCTTGTAAGTTAAAAATAGGGATCGGCACGTTGTTGAGATAAGGAACAGACGCAAGTGAATTACAATGAACATGTAATGCCGTTTGCCACTTTCCGCGCGTGCAGTAAACTCATTAATGACCAATAGAAACAGGCTTTTTATTTCATAGGTCAGGTCAGCGTAATTCCTATTCAAAGCCACCAAGTATTCCATTCGATGACCCGGTCTGTGATATTCCTGAAAACAAAATTAGAACGCCAGTCTCCATTTTGTTTAGATCTCCTTGTTAGCCTAGATTGTGCATGCTTCCTGGCAGGAAAATGGGGATTATTTAAAAAAAAATGTTTTCAGACGACCGATTAGCAAAGTGTGTGTAGTCAGAATGCACTATTTCTGTGCTAAAGTGGACAAGTGGGAAAATGGTTTCAAGAAGGGCTGACGACGCAATGAGTGGACGTCATGTACAGCTGGCCATTGTGATGCGAGATTTTATTTGTAATTTTTTTTTTACAATTTGAAACAGTTCACGTCAATATTTTGTTCAAGGAGAAATAACAGCTCTTACCCAGTCTGTTTATGACGTCCTTGGCATTCTTGAAATTGACGGGTCGTCTGTGATGTCTGCCTGTTTCGATGGCGCACCTGCAGGAATTGAAATGTAAAGAAGGAAACAATGAAATATACTATGTACGCAACTTTTCGAAGGGTTTGAACCTCTTCCAAGTAGCTGTATTTCACGCATTTATTAAATAATGTATTTAAAATTTCTAAGTAGATATTAAATAATGTTATTAAGATTTCATGGTAGATATTAAATAATGTTATTAAGATTTCAAAGTAGATATTAAATAATGTTATTAAGATTTCATGGTAGATATTAAATAATGTTATTAAGATTTCAAAGTAGATATTAAATAATGTTATTAAGATTTCATGGTAGATATTATATAATATTATTAAGATTTCAAAATAGATATTAAAGTGTTATTAAGATTTCATGGTAGACATTAAATAGTGTTATTAAGATTTCAAATTAGATATTAAATAATGTTATAATGATTTTGAAGTAGATATTTGTGACAGACTGGGTGAACCTTCCACCCCAGTGAATTAATAATTAATTATCTTTTATTAATATAGTAATCCACTCATTGACAGGGTCTTCGTCTTTTGCAGTCATGGAGACTAAGTCAAGCCATAGAATCAACAATTACGCTAGTTGTTCTGCTCTTCTATGTGTTACTCGTCCAGAGTGAAATATAATCCTGCTAGTTAATATTAATCTAGTATTGCAGTATGTCTAACTCTCGCCCTCACCCATTTCCCATAGCTAGTATTGCAGTATTTCTAACTCTCGCCCTCACCCATTTCCCATAGCTAGTATTGCAGTATTTCTAACTCTCGCCCTCACCCATTTCCCATAGCTAGTATTGCAGTATTTCTAACTCTCGCCCTCACCCATTTCCCATAGCTAGTATTGCAGTATTTCTAACTCTCGCCCTCACCCATTTCCCATAGCTAGTATTGCAGTATGTCTAACTCTCGCCCTCACCCATTTCCCATAGCTAGTATTGCAGTATGTCTAACTCTCGCCCTCACCCATTTCCCGTACCAGTTTGAAGGTACTTTCCCCAAAAGTACGTGCGACTATCTTGTTAGATTAAATATGTTTGGCTGCCCCCACCCTTCAAATCTGCACACTTCCTTTATCAATTAATTTATTCAAAGTGGGGAAAGTAAATCAACAATTTTATTAACTATACATAACTAATAATCAACAAATCATTTATACATTATCTACAAGCAAATCACGAAATTACACGTTAGGGTTTGATAATTAACAATTTAAAACTTCTATTAGAAAATGTCATTCAATTCAAGTTCAAATCACAAAATTACACGTTAGGGTTTGATAATTAACAATTTAAAACTTCTATTAGAAAATGTCATTCAATTCAAGTTCAAATCACAAAATTACACGTTAGGGTTTGATAATTAACAATTTAAAACTTCTATTAGAAAATGTCATTCAATTCAAGTTCAAATCACAAAATTACACGTTAGGGTTTGATAATTAACAATTTAAAACTTCTATTAGAAAATGTCATTCAATTCAAGTTCATAAGATTCTAACTTGCTCAATGTCTTTTCACAGGTCTTTGCATCAAAGTCCTAGTGAGTTAAATCTTTACTAAAATGTTTAGGTTAACAAATAATTAGAAATAAAAAATATAGAAATCAGAGATAAACATTGCAACATGATTTGAGAGCTGGACATGCATTCACCTGATTGTTATGTGCTTGTTGGTGTGGACTCATCGCTGAAACTGCCAGGTGTGTAGCAAATACAGATGCAGGTAGGTAGCTACTCAGTTCGTTAATGAAGCACAGAATGACCGAACCACATATATTAATCATACAGTCCTCACTGTCTTAAGTCCATACACAGTCACAATTATCACAGCACTGGAATAATATGGGATGCTGTTTTTTAAAAAGATATTTGCCGGCGGGACTAAATCTCAGGCCAGTCTGTTATATTACAATAATCAGGGTTACCAGATCGACATTTGTTCAACTCTCTCTTACAGGCCAGTCAAATATTGGCAAGCATACATAATCCCTTACTTAAATCACTCTCTTACAGGCCAGTCATATATTGGCAAGCATACATAATCCCTTACTTAAATCACTCGATTTCGGCAACAACAAATACAGCAACCACACATGGAAATTTATAATCAAAACTTGCAAAACAAAATAAATAAATATATAAGTGGACAAATGTACACTATCAGGACCAGAAGATCCAGTGACAATTTTGCATGGACTAGAAAATAAATATTAAAATAATATGTTTATGCCCAAGCATGCATCAGCAAAATAAATGGAAAAGTCACTTCTGGATTGTAATGCCTTCCAATTTTTAACAGGAGCTAAGCTGCAATCCTAGGCTGATAAGTGTGTGTTAAAAGGGAGTAACTGTCTGGTTTTTAATAGGAGCTAAACTGCAATCCTAGGCTGATAAGTGTGTGTTAAAGGGGAGTAACTGTCAGTGAAGGGAACAGTTGCTAGCTGTCAGTTGGAAATTGGCCGTAGTTAATACTTTTAGAACTCAAGTGGAAGTCAAGCCTAGCGTAATGCTTTAGCAGGCCTACATTCTGGTCAGAATAGGAACTAATCCTTAGCATGGGACAAACACAATATACACACATTCATATAATTATAGGCCTTATATACACACATTCATATATAGGCCTTATATATATACATACATTCATATATAGGCCTTATATAAATACATACATTCATATATAGGCCTTATATACACACATTCATATATAGGCTTATATATACATGCTAAACATACATTCATATATAGGCCTTATATACACACATTCATATACAGGCTTATATATAAAAGCTAAACACACATTCATATAAAGGCCTTATATACACACACATTCATATACAGTCTTTATATATAGACACTCTAAACACACATTCATATATAGGCCTTATATACACACACATTTATATATAGGCCAAATATACACACGCTAAACACATATTCATATATAGGCCTTATATACACACGCTAAACACACATTCATATATTATATCCTTATATATATATAAAACACACAGAAGCCTAAATGCATGAAAAGTTATGAAAGAGCTTGTTATCACTTTTAAAGAACAAAGGAATCGTATATTGCACAAGTCACACGATGTACAGTGATTTTGAAAACCAAAAATCGAAAATAAATTCACTTCCTAAAGAATAAAGGAATCGTATATTGCACGAGTCACGTGATGCTCATTGATTTTGAAAACCAAGAACGAAAATAAATTCATTTCCTATGCGGAACCGAGTAGAAAAAAACGTCTCGATGTGGATTCCGATATTAAGACGGCGAAAATAGTCTTGTGTGAATGCAATTCAAAACTTTGAAAAAAGAACTAAATGATTTTAGAATGATTGTAAGTCTTCAAAAGAGAATTTTATGGCAAGAATACAAATGGGTCGCACATTTAAGTCTCGTCTTGCGCGCGAGAAACCCTTGCGCTAGCGTTGAACCACACACACACACACACACACACACACTCACAACATTAATATTCACAAACTTCCTATCAGCACTCCACAGACCAAACAACCAATTCAGCACTAACTGAAAACACACCAAAATAAATTTAGGATATGCCATAAACAAACTACCAAAGGCCATGGCAGACAACTTATATTATTGTTAGACCACCCACCCATCCACATAAGTATGACGAAACAGGGAGCACAGTACGGCAATAGCGTGGCCAATATAACACTCTTATCTTTACCTCAGAAATACAGGCAGGTATAAACAAAATCTTCAAACAGCAACCCTACCCACCCCCGTCAACCAGTAGCAGCAAAAACAACAAAGTTAGAAACAGAAGCGATACACAGACAGACTAACCACAACCCTACACGAAACAAAGGGCAAATAAAAACATCTAGGGCAAACATAAAGTGCACCACTTCCGGATACACTGCACAGAATACACTGCATTGGATACATTGCACAAGATACACTGCATTGGATACATTGCACAAGATACACTGCATTGGATACATTGCACAGGATACACTGTATTGGACACACTGCACAGGATATATTGCATTTGATACACTTCACAGGATATACTGCATTGGATACACTACACAGGATATACTGCATTAAATACACTACACAGCACTACAGGACACACTAAATACACTACACAGCACTACAGGACACACTAAATACACTACACAGCACTACAGGACACACTAAATACACTACAGAGCACTACAGGACACACTAAAGACACTACACAGCACTACAGGACACACTAAAGACACTACACAGCACTACAGGACACACTAAAGACACTACACAGCACTACAGGACACACTAAATACACTACACAGCACTACAGGACACACTAAACATGATAAAGAGAAGTACTAAAACAATTGCTCACAAAAATATGCAAAGTCCTTAAAAAAAAAAAGGTACAAAATCAACATTCACCAAACTCATTACCTTCTTCAAACTCTACTCTAAGAGCAAGTAGCTTATGATACAAGACCCATCGCCTGTTTAAAATGTCTCCAAAGAAAGCCAGATTCTTCACATATACACATACATACCAAAAACAGTGCCTGTGTGGGCGTGTGTATATGTGGAAATCCCACGACTGATAACGTCACTCTAGATGAAAGTTTTGTCTAACTTGCAAAGAAACGATCCCCACCCTCCGATCACTAGCTATTTCTGACCGCCATACCGCGATAAGACGAAATGTTTAATGATTTCCAATTGTGTATGAAAAGTCTGAAACATTTAAAAAAAAATCTCTTAATTCTACTTACTCACGCATAACTTTATGTAAAGTTTTCATACCGGAGTCATTACATGTAATACAATTTTGCTGTTTAATAGTTTAAAGATAATTAGTATATATATTTTACAAGTCTTTACACGCAGGGTTTACTACCAGAAAAGCACTACATGAATTAATGTGCAAATTTCTTAAAGTTAACACACAGCCTTGTGTGAGTGTCTTATGTACCGCATTCATGCAACTAATTAATGTATTTAATTTTAAGATTTGTTTTTACCTTTTATATGCTTAATGCTTGTAAGTCTATATACACGTGAATTATAGATAAATAAATGTATTTAATTTTAAGATTTGCTTTAACCTTTTATATGCTAAATGCTTGTAAGTCTATATACACGTGAATTATAGATAAATAACGGTAAATGGAAGCACAAAAATGACAGAGGTTAACCTCTCGTTTTGAGGTTCGTGGCTTGAATCACGTTCCGGGTAAAAAGAAAGTAAATAAACAGATGTGTGTTTTATTTATCATATATATTATATACATGGGTGATTATATTAATTCTAACATTTCTTTACACTTTCAAAACAGCGTCTGTCTATCTATCTGCGTTTCAATTTCCGCGTTAAATACAAAAAACATCTTTTTTGTGTGTTCTGTTGTTGTCATGTTTTATTTTGTTGATGATTTCCCTTTGATATAGTTTATCATGGTATATATATATATATATGGGTTTTTTCCCAACTTAAGAATATTTTATACCTCTCTAAGCTAATTACTGCGAATTTGCATCCGGAATTTTCATTGTAAGAAGTGTGTACGTTTGTAAAAGCTGGGGCGCAGCAGTTAATTTGTAAACAACATGAGTAGAAAAAATGTGTGAATATCTATTAATTTGTTTTCTTACAACCACACACATGTACACATTTGTACATTCACGCACACATATAATTACTGATTTATTTTAACGTGGCGTTTTCTCCACTGATCTTTCGTAAATGTCTGTTGCAATTGCACTTTTCTTCACCTCTCGTCCCCTTGTGTTCTCAAGGTAAACGCCTGGAGACCAAGCTCTATCAAGGTAAGACGCCTGGAGACTAAGCTCTATCAAGGTAAAACGCCTGGAGACTAAGCTCTATCAAGGTAAACGCCTGGAGACTAAGCTCTATCAAGGTAAACGCCTGGAGACTAAGCTCTATCAAGGTAAAACGCCTGGAGACTAAGCTCTATCAAGGCAAAACGCCTGGAGACTAAGCTCTATCAAGGTAAAACGCCTGGAGACTAAGCTCTATCAAGGTAAAACGTATTGACTTTAACTCCCATCAAGATAAAACGTCTGGAGACTAAGCTCTATCAAGGTAATTGCCTGGAGACTAAGCTCTATCAAGGTAAAACGTCTGGAGACTAAACTCTATCTAGGTAAACGCCTCGAAACTAAATTCTATAAAGGTAAAATGTCTGGACATTAAGCTATATCAAGGTAAAACGTCTGGAAGCTAAGCTCTACCAAGGTAGAACTCGAAATTTTCAGTCTATCAAGGAAAACATATCTGGACACTAAGCTCTACCAAGGTAAAACGCCCGAACACTAGGTTCTAAGAAGATAAAACGTCTGGACACTAACCTTTATCAAGGTAAAACATCCTGACTTTAGACTCTATCAAGTAAAATGTCTAGACACTAAGCTCTATCTAAGTAAAATATCTGGAAAATAAGCACTAACATATTAAAATGTCTAGACACTAAGCTCTGTCAAAGTAAATATCTGGAAAGTAAGCTCTGTCACACTAAAATGTCTAAGTGTACTCACTCAACTCAATCTTTCACTTCACCTCTGTCGTCCTGGACTTTCACTTCAAAAATAAACTTTATGCAACATTTCCAAATCATACAAATCACATTTCATGTAAAAATTTAGATCAAATTAAGAAAATTTATATTAAAAATATGCAGAATTCCCTGTATGACATGTCGATTTCTGTCCATGTCTGGCCGCATTTTAGTTCTAAACTTTGAAAGCATGTCAGCAGGAAAAAGTGTATGCATAATAGATAAATAAGCTGTACTGAGTTAATTTCTTTCAAGTTTCTTCTAACCAAAGCAAAAATGTAGCAAAATTAATAGCAACCTTTGAGAACTTGATGCCTTTTTCATTTAGTTTGTCTACTCCTATTCTTGTTTCTACATCTAGATATTTTATTTTTCTATGCTTATGTATGCATTGTTTGTTTATGTGTGAGTAACTGATTCAGTTGAGAAACTAACTTTATTATGGGAAGATTACTAATAAACAGTTTACTGTATATCTCTATATGTAACCTCGTTCTACTTTTAATTTTATAAATAATTTTATATGAGGAATTAATTGTTAGGTCCACATAGGCGCATAATAATATATCGCTATAATAATTTCACTTATATAATTAGACATACAGAATTAATCTATTTTCTTCTCTGATTTTGCTCTATATAATATATACAAATTAACTCCCCTTTTTCTTTGTTGCAATTTGTTTCCTATGCTCATATGATCGTAAACACTAGGGTATGATGCAAACATGGTCACAAATGGAAACAAAATTCAGTTTTGCGGTGCAAAACTCATCTAAAATAAAACTTTGGTTTCGCTTCCACTTTTATAATTTTAAATAGTATTGTCTATTAGTATTACGCTTTCTTTAGTTGGATGTGATTATAGATAACTCTGTTGCATAAAACTAATTAAAAAGCTACCTTCCGGTGTGAGTGCGATACGAAACCAAAAGTAGAGGTTTTTGTTGTTGATTTAAAAAGAAATTTTAATTTATAAAACTTTTTATATCACTAAAAAATATGATTTACTTTATTAGAAGTGTCAAAACACCTAGTAAGATTATAAATTATTACTAAATATTAAAAGCCAATTTTAGTAATGAATAACACTTGACAATGTTCAAATAGGGATAGTAAGCATTTCTGAAAAAAGTTACAGGGAGGATGTTTAAGCGTTCTTGGGTATAACATTGATATGCTTATTATCAACTTTCTGAGACCTATATGCGCTAAGTCATCTAACGTTGGCAGTGGAAGTAAGATTAACCTCATCGCAATTAGCTAGTTTACTGTAATGGGAAGTGTATAATACAAGTTAACATCAATTATAAAAATTGTGCATCATTTGATTCCGACAGTATGGCAGAACTAGTTCCGACATCTGACTCCGAGTCTGATTTCACTAGTACTAGTAGCGATTTCATCAGTGATGAAAATATAATAAATGGAGAACCGGTGCAAACTATTTCTCTAAGGAATGATGTAATATGTAGGAGTGGTGTTAGAGAAGGGACTCTAGAAGAGCTGAAAGATTACGTGAAAAACATTAAGAATAATGAGAAAGGTGGGATTTTGCTGGAGAGTCTGGTAGGTATATCAGCTATATATACTTATTAATACTCTGTAATAATTTTAATTTATGATAATGTTTTATTTTGTCAGAAAGTTCAGAATAGGCCTACATGTCACTGCTTTTTATTTTTGTTTCTACATTCCCCCCCTCCCCCCAATGTATTTTCCTATATAATTTGCTTATTGGTATATGTTAAATTTATATTTTCAAATGCAGTTTTATAATAGTAAGAAAAGAAAATTACAGGAAAAGTAATGCTAACTAATATTGCTATACTTGTAAATGTAAAATCTAAATTACTAATACTGTTAATGTTATACTAAATAATACTAATACAGTAATACACTGTACTTTAATAGTATAGGATATCAGTCAACAACATGGCAGATGTGACCATTAATTAGTAGATAAGAAATTGTTTTTTCCTTAAGCAGATTCTCTTTAATTTTATCTTTTATTTATTAAATTTGATACAGACAGTTTTCTTATTGTACGTGTAAATGATGTATTGAATTAATGTTAATTGTTATAAAAACTTTACGACATAGCACTTTAGCAGGCAATAAATACAGCATTTGTAACCATATAAGATATTGGTAGATGAATGTACATTACTACATGTATATATTATAATCCAATATACACTGGATTTTCATGCATAAAGCAGATAATCTTGATGTGTTTTGATTAAATTGATTAACATTGTAAATAAAATAGCTTATAAATATATTTATGTACATATCCATGCAGTTTCTTTTGCATTTAAAGTTTCACATAGCTGTGTGTATCACTGTATCATATGTTTTAAACCTGAGCTAGTAAAGGCAGAAAACCCTGTGAATTACATTCAAGGATATAAATAATAATTTATAAACATCATGATTAGGTTTATTATATATTTAAATAGATACTTTGTTTATTATTTAATATTATCTTCATTGCATAATAACTGAGCCCATTTTATGTTTAGTTGAAAAAAATAGAGCTTCAATTATGATATTTGTTAATTTTGTCGCAGGAACATTGGAACTTAAATAGGGTTTCCATTTGACTGAGTTAGAGTTTTATGCCCCATTTAAAATAAATATGTATCCAGATTAAGTTAATAATTTAGGTTAATAAAGAAAATAGATTCATTGTAATGAGATAATTATATTGCTTATTTTAAAATATTTTTTCTGGTAAATTACATCTCAACCTTACTTTCTAAAGTTTGTTTTCATATGCTCATACAAAAAATATTTATTAATACCCATTTTTATTGGATTATACATTTATAGTGCCATTTTAAAGAGAAGCAAGTCTTGCAAGCACACACACACACACACACACACACACACACACACACACACACACACACACACCATCTGTATATGAATTTTGAAGTTTTTTCTGTACTTTAGCCTCTGGATCAGCAAAGTTTTGGAGATTGGATTCACATAGTACTTAGCAGCTTTGTTTTTCTGTAGAAAATTAATGTCACTTAAGTCTTAAGTTAACACTGCAGGCTAGTATAGGGAACACATTAGGCCCACAAACCTACTCATATTCAACAGTGTCCTGTCTGTGGTTTACATATCTAAATTCTGATATGAATTACCATCTGATTTAATTTGGCTTATGAATTAATGAAACATTCTAAGAATGTAAGATTCTCTATTCTTTCAGATAATTTGAATTTTGTAATCCTGAAGCAAATTTTCTTTTCTTTTCTTTTCTTTTTCTTTTTGAAATGTGGTGGTCATGTGATTGTGTGATAGCACGATAAATGGAATGTTGGGCTTTAATTTCTTTGTCTTGACTGATTCCACTGCTAAGTTCAAAGTTCTACTACCACACATTTAATAGCTCTACTCATCAGATCTTGTAATGCTAACTGAAACATCACTTGCTTAGGGTAACTTGATCTCAAAGCGACCAACAGCTTTTATGAACACCACCACCACCACCACCCCAGATACAAAACCACACACACTGAAGCAAATAAAAGCTTGTTTAGGGGCTTGACATAATTATAATTATAAATGGACTTTTGTTTGCAATAATTTAAATAGAGACATTAATGTAGAAACATCTTATGTCTTTGTACATATATCATATGCTACCTTAACTCACATTTACAAACATTTCTCCTTGTAACTCACGCTCTGCAGTCATTTCAGTTCTGCATTTAAAACAGGAGGGCAGACCATTTGTTCATAAAGTGAAATCTCAAATAGCAAAAGAGTATTGGCATCCAGAGGATATTTTTTTGTTTTGCTTTTTAATCTGTGGTTCTGAATAAATATTATCCTCATTCAGTGTCTGCTGATATTTAGCAGTCTGTTGAAATTCATTTTCATTATCTGGCTATCTAAGAAAATAGCTTGAAATTACCTGCAGCAATTTAGAATATTGTTAAATCCCCCCACTCCTGAAAATTAAAGAAACCTATATAAAATGTACATTGTGCACTCATTAGGTCAGCGGTGCTTTATTTTACCTAATTCACAATCTGAAATGAGAATGTGAGTATGAATAAAGAACCATTTATTAAAAAAGAAATATACCAAATAATCTGTTTCAGGGTAAACTGAAGTGTGAAATGCAGTATATTGTCAGCATTAACACCACAATATTTTACTTAATTCACAATCTGAAATGAGAATATGGGTTTGAAAAAAGAACCATTTATTAAAAAGAAATATACCAAATAATCTGTTTCAGGGTAAACTGAAGCCAAAATTAGACATTGCATTTCCTTTAATGTCTTCTTACAAAGAAGGATCAGAATATAAAAGAGTGAAAGTTCTGAAAGAAACTCCACCTGAGGTACTTCTGTGCAAAGATGAAACAACGCAGGCTTTATTTGTACTGAAAAAGGTATTGTAACCTTAACATTTTCACAGTATCTGGCTAAAATTTCTCTTAATTAAATTTTCTCTGCAATTTCTATAATGGTTTACTTTCTTGTCAATGTTTTTGCAAATCGGCAACAAGAAATACAAGCAGATTGAAAATAAAACCATTCTTTAGATCTATATTAATAAAGTTAACATGAAATGAAATGAAGCACAAGGTATGGATGATAACCTTGTGAGTAATGAAAGTATTCTTTCTTTTTTTAAATTCCTAATTCTTTAAATATATTGTAAATGTAACTCTTTTTTGTTTATATGCATTTTCCCTTTGCACTTCTCTTGAAAAATACAATGCTGCAAGTTTTGGCAATCCAAACACATGTTAATATAATCCTCCAGTGGCCTTTTTGGCCTAGCCCACACTTATATGTAATTTTGTATTTATATGCAAAAGCACTGTTAGTCGTAAAACCAATATCTCCACTACTGTGGAACAAGGTTTGTAGTCTTTATTTTCTGTATCACTTTAAATATATTTTACGTATGCATTACATTTTTTAATAAGATGTTGATCATTTGATATATGTATTTTTATTTTTATAGCAGTGTAAAGGTGTCATGAAATTGAACAAAAATAAAATATTTGCAGTACATAATCTTAATAAAACTTTCAAACTGAGACATTAATACTTTAGTTAGGACTGAGGTATTTATACATTAGTTAGGACTGAGACATTAATACATTAGTCAAGACTGAGACATTAATACATTAGTTAAGACTGAGACATTAATACGTTAGTTAAGACTGAGACATTAATACGTTAGTTAAGACTGAGACATTAATACATTAGTTAAGACTGACAGTTACATTCAGGTCACTTGGTACATTTTAATCATGATCTTCAAATGAAATGTCTTTCAAATTTTTATAACAGATACTATTAATAGATTTCCTTTGTACACATTTAGACTTTTTCAGCTCAAAAGAATATGATTTCTTCTAGATTTGAATTAAAAATGCTGAAAAATTATTTTTGCTATTTTTATTAATGAATCATTGCAGTCCCATGTCTATTTACAGAGAAAAGTAATGTTAAATTTGAGGTCCTTTTTATGTTAGTAATCTGGTACATTTTTTTCTTTCTCCATAATAGTTTCATAAACAGAGGACTCTGTTTGGAGCAGAGTTTTTATTGGAACGGAAAGCAGAAACCTTCTGTCCACAATTACTGGGTGTTTCAAAAGATGCTAATTGGGTGTATGTCTATTTGGAATATATTGAAGGTAAAATATGAATAACTTCCTTATTTTGTCCTGTTGGTTGGAAGTCAGATGAATGAGATAGAGATTGCAGGGAGCCTTCATTATTGCTTGAAGCCAACATAGTTCATAAATACAGTGCTGAATAGGCAAATCAGGATTTTTCCTATATCACATGATGGTGTTGTGTAATAAAATGAGAAACATTTATTATCAAACGTAATGAGCCCCTTCAAGTCTCTTCCTTTTTCACATGATGATGTTGTGTAATAACATGAGAAACATTTATTATCATACGTAATGAACCCTTTCAAGTCTCTTCCTTTATCACAGGGTGATGTCTTAACACGAAAAACATTTATTACCTACGTAATAAACCCTTTCAGGATTCTCCCTTTATCACATGTTGGTGTTGAACATGAAAAACATTTTATACCATACATAAAAGAGTCCTTTCAGGATGCTTTATCATATGGCATCATAAAGAAACAATTTATTACCACAGATAATGGGCATTAGTAGGGTTCTTTATTTATTGCATTTGTTTTTAATGTGTGACTAATATGACTATCAAACTTTATGGGAAATCTTCCATATATCTCTATATTACTTTCATTATATTTTATTATTATAATTTTTATTACTATCATCATCACCATCATTATCATCCATCTCCTCATTATTATCATTTTGTCCTCTTCCTCACCACCACCAACACCACCATTACCACTATTATTATTATTATTTAATGTTTATTTTATTTTATTTCTTTAATTTATTTTACATATTGTTTACTCTTGATGTTTCTTTGTATTATTATTATTTTGTTTTTATTATTATTACAATTAGTATTACAATTACTATTTCATTTCAATATTCATTTTTATGTTTTCTGTAAAAAAAAAAAAAAGGTGTTCCTGTCTGCTAATTGCTAATTATTAATTTATGATATTTTATTTCATAATTATGAAATAATTAATTAATACATAAACAATAATCATCTCATGCAAATAGCCCGCACAGTCACCCGACAGCGGTCTTTTGTCTTGGCGGTCACGAGAGCGACTAGGTCAATTCCTGGAACAGTCCGCTAACTAATTAACTCTCTTTCCAAGTGTTACCTGTCTATATTAACAGATCTTAATTGAATTATCTTGTCAATCTTTGTCTTTAATCCAGCCCCTCACATATAAGCTCTCTACGACAACGGGAACTATCCCAAACTTGCACTTAACCGTCTTTCTATTTGTCTTTACGTCATTGGCAGGCCCCACCAGTCACATGCACAAGCACCTCTCTATCAATGTAACGAGAGTGGATAGTTATAAAATCAACAATTTATTAAAGAAAAATAAATAATAATTAAAAATAGTTTTACAATTAATGTCATCAAAATTACACACAAGGCAATTTATCAGAAATCACAATCTCATCCAAGATACATAGAATTCAGTCAATCAAGAAAAATATATCATGTCAATTCCATAGAACAATTTATAGGAATTTTACATTAAAGAAATATCTTCACAATTTAGTTTAGCATACACAAGTTCTCAATGTCAATAAGCCAACTAAATAAATAATACAGTTAAGTCAATGTAAGACATTAAAGAGAAGAATCAGAAATAGATAAGGAATTTAAGAAACCATGAAGCATGTACAGATTACACAGAAAATTCATAATAGCGATTCACCTGATAGTGGCCTGTGAGTGGTAGTCTTGTTCTTATTTAGGGTTGGCTGGCAGTTAAAAGTCTTGTGATAATGGCCTTGCCTGATAACAGTTTTGCATACCGTCACATGAATGTTTGAATAATCCGCACAGAATGTACAACACAAGCACTTAGTCACAATTCTTGTCCAATACGAATTACACAGCATAAACACAGATCAGTTTCTTGTCCGAATATGCACAATGCTCAAACTCAGTCTTTGATCTCAAAGTCTGTTGACCTGATGTCTTATTTAGAAAAGGTTGGAAGAGTGTGGCACCGTGATGGTTTCTTTTATCATTGTTAGAGTACAATTCTGAATTTTGGGTAGCATCATTGCTGTGGAGCAGCATGACTTAGTGAAGAATCCAATGTCTTGCCAGTTAGAGTTGGATTCAGAGAGTTTGTCAAACGCTGTCATTTACCAGCATGACATTTGTTTCAGTCATTGACACACTTGTGGCAGTTGACAAACATAGTTACAAAAAATCTGATTCTGTATTGGAAGATGTTTGTGTGGCAAATTGAGCAGAGCTATCGTTTCCTGTGTTCTACTTGTAATGTCCTATGCTGTTGTTGTTACGTATCGTATTTTTATTTTTAAGATCTAGTGATGTATAAAGATTACTGTTAATAATGTTATTTGGGCCGTATTGATTTTTTTTTTAATTGATAATTTTTAATCTTTGCATTATTAATTAACTTTTATTTCTTCTTAATTTTACTAATATTTTATTTGCATGCTTTCATTTCATTAAATTATTAATTGAATTCACTGAATTGTTGTGAATTTGAGTGTTCGTTGTGGTATGTGTTGTTGTGACATCTGTACATAAGTCTAGTTGTTTACAACATTATGTGTTATTTGTCTTCTTACACCATTTTTCAATCAGCAGCAGAGACTAGGGGTAGCGGTTTGTTTCATGAGCCAGGAATTTATGAAAAGAGGCTTTGATTAATAGGAAGATGTCTCCTGGAAGGACCTAAGATGTAACTCTGGAATGTAGATTTAGAATGAGGAAACTTAAACTCACTGTGAGTAGAGAGTTACAGTCTGATAACCTTTTGTGTAAAAAAAAGGAATCACACACACACAAAAGACCATAAAAGACATTAGGGGTCAACAATAATGAAATAGTTCTTAACAGAACAGTCAACAAGGCTGCCCAGTTATAAATGAACTCATTCGTAAATTCACTAGTGAAAATAAAAAAAATCTAAACTCTTGCCTACAATAAAAACTAAACACTTTCAGCCCAGGGAAATAATGTCAATGTATCAGCAGTAATAAAATGAACATATATATCCTGTCTTCAAAATATAATATTATAATAATCAAGTGAAAGGAAAGACATGCACTAATCTACTCAATCTTGGTGTCAAAACTTAAACAAACAAATTAATTATAGTCCTAAAATTATATATAACTCTAATCTATCTATAAGTATGAGTGATGGCTAACTAGAATAAACATACATGTACCTGTATTTCATACCTCAGTTGTGTCATGAAGCTCTCATATAAGAAAGTGAAACACTCAAAATAACAGTTTCACAGTACTGCTACATAGCTGTCACAAAATCCTCAAAGCAGTTTAAAGGGATTTAAGTCATTTTTTAGTCTTAATCTCCGAGGATATTAAATTTCACCTGCCAAGCAAAAACTCTTACCCCGACTTTGATGTTTTGAGCTGAACACTGTAGAATCAGCGATTTCTGCCATGTTGAACATAATTTTTTTTTCCTGCTAGTCACCCACATAGCAGATTGCATTGAAATTGGCTGAGAAAGCAATTTCTTCAAAATACTGTAGAAACTTGAAGTTTTCTCAGCCACAATTGTGATTTTTGTAATTATTTAGTAATAGTATCCTTTCTTTGACATAAGGAAGTTTTTGGAGATTAGGGTGCTACTTATCTTAAAATCTTGTAATATACACTATCTATGGTTTGCAGTATTTATTCTGAGTAACCTTTAATGCTTGCTGTCTGCTACACCATAAAATTTATTTACACACTGTAGTCTTGAGTGCTAATCATTACGCCAGAGAACAAACCACAGATATATTTACTCGGTGTAACCTCAAGTGCTGTTTGCTACACCATGGATTTATTTACTCTCTGAGACCTCAAGTGCTATATGCTGCACACTGTAGCTTTATTTACTTTGTGTAACCTCGAAAGCTATTCACTTTGATATGGACATATTATTCTGAGTAACATCAGTGCTGTACTGCAAACTTAAGTATTTCATGTAACTGGCAGTTGCTAATTATTGTTGTACATGTATTGTGATTTCATGTTGTTATCAGTAGCAGTTGTATTAACTGAGTATCTACACTCAAATTAACTAATTTATCCTCTTGAATTTTTTCTTTTAAATAACATGTGAAAATGATTGTGTGAGCCTAATTGACATTTACTGAACAATATATATATATAGTTAATAAATGAGTTGAGAGAGTAACTACTGGTGTGGGTAATATGATAAGGTTATATTTGGGAGCAACATTTATGTGTATGCATGTAAGTATTTAATAAATGTAAATAGTGTTTATAAAGTGTTTGTTGAGTTTATTTTATATGTGTGTGAGGACAATCCTACTAGACCCAACCTCACTTTTAACTTCATGGTTATCTTCTGGTAACCAGAATGGGTATTTGTGGCAGTAATAAAAGTAAATAGTATTGATATGTAGCAAGATACAATAGCTGCTGCAGCAGAAAGTGCCAGTGGCACCAGAGTCACAGAGCTCTTGTAGCAAAATGTAATGAAGTCATGCAACAGCTCTGTCAGTGTAGTGAGGGGTAATGACTCTGACACTGTATCAGAGTTATGTGACAGCAATAATGAAATAATCAGTCACAAGCACAGAATCACTCCATCCACAATTTTGCTCTAAGTCTGGAGAGAAATTGTGTGACCTTTACCCATGGAAGAGTGCCACCTTTTTCCCTTTTCCTTGAAAATGAATCCATAGTTTTTCTGGTTGGTCATGGTGACCCCAGCAGTTCTGTCTGAGTACAGCCACTGCCCTGAAAATGTCTTCTGGTTGGACATCAGTTTTTCCTTATATATATAACTCTTTGGTGGAAATCCCTGAAATCTAGTGATGTGGTTTCCAGAAGTCACTTGTTTACTTATTTGTACAGTATGCTTGTAAATCTGAGTAACACCACCCAAATCACTGATCTTATTGCTCACTAAAGAAAATGAGACTAAGATAGTGACTAAAATACTATAATACTACATTTGAAATCAAAGCAAAATCTGGCAATTCTCATGTTCTAAGTCTAGTTAAAGGTGAATTAACTCCAATAACCCTAGTATCATGCACATGAACATTCTGATGCATGGATAGACAAACAAGCTGAGATTTTTTTGAAACACTTACAGAAGAAAGTTAATTAGTTAGTCTTTCTAGTTAGTTTGTTTATAAAGGCAAATAAATCAATCTTTGAATGGCTGAAAGTATATCTCAAGGGGGGAATAAATAGCATTTCAAATTTTCATGCTGTATTTTTTTTCTCTAAACAGGCAGTTAGATACTTACTACTTTATAATATAAAATTGTCTTAAGTTCTTGACAATGAAATCAGTTTGCTAAAGTTTGCTATTTTTAGAATCTCTGGCTGAACAAGTGTATACACAGAAATATATAGAATCTGGAAACATTATATGTCTTAAAAGTTAAGATTTGCAATTTTTAGTAAATTATTATCAAATATTTTGTATTATTTGTTGTTTAATGTACCTTGTTGGTAACTCTTTATTTGTTCTTAAGGTGGCTCACTGGACTGTGTGAAGAGAGAGTATTGGGAACCATTCAGGATTAGACAGATGACCTGTGGCTTGCTTGGAGCATTGGTTAAGTTTCATTCTCTTCCAGCAGTTCACTTTGATCTCAAACTGTAAGTAAAATACTGTATTTCTCATTTACTTTTCCTTATTTCAGCAGACAATATAATATAGAGAGAGACACAGTGAGAGAGAATGAGAAAAGAGAGAGAGATTATTGTTCATTAAGGGCCCAGACAAAAAATGACTCATTTAGAGCTCATACATTATGATTTTTTAGTTGGTGAATTCTCAAATTTCATTCAGAGAAACATTTTTGATATATTAATTAAAATTTGTAGCATGTTTAAATCTAAAGCATACATTCTTTAAATGAGTGATTATATCATTAATTTCTTATTTTGTTTACATTCCCCAGACATACACACATATTTCTTACACCTTCTCCTTTCATTTGGATGATCTAATTATAATATGCAATTATACAAATATATTTGCTACTTTAGACCTAGAAATACTTTATATAAGTGAAATAATTATTAAGTATGCTGTATATGGCCTTTACTTTGTCATGAAAACTCCTAAAATTAACTACACACATTTTCTTAAGATATAAGGATTAGTAAAAATCACCTACCAAAGCTTTAATATAAGGATTAGTAAAAGTCACCTACCAAAGCTTTAATATAAGGATTAGTAAAAGTCACCTACCAAAGCTTTAATATAAGGATTAGTAAAAGTCACCTACCAAAGCTTTAATGAAGAAAAGTGAGAACAAGATAAAATTGTGCAAAGCAGAAATGCTCACCTCATTTTGTATATACAACTGATCAGTAAACACACTTCACTTGATTATGTCACGCTGAGTGGTTGTGCATTTCTGTTAGCTAACTGGATTGCCTCTATTAGAATTTAGCTAAAATGCAAAATTCACTAAATCATATATGTGACCTGTCACCACAAAAAGATACTTAAGTCGGATTTTGGGGGTATTGAGAGATATATATATATATATATATATATCAATAGAAAGAAAATTGAAAGGGCTTTCTGTTGATATTAAAATAAAGAGTGTAGGACAAAATATGGAAAAGTTATGTTTGTTTGAAGTGCACTACTGTCCGGACGGCCATTTTGAGAAAATCGGCCTCAAAGATTGAACACATTTCTGAGAGGTTTTTCCTTAGCAACCATATATTAATCTGCTTCATTTGCAATCAGAGTTGAAGAAGACACAATAGCTAACACTGTAATAACTATAAACAACAAATATATTGTTACATCATTTACAGACAACAGTCTTTTTAAGCCATAACGATTAGAATTTCTGTATGCGAGAATGATTATTGTGGCTCAGGTGGTGTAGTGTCGATCTGTTTGCACCCACATGACCAGTTTTCACAATCTTTAAGTTCACTGTCTTCACTAGTTTCGCCTGGTCCGCAAATGCTGACATCTGGCTCTTCTATTTCAGTATCACTATCAGTTTCACTGTCATTAAATAACACACTTACACTGGCACCGCTTGTGCCACTGCCAGCTGTCGTCTGCTTCGTCTTTTTCATTGTTCGATCACGCGATTCACTGTCCGTGTCACTTTCAGATGAAAATCCATCAGCTACATCCTCATTAACAAAATAATCAGATATCAAATCTTTAATCTGAATGCTTTCTTTTTCTAAGATGTTGCTTTCTTTACATGAATTCAACAAATTAGCGATTCGTTTCTCCATGTTTACATTACGCATTACAGGACGAAACTGTCTCCCTTGTGTGCGTTTCAACCAATCGCGACCGTCTTTTCATGAGAGCATGCTTGGTAACCTTGCAAGCTTTGATAAAACTGTCTGCGGATTAGCTGACGCTTTTCACTTTGTTTACGCCAAGCACAACCTTATAAAACATTCTGATTAGACGTTATAAATAACCAGTGTCGTCAGCATAAAAATAGGCTTTTGCCTGAGCATTCTGATATACAACATGATGAGGTTCAGCCAGGGATTCTACCGTCTACGATCATCAGATTATAGCACTTTTGGGCCATATTTTTCCTTCGAAGTTAGACAGTAGGTCACAAAAAAATAATAATAAAGCTATTTCTAGTTCGAATTAAGGAAAAACACCCACGCTAGTAATTTGTTGTTCAATGGTTTGGGAACACGCTAAAATGAAAATCTCAATTTCACCCATGTAGACCCCCACCTTCGTTTTTCTTGGCTTAGCCTTGCGCGACTTAAGTATCTTTTTGTGGTGACAGGTCACATATAGAATAACTAAAGTTTTCTCTACCACATTTATATTTCAAACACTTCATCAGCTCAGAAGAATGTCACTTAAGGCTAGAACGCTACTCTCATCTTAAAGTGTGTTGTGATAGGTCACACTTAGAACTGTAGTATAATGACTGTCCAGGATTGAGATAGGTCACACTTAGAACTGTAATATAATGACTGTCCAGGATTGAGATAGGTCACACTTAGAACTGTAGTATAATGACTGTCCAGGATTGAGATAGGTCACACTTAGAACTGTAATATAATGACTGTCCAGGATTGAGATAGGTCACACTTAGAACTGTAATATAATGACTGTCCAGGATTGAGATAGGTCACACTTAGAACTGTAGTATAATGACTGTCCAGGATTGAGATAGGTCACACTTAGAACTGTAGTATAATGACTGTCCAGGATTGAGATAGGTCACACTTAGAACTGTAGTATAATGACTGTCCAGGATTGAGATAGGTCACACTTAGAACTGTAGTATGTCCAGGATTGAGATAGGTTACATTTAGAATGACTGTCTAGAATTGACATGGATACATTTAGAATTGTAGTATAATGACTGTCCAGGATTGAGATAGGTCACACTTAGAACTGTAGTATAATGACTGTCCAGGATTGAGATAGGTCACACTTAGAACTGTAGTATAATGACTGTCCAGGATTGAGATAGGTCACACTTAGAACTGTAGTATAATGACTGTCCAGGATTGAGATAGGTCACACTTAGAACTGTAGTATGTCCAAGATTGAGATAGGTCACACTTAGAACTGTAGTATGTCCAGGATTGAGATAGGTCACTTAGAACTGTAGTATGTCCAGGATTGAGATAGGTTACATTTAGAATTGACATGGATACATTTAGAATTGTAGTATAATGACTGTCCAGAATTGATGCATATTTAATTGCCTCCTGCTAGAGTGAGGATACATTCACCATTTGACTGTTAGAAAATGTAACAATTTTACTATTCCTCAATCAGCTTCAAGGTGCAATTCAGGAAACTTCAAATCATTTGCCATCATCTTGAGAAACTACCCCTATAGCAATTTTGTATTTCTGCACCCATCTCTCTCACCCGTCTCACACAGATTTAAAATAACTTCTTGCAAGAAAGTGCACTGTTTTAGATATTTTCACTATTTTGCCAACCTATGTGTATGATTTTCTTTGTTATTTGATTACAATCAAATATTTATCACAGGATACTTAGATTATTAATTTTTGTTTATAATCACTAACATTAATATAAAGATGGATGGATAGATACTAAGATAGAAATCTATCCATTTTCAATCCAACTGTTCTTTTCTATATTGCAGAAACAACATTACATTAAGAAGTCTTAATTCTCCATCATCTGTTATTGTAATTGATTTAGACTCTATCCAGACACCTTTCAATCATTTCAGAGAAGAAGGTACCATTGCAAATAGTTTTTGTTTCATTTGAGTTGCAAAAATGTATTCATCATTTCATTTTATCTTGAAAGTATCATTTTATGCTATTTCTTTTCTCATGTATCTTTGTTTTTCCTTGAAATTAATTTATAAAAATTATTATGCAGCACTCTTTGTCATTATTTTCTTGTATGTTTCATTGCATTACATTTTTATTAACTCTTGAAGTCTCAAAAACATTAACAAATGGCAGAAATATTGGTACCAAAAGCATTTGTCAGACCAGGAATTATAAGGCTATGAGTGACAACCATGCCAAGCATTTATGTGTTGCCATGGAAGAATGTTGTCTCATATTTCCTTGTTTACAAATGATTTGCAACTAGCCAAGCTCTTTCCAAGGGTAGCTTTATTTCATGACGTCATGGCTTATATAAATTATGAATGCAAACAAAATAAATATGACAATTTTTCTACTGTATCAGGCTTTCCCCAAACATTTTGGGCTATTCTCTCCCCACAATGGCAGTAGCATTTCTTAATGAGGGTGAATATGAATCCACCCATTTATTTATTTAGTCATAAATTGTTTTCTCAAGGCAGTTTACTGTTTAGTGACAAAAAAAAAGAATATATCAATAATGTCTGCTTTTGAGACCTAATCACTCATTTTTGCAATCATGTTCTGAGTCAATTTATTATCCACACCTTGAAATTATTCACCAAGAAATTAGTGTAGCATGAAAGTCAGTGACAAAATATACTTTCTGTTTTACTCTTCTTTTTGGTGAACATATTTATTGTCAGTAGACTTCAGTTTTGGTAAATAATTTTATCAGTGTTTTCAAGAGGAAGTTTCTCATTTATTTGCCCCAATAATTAACTTATATCCTAAATGTATGCCAGCTTCCACATATTTTGGACATTGTATCTATTCCTGCTGATGACTTATTGACATATCTTGACTTATTGACACATCTTGACTTATTGACATATCTCGACTAATTGACATATATCGACTTATTGACATATCTCGACTTATTGACATATATTGACTTATTGACATGTCTCAACTTATTGACATATATCGACTTATTGACATATCTCGACTTATTGACATATCTCTGCTTCAAATGAAAAACACACACCTTTCCTGTACATATATGCTTGCTGTAGTTTATAATATAGAATGATATGTTAGTTTTTAGGATTATTTAAATACAAAAAATACTAAAATTCATGTTTTGAAAGTATTATTTAGTCATAATTAAAAGATTTATTATCAAACTGATTTTAGCTTAAAAGAATATTTTATAAAGAGCATTCATATTCTGAATTGCGGCAAATGTTTATACTTCATTCAACTGCATTTGAATATGTTCAAAATCCAATCAGTGTTGTTTACTAATTTGGTAACCATTTTATCAAAACTCTTACATGAAAGAAAGTGATCGTAAATGTTTATCATGGTGTTTATAGCTGCATGGAAAGAATAAAATGATATATACCATTTTTCAAAGCTAGGAAGAATGTGTTTTGTGTATACTTTCTTAACCTCTGTTTATCAGTACACCACTTAAAGCCTACTGTTGAGGCCAGTTAACAACTTTACTGTTACAATCAGAATTAAAGTCACCCGATCACAGTCTCTTGAACAAGTTCTAGTTGTACCGCTTTCATTATTACAGAGTTATAGTTAGCAGTCTTTCTCAACTAGCAGGAAGCAAGGTGGGAAAAGTATTTGACTAACTACCGCAGGATCTCAGAAACTTGATGACATTCTGTATATGTTACTAAGTTCAGACCTAAAATTATTGGCTTTTAAAAATGTTTTATTATTGTTTATTTATTGTTCTATTTCTAAGTCGCTGTCATTTCACTGTTTTATTTCTTCATTTATTTAATGTTATTTAAAGATAGTTTAGTTTCAATTGTTTAAACAGATTTGCTTCTTAATACTTTATACTTTATCAAAGTCACACGACAAAAAATTCTTATATTTTGTTGTTTCTTGATAGGTTGTACAGTGTACTATCACTCTCCCTGGCACAGAAATATAATAGATGGAGTAAAGCAACGAATAGCGGATATGATTTCATTAGGTGACTACAAGAATCCTGGTTATAATAAAGAGCTGGAACTGGTTGATCTATGGGCAGTTTACTGTGTGATAATTACAGTGGTATATGGTAGTCAAGTATGGTATAAAGAACATGTTTCAATCTCAAGGGGCTGTCCTAACCGGAGAAAACACACCTGCAGTTGCTCTACTTGCATTTATCAATTGGAAGAAATGGTAAGTGTGCATCAGTTTCTTTATCAGTGTTTGTAGTATTCTCTCTGCCAAGTTATTATGTATTGTTATAATTGAGCTTCTTCACTGCCAAGTTATTATGTATTGTTGCAGTTTAGCTTATTCACTGCCAAGTTATTATGTATTGTTGCTATTTGAGCTTCTTTGCTGCCACATTATTATGTATTGTTGCAATTTGATCTTTTTCACTGCCAAGTTATTATGTATTGTTGCAATTTGAGCTTTTTCACTGCCAAGTTATTTATGTATTGTTATAATTTGAGCTTCTTCACTACCAAGTTTTTACAAGAAGTAACTAATTTCATTTATTTATTTACATTTATCCCTGCACACTTTGTATTTTATTTCAGAAACTAATAGGGGTGTTAATTTATTGAACTTTAAGAAAACAGTTTCTTAAAATCTTAAGTTCACAAAGCCATTTTTTATGTCATAGGTTTTCAGGGCAGTGAAATGATCAATCAATCTATCTGTCTGTTAGTCTGTGCCTGTCTGTCTGTCTTTTTGTCTATCTGTCTGTGTGTCTTTCTATGTCTGTCAGTCTGTCTGTCTTACATAGTAAGATGCCAATGAATGAGGTAGATATGGCTGCAAGCACTGAGGGTGTATAAAACATAATAAAGTTTGTAATATGTGAACAGAGTATAATTTGCTAAGGTATTTTGTAATATATAGTTAATATGGACAGACGCAAACAGATAAATAACAAATTTGCAACATGTGGGTACAGAAATGAGCATGCCATTGCAGAAAAAAGGATGCCACACATGTAAACCACCAACGAGAAATCTGGTTGGATGTATTGTATTAATTCATGCCACCTCCATCACAGAATACATCAACTGGTACTAAGGTCTGCAGCTTTATCTCAATAGACTGAGTACTTAGTGGCCATTATGCTACAGTATCACAGAGGGACAGAACTCATATATATCAGATATGTAGGCACCATATTCTGCCCTGTTTGAAAGATCTCTTTATCCAGATATGTAGGCACTATATTCTGCCCTGTTTGAAAATCTCTTTATCCAGATATGTAGGCACTATATTCTGCCCTGTTTGAAAGATCTCTTTATCCAGATATGTAGGCACTATATTCTGCCCTGTTTGAAAATCTCTTTATCCAGATATGTAGGCACTATATTCTGCCCTGTTTGAAAATCTCTTTATCCAGATATGTAGGCACTATATTCTGCCCTGTTTGAAAATCTCTTTATCCAGATATGTAGGCACTATATTCTGCCCTGTTTGAAAATCTCTTTATCCAGATATGTAGGCACTATATTCTGCCCTGTTTGAAAATCTCTTTATCCAGATATGTAGGCACTATATTTTGTCCTATTGAAAAGGTCCCCCTTATCCTTACCAGATATGTCAAATCATCCAGCATATGCTTTATAATAATAAAATACATCAAATCAACCAGCATATGCTTTATAATAAAATACATTAAATCATCCAACATTTGCTTTATAATAATAAAATAAACTCCTACTCCTGTTGAAACTATTGCATTGGTGTAATAAACAAGTACAATGTATAAGGTTTAGAACAATATCCTATCATCTTCAGTTTACAGCAGATTGTCAGTAACTAATAAACACATGGAGGCAGTTGAGAAACAAAGCATTTGATTCTTCCTCTGGTCACTACAGCCAATCATTTCTTTTTAGAAAGGAAAAGGGGTTCTAGGGTTTGAATAGGGATGGCTTGAGTGTGAATGGTTGTCAGCCATACACTTTGACTGCGTTAACTAAAGACATTGGTCAAGGCATTGTTAATGGTATATAACATTCATTGATTGACACTGGTTTGAAGTGCAACAGAGAACTATTTACTCTTTTTATGCTCAGTTCATGAATGCATAATTATTTTAATATTTACAGGTACTTTGATGTCAGTAAGTGTCCTCTTATAATAAACATCTTATTAAAAAAATGTAATGCTTATGTAAATTACATTAATGTGAATAAACTTAAAATCATAACTCTCATCATAATGCCTTCACTCAGTTTAATGATTAGTGTAAATCTATTTTAATTATTTGTATTTTACAATTCTGTAAAAATAAAAACAACATGCAGTCGGCTCCCGAAAAAGTCAAGCGTAGTGAGCAGCACAAACACACTGCTTCAGAACATTTTTTAAAAAAGGGCGAACGTGCATTCTCTATAGTGAAAATACATGTATTTTAATGACTTTGTGTGTACATTAACAAATTCAAACAATGCAATTAATCAGTCATTCTGTAACTCTCACAGTCACAAAACTTTGTGTCACACTTACTTATGACATCAGATATTTTCAGATCTGTTTATTATGAGTGTTGGATTTCAGCTTATTTTCTGATATTTAGGATATTAGTTTGTGATATTTAGGACATATGTTCTATACCATATGTAAAATATTTTGTTTTTATCATTCAATTCCCAGATCAAGAACAAATGGCAAGAAATACTCTCAGAGTATTTGTCAAAATTCATGAAAATGCACCAGGGTGACCCAGATGCAACTTTACTTAAAAAGTTGTTGACATACTTCGGAAAATATGTACATAGAGCTACAGCTGAGGAAGCTCTGAAGATTGTAACAGGTAAGTTTTATTTACCGCCTTCAATTTCTTCCACTATTTTATCATTAAAAAGCAGTCCCCTTTATGTCACTATTATAAATGTATATTTCCACCTTCAAACATACATTTAACCACCTATGCTGTAAACATCAATGAACAAGTCTATATATTCCTTTTCTCCATTGATTACCAAACATATCTCTTAATAAAATTTCTTTATAACTTTTTATTTTAAATCCAACCTTCCCAGTCTAAAACATGACTGGATTTAAATCATTAAGCTCAACAGGATATGCTGAAAAAAAACCCACCTTAAAACATGTAAAATCTAATCTCCAGTTATCTACTTGTAGAAATATCAATACTTTAAAGATAGTTGTTGAATATAAAGAAGAGTTTGCATTGTCTGGTACAACGATTGACACATTTATGGCACTGAATGCATGGCAATTAACATACTAAGAGTCAGCACACTTTGCTTGTCGCCCTCAATGTGTGTCAGGGCTAAGAGATAATGGCACTGGATATACAACAGGCTAAGAGTCAGCACACTTTGCTTGTCACCCTCAATGTGTGACAGGGCTAAGAAATAATGGCACTGGATATACAACAGGCTAAGAGTCAGCACACTTTGCTTGTCGCCCTCAATGTGTGACAGAGCTAAGAGATAATAGCAATTGATGTGTGACAGGGTGAAGAAATAATGTCACTTGAAGTGTGACAGGGCTAATGCGTGCAGGGCTAATGCGTGCAGGGCTAAGTTCAGCACACTTGCGACACTTGATGTGTGACAGGGGCTAAGTTCAGCACAATCATGACATCTGATGTATAACAGGGGCTAAGTTCAGTACAATGACATTCGATATACAAGAGGAGTCCATTGTTACTTTTTAATATGGAGTTTAATTCTTCCTAATCAGGTTTATGGAATTCTTTATTTTTTAAGTAGACTGTATTTTAGGATCCTGTCAGGGCCTTCCTCTCTTTAGACGTGGATCACACATAACATAACACTGAGTGTGTTACTATTCAGCCATTAACTGTTATTTTAAATACTGAATTAGAAAATATCAATATCTCAATATCAAGAGAGGCAAACCTCTCTTGCTAAATTTATTATATACCATCTTCTGTTTTTTTCTAAAATAGTAATACTGACTCTTGTACTAACATCTTAACAATATAACTCTTATCTTATTGACATGTAACAGCACAATTGATAAGCATAAGAAAATGCATTCAAAATTATTTACAGGTTTACATTAGGAAAACAACTACAAGATTTGACAACTTGACGAGCCTTCAACAGGACAATACACTATTAATATTAATGACATGTAACCAGTGAATTGAATAAGTGATGTTGATAAACTTATCTGACAAAATGGCCTTAAAAAAACTATTATGTTGTGTCTTTACAGTAAGATCTTTTTTTATAACTGGAGGAAGTTTCAAAAACATAATAATATCTGTTATGTAACTAGAGGAGATTTTCAGGTCAAGAAATAATTATAAAAATATTTTGTAGGATTGACCCAGCTATGATCTGAAGTCATCATATATCAGTAAGAAAATACAAACATCTGTGGATTGTATGTCTCTGTTACAAGGCCCCTACCCGACCCCTTCCAAATGGCATATAAACTATTCTGCAGCACAAATTCAAGCAATGTGTACACTATTTTCAGTTTTAAAAAATATTCAATTGCTGAACCTACTCTTTTGTTAACTATTTCTTAAGATGAGATTATCAACATTTATTGTCTTCCATTTTCTTTCCTTTAGTCAAGTCTCTGATGATGTTATCCTTTGAAATTCAAATGGAAAACTCCCTTGTATGGTGGCTTGGATGTACTGTATCTTATACTCTATAGGAGTTCTTGTACATTGAATGGAGGTCAGATTTGTGGATTGAAAATGAGGGATGGCAGTGCTAAAGATGGTACTTCTAATATTTTGTAATAGTTGTGGGTGTGGAAAGTACTATCTCTGTATATGCTCATGGATAGTAGAAGGCAAGCAAACACATATTTACTACTAACATGGCAAGATAGCTTTATTTTAATATAGAAGCATATAGTTAGCCTCATAAACAGTGTTTTTCATGTGTTTGAGAATCTGATTTACCCATTGTTTTGTTTTATTCATTCTGCTAGCTAAAAATTAGAAATTTTGTATTTTTGGTTTGGAAACATACAGGAGTGAATGAAATGTATTTATTCATGAAAAGTAGGAATTTGAAGAATATTTGGAGTGTCAGAAAATTAGAGTAAATATTGTAAATACTCAAATGTGTTACATTTTAGCTTTGCTTTCATCATCTTTTTGTGTGTGTGTGCTATTTCAGGTGTGAAAGAAATTGAAGAAATTTCTGAGCAAGCACAGGATGCCGGAGGAACCTCTGCTTTGGTCTAGATTTACATCATTCATGTAAACACACTAAACATTCTTTTAGGTCCAAGTTATGAAGATTTAGTTTGGGTTTTTAAAAAAATGATTAACTCCTGTATGACTGCAGTTTTTTGTAGAACACCTACCTTGTGCTCAAGTTTTATATACTGAGAATCAGAAAATGATTGCACTTACAAATGTATATGTGCTGCTGCAGCAATGATTTCTTTATTTAAAAAAAAAAAATGAATGTTTGATCATTGCATAGATTTATGGAAAGATTGGGATTGTCATGTATGCAACCTATTTAGCAATAATTTCAGATATCATCGCATGAGTTCTTGTATGAATGAATTATTTTGTTATAAATGTGAACACATATGTTTATTTCTAATTGCTCTATCTGTTTGTCTGTCTGTCTGTCTGCATATGTTCATTTTGCATTGTGCTGAATGGCAGTTTTGCTTTTGCTCTATATAATTTTGTTCCCATTACACACTACTACAAAACTGATCTAAGTGCTATCTTAGTGGCTGTAAGTTGTATAATAATGATATAATAAATGCTACAAACATATTTTGTATACTTACACTTTATTACTGTTAACAAGAGTTTTATCACTGCCATACTCTGACAATGATGGATTCTGTTAACTAGGGGAATTTGATGCTGGAGAATTGATGAATCTGTGTACATTTAATTTCGGAGTCCTTACTGTAATTGACAGCTTTATTATAATTTAGGAATACTGCTGGATGTATTCAGTCAATATAAGCATCCTTGTTTTTCAATGGTTTGTCTGTTCACAGATATTTCATTTATCTATCTTTCAGTTCCATGAGGGTTGGATAATTGGACTTCTGCACTACATATAATACATTTTCTCAGTTTTTGGTAGGAAAAAACCCAGTAAATGAGATGAAGGTGTTTATCCAAGATGTTGATATTTAATCCTGTTATTTTTCTGCAAAAAAAACCAACAAAAAGACAATAATAGAGGTGAAGATGTTGATATTTAATCCTGTTATGTACGTGCCAAAATTTTATTGAAGCAAATTCATATCATCCTGAAAAATCAATGCCAGTACACTATTGTGTGTAATCTGACAAACTATGCATGCATGTGTGTGTGTGTGTGTGTGTGTGTGTGCACATATTTTATATTAATTGATTGAAATATATAGTGAACATATCATTAAAGCAAAACTATGCATGTTTACAGATGTATATTCATGTTTGTGCCAACTAGTTTAAGAGAAAAAAAAATCACTTTGTTATGCAATAGCTTACCAGTGCCATCTGCTGTATTGTTTGCTTTCACTAAAAAAAGTGTCTTGCAGCAAATTCCCAGTATCTTCTATTGTTTTAATTGTGTATTTCCATGGAATAATTTGAGAATTTTATATTTTCACTTTTAAAATTAATTTTAAACAATTTTAAGGAATCTTACTTAAGGGAAGCACTTTTGGCCTAGGCCGATTTCATGCTGGGGACTGGGTAGGGGCATGCTGTGAGGGGTGTTTGAGGGGTAGTTGGGGGAGACTATGTCTATAATATTTGTTGTGTCATATGTAGTTGTATATAGTGTTATTTGTTTGTTTCTCTTAGTTTCTATGTACTTTTAGCTTTTGGATTTTGAAGAGATTAATGTAGTTGTATATACTATTAAAAAAGTATTATTTGTTTGTTTCTCTTAGTTTGTGTACTTTTAGCTTTTGGATTTTGAAGAGATTAATGTAGTTGTATATACTATTAAAAAAGTATTATTTGTTTGTTTCTCTTAGTTTGTGTACTTTTAGCTTTTGGATTTTGAAGAGATTAATGTAGTTGTATATACAGTGTACTATTAAAAAAGTATTATTTGTTTGTTTCTCTTAGTTTGTGTACTTTTAGCTTTTGGATTTTGAAGAGATTAATGTAGTTGTATATACTATTAAAAAAGTATTATTTGTTTGTTTCTCTTAGTTTGTGTACTTTTAGCTTTTGGATTTTGAAGAGATTAATGTAGTTGTATATACTATTAAAAAAGTATTATTTGTTTGTTTCTCTTAGTTTGTGTACTTTTAGCTTTTGGATTTTGAAGAGATTAATGTAGTTGTATATACTATTAAAAAAAGTATTATTTGTTTGTTTCTCTTAGTTTCTATGTACTTTTTGTTTTTGGATTTTGAAGAGATTAATGTATATACTCTTAAAAAAGTATTATTTGTTTGTTTCTCTTAGTTTCTATGTGCTTTTTGATTTTAGCTTTTAGATTTTGAAGAGATTAATGTAGTTGTTGGATGGGTGATTTTGTTTATAAATTTGTCTGTGTTTAAACTTTGTTAAAGTTTTGATATTTAGGTGGTCCTCACAATCATTTCTTTAGGTGGCTAGTCCTTAGACTTTGGCAAGCCTTGGACTGTGGAGGGTGGTCCAATCAGTTAGCTTTCCAACACTAGCCATCTGTTTTGTGTGTGTGTGTGTGTGGCTTTAAACCACCCAGGCATTTGGCAGTGGATGTATTAGTTTGGGAACTTTATGTGACAGGTTATTTTGAAACAACAAGAGGGTCTCTTTAATTATGAGAATAATTGATAATTATCATCTCTACACACCCATGATAGTACATGCCTCTCAACTTGCAGTTAATGGACTGAAAGAGTAACCTCCACACTTTCCTCAGAGTAATCCCCAGTATTGTAAATGAACATTACAGAATAACTCTGATCTGGCAAATGTCCAGAGTGGTGGACACCCTCTATAAAAGGTCTACTACACCTGTCTTATTAATTATTATGCCCCCATCACTACTCCTTACCTTTTAGCCTAATTATAAAACACGAGGTTGAGAGTGTTGATACACAAGAAATAAAATTTATTAACAATATAATTAACTACACATTGATATAGTACAAAATAGTGACCTATACAATGAAGACATACAGAAATATACAAACATATATCTGTATACATACTTATAATATCTCAAGGGTTCAGTGCATATTCAGACTCTTTGAATATGACTCTCTTATTAACTGTTTATAATAGTGTTTCTGAAAATTAGCTATTGCCAGAGACTCCTGGAGTAAACAATATTCATTTACAGCTTTTCTTCAATTAACTGATGCTTATACAACATAAATAATGCATATAACTGAGTAAGGACAGTGCAAATAGTTTTATGATCATGTGAACATGATCTGAAAATTTCATCTATTTTTCCAAAGGCAGTGGATGTTGTCATGCCTTCACTGGCTGGCTTCGTGGACTTGCAAAACAACAACACTAACAGTCCAGTCCAGTTTAAAAAGTGTACAAGATGCCAAAGGAAGATGTAATGGGAGTTCTGCCAATGGCTGTAGAGAACAACAATAATTCTTTTATAGAATTCAGCTGGACAGATATAATAATATAATAGTATGTCAATGGGATGGATGCATCTGCTTTGCCCGAACCAGTACTTCTATATATGGCTTTTTTTTGGTCAGTGCAAATATGATGTCATTTGTCACATCCAATCTGTTTCTGGATTTTGTTTTGATAGCAAGTAGTGTGGAGAAAGCCATCTCACACTCACAGGTGGTTGCAAATGGAATCAGCACTCTTAGAGCCATCTTTGCAACATCGGGATAGGACCGTGCCATTTCAATCCAAAAATCACTAGAACACATTTCACTGAAAACATGTTTCGCACCCCCATCATTTATCAAATCAATAAACTGTTCTTGATTTATCCTCTGAAGGCAGATCACTAATGGAGAGTACAAATGGGTTGTTGATGAATCAATAGTATTTTTTAAATTCTTGTGGGTCAGGAAAATAATGTGACATTTCTTCGCTAAGAATTGATACCTGTTGCTTCATCACCTCAAGCATATCATCATCGACGTTAAGCTCTTTTTCATCAATATGTATGTTCAGCTGTGGAAATGAGGCAAAGTTGTTCTCTAACTTTACATGCATTAGTTCAAGCTTCATTTTGAAAGCTGTCAATTTTTCATGACAATGGAGCACTGTGATCTCTTTTCCTTGCAATGCCAGGTTGATGTTATATACAGTTTATAGACTTAACATAAATTGTAAATCCTAACTTAATTTTTTAAAAGTCAGATATTTACATGCTTAAGGAAATATAATGCAAAAATGTTTAAGGAAAAATCATACATACGTTTATAAGGACAAATCATACATACATTTATAAGGAAAAATCACATACATTTATAAGGAAAAATCACATACATATTAAAGGAAAAATCATACATGTCTAGAAAAATCACATCCATAAGGAAAAATCACACATACATGTTTAAGGAAGAATCACATCCATAAGGAAAAATCAAACATACATGTTTAAGGAAAAATCATACATACTTGAATGTTAAAGGATGGAGTAATATTGAGCATACATCCTGGTTAAAATGGAAGCCATGACCAATAAACAAGTAAACAGTTTTAAGTGTTCTCCACCCCTTGTGTGTGTTATCTATATCTGTTTCTGTGATATCTGTTTTATACATTTTACTTCAATTAGCTATTTATTACCTAGTATACAGTTTACTATGCAAACTAAATATTGTTGTGATTAGTTTAAAATTTAAACTTCAAGAATATTTTGATAATGTTTTGTCTGATATTTACATTTTTTATCATAAATTAATTTGAAATAAATGCATTTTTTATATTAAACAACTGAGTTGGCTTTTAATTCATGATGAGGTCTTTTATTTGCTGAGTGAATTGCACAACTACACACACACCTGCATTTGTGTGTAAACGAAACATACAATCTGAATTGACATTATAGTGTTTATGATTTTATGATCCATTCCTTTCAGAAACTGTATCCTGAAGGAAGGAAGTTTAAGATGACTTACAATTTAATCTATTATCTGAAACTGTTCTAGCTTCTTCATACAGTCCTTGTAGAAATGGAATATCCCAACAGATTGCCAACCAGTTTCCAGATTAAAACTAATATAATTTTACATATCTTTGCTTGTGTATCTTACTGAGAAATATTAAATACAGTTAAAATGTTGTGATTAAAAATATACCACTGTTCAGACATTATATTTATCAACTGATCTGAGATCAACATACTTCATTATGCTCGTCAAACTATAGGAATCTCTTTTGTCATTCCTTACTAACTTTCAGGCTTGAATGAGCAATAATTTTGGGTTCAAACAATGTTTTACTGAGTGTGACCCAGTAACTTTCTTTGTTGAACTTTTGTGTCTTAAATACTTCTGCTTTGTTCACTCAAGATATATCCTAAACCAGTCCTGTCTATAGTTAGCACTTAAGCATTCTGAGGTCTTTTCAGTCTCAGCTTTACAAACTTTCTCTTGCAAGGCCTATAGCACATGGACCAGATGCTATGACTGCCATTTTGAATTAGAGAGTGGTTAAAGATGAACTCTTAAGTTGTTAATGATTTTTTTACTAAGAGCAGGGATCAAACTTGGTCACTTAAGCACGATGTTAGTGTCTTTTTGTCTGCTCTACCTCTTGTCCATGGTGTGGCCTAATTGTCTGCTGTACTTCTTGTCCATTGTCACAAAACGGGCGGGCTCGTTACAAGCCGACCCGAGCTGAAGTTAGAGATGCAAGGGGTGAAGTCTATTTTTGGCCTGCTCCGGTGCACCTCCAAAAAAAGCCCGTGACGTGTGCCAGTACTACGTCGTGTCAGGTTGTTACATAGACACACATGACATACTCCATTGATGTTTGGGTGGGGCCCAGTTTATTAGTGTCATGCCAAGGAACGTTTTATTGGCGGTGTGTGTTGTGAGTGTGTATCATAAATGTGAATAAATGGACGAACAGACGAACGGTGCAAAACAATAGTACAAATTCTTTCGTCCCTCTCAAAAACTATGAATAACAAGAGAGTTGAAAGATATTTAAATCAGGTTATTTATTTCCCGATTTAAAGGGGGGCACTACTCTTTCGCACAGTGATTAATCATTCATTCAACTTTCCAATGTCATACACTCTGTGGGAAATAAGGGGAGATGAAAATGATGAAATTCAAAATATAAAATAAAGATTAATTATACAATTCTTATGCGGCAAATGGGGCCGCTTTAACAATAGTTGACATGTAAAATAAGCATTACTTTTAACATTAGAGTTCTTATTTTGCAAACGATATAATAGTGTTCATTTTCTTAAGAGTCCTAGACTTAAGTATGTGCGCGTTAGCCGTGCTAATGATTACTCACTATTAATGTCAGAGTTCCAAGGAGATGACGTAAGCTCACACGTCACTTATAAGCGGCACTTCAAAGTGAAGATAGGACGCAATTGAGGCGTCGTATTACAGGTGAAGATTCTGCAGAATCTAGGCACCACTTTCAGATTATCACTGGGGAGAAATCTGAAATTTAGCTGACTGTTGTCAGCCTCGATAATTATCGTTGTACCGGTTGTCGTGGAAACGGACATCCCAACGACGTTTAGCATTATCGGGTGGAGTCGTCCAGTGGGATGTGTCGTCGCATTACATTGAGTGTAGAAATCCGGATGTCTGTAAGAAATCTCGGTGCTAGCCTCCCAATAGCGGGATAGATCTGTCCAACCGAACTCTCAGACAGGGGGGAGAACAAGTTGGTCCCTCGTGTCGTTAACTGCATACAACCAGCGTCGCATGCATCGGGTTTTTCTGGACAGTGAACTTTCCACTTTGCCAAAAGTTATACTGAGTAATTTTGCCTCGTTACTCAATATATGGCATCAGACGGATGGAAAACGGATGGAAAGAGATTATTGCAGCTTTCCTTTATGAAATCTCTGTACATGAGATAATTCATACGTGAAGTTAGACTGGCTTCAGACGAATCGACGTTTTCAACATTGAGAGTAAAAGTCTTCATTTTGCCTCTTATATAGCTCTCACTGAAGGTTTCCAAAACTTCCAGAAGCTATGTCCTGTGACATGATTTTTGCCTTGGATATATAGTGGTAATCGTGATGCACGCTTTTCTGTGGTCAATCCTAATGCGCACTGGCCATTTCACTCGTCAACAACATGTGACGGTATTGCGCAGTTGTCCCAATTTATTTAATATACATATTCTTCATAAACTAATATATATATTCAATATGATAATTAACACACACTGTGTCACGAACGTCTGTCTACTAAAGAGATCTTAGGTGACCGTTACTGGAATTTACATGCTACATACGAAAAATAACAAAACTCGGATTACTTCAATTAGTTTTGTTAGCGGTTTTTTAAAATGAAATAAAATATAATTTCTGTCCCTCATTTCCTGTGACAACCCCCTTCTTAAAATTGATTGGAGCTCACAGAGTGGAAATCAAATAGGAACAAAAAAAAATTTTATTTCACACGATAGTCCCCACAGGAATTATATGCGCATCTGTGGAGAGACTATCCTCTCTCTTGTTTATATCGCGGTTATGGCATGCCGGGATAATGCATCGGCACCCGAATTTTCTCGGCCCGCGATGTGTTCGACAACGAAGCTATACTCCTGTAGCAGGAGTGTCCATCTAGTTAGCCTAGCGTTATCGTACATGCTAGTGCGCAGATATGTAAGCGGCTTATGATCGCACTGCAGGATGAATGGTTTAGAGTACAGATATGCACTAAATTTCTTGAGTGCCCATACGATTGCTAAGCACTCTTTTTCAATCGTAGAATACCGTGTCTCACGATCTAACAGTTTCTTAGAAGCGTATGCTACCGGTAGGTATTCGTCATCTGTCTCTTGGAGAAGTATGGCACCGAGGCCTTCGTCTGATGCGTCGGTCCTGACAATAAATCTCTTGTCAAAGTCTGGTAACTGTAGGACGGGTTTACTGGTCAAGATGTCCTTCACTTTTTCGAGGGCGGTGCTACACTCTGCCGTCCATCGTATTTTCGTGGGTTGTTTGTTCCCAGTTAAGTCCGTCAGTGGTTTAAGAAGCGTACTGAAGTTTGGGACAAATTTTCGGTAGTACCCCACTAGCCCCAAAACTGCCCTGACCTGTTTCTTTGTAGTCGGTAAGGTCATGTCACGAATGGCTGCAGTTAAGTCTAGATTAGGGCCTATTTGTCCGTCACTTATGATATGGCCAAGAAATTCAATCTCTCGAAAGCCCGCGCGAACTTTGGAGGGTTTCACGGTCAATCTATGGCGCTCGAGAATGTCAAGTAGACCATCCACTGAGGATAAATGTTGGTCCCATGTTCCTGTTGCTACCAGTATGTCATCAAAGAAATTCAATGCGTCAACGCTCTCTAACGGTAATTTTCGCATGAAGCGCGCGAATGTTGCGGGTGCGTTCGCTAGTCCGAACGGTAGTCGGCAAAACTGAAATAAGCCTAGCGGGGTTGGAAAGGCTGTTTTTGGTCTGTCGTCAATAGCAACTGACAGTTGCCAGTACCCTTTGCACATGTCAAACTTCGAAAAGTAATGTGCCTTGGTTAGTTTTGCGAACAATTCGTCCTGATTTGGGATAGGTTCCGCATCGAATTCAGTTATCTCATTTAACTGTCTGTAGTCCACACAAAAACGAAGCGTACCGTCTTTCTTTTTAACTAAGACGACCGGTGATGAATATGGGGAGATTGACTGTTCAATCACGCCCTGTTTTTGCATTTCACGCACCTGTTCTGCTATGTACTTTGTGCTCTCATATTTCTGTGGGTACTGTCTTAAGCGTATCGGTTTGTCGCTTAAAAGTTTGATGCGGTGTTCAACCAAATCTGAGTGGCCCGGTTGGTCGGTGAATATGCGCGCGTGTCTGTGTAGGAGCTTTGACATTGCGTTGCGCTGTTCGACAGTTAAGTTCGAGTCAATCTCGACTTGATCGACTGTAACTGCGGAGTTAGGCTGGGTTTCGGCGGACATCATGTCTGTTCTGAAATTGGAATCTTCCAATTGTATCAGCGCGACATTCACGTTTTGTATCTGTTCGTCGCTGCGTTCATAGTAACGCTTTAGCATATTTATGTGGTAGGTTTTCTGCTTATTTCCTATCTGTATGCTATAGTCGTTCTGCTTCACACGCTTAATAACGCGGTAGGGTCCACGCCAGTGCATTTGCATGCGGTTGTTATGCGTGGGCCGCAAGAGTAACACGAGCTGACCTGGTTCGAGGTCACGTTCCACAGCCGTACGGTCAAAATTTCGCTTGTATCGGGGTTGTTTTTCGCGAACGTTTTCCTGTGCTAAGTGACATGTCTCGGTCAGACGTTGACGTAGTTCGGCTACGTACGTGTGAACATCTTTACCATCGGTCACAGTGTCTCCCTTGACCCATGTTTCTTTTATTAGCTTAAGGGGACCACGAGGTTGCCTGCCGTATAGTAGTTGGAATGGTGAGTAGCCCGTACTCTCTTGTGGGAGTTCGCGATACGCGAAGAGTAATGGTGCTAGAAAACGCGGCCACTGGTCGGGTTGTTCCGAGGCCATTTTAATTAACATTTTCTTTATTGTACCGTTGAAACGTTCAACGGCACCATTAGACTGAGCGTGATATGGTGATGAGAACAACTGTTTACACGCCAGTAGACGCATTGTTTCAGCCATCATTGCTGAGGTGAATTGAGTGCCCTGGTCACTCAATATCTCTCGGGGAACGCCCGTGCGAGAAAATACGTCTATTAAAGCGTCTGCGACTTCGATTGCTGTGATGCCCTTTAATGCGACTGCTTCTGGATATCGTGTTGCAAAATCCACGATTGTTAGGATATAGCGATATCCTCCTTCGGCCGCGGGAATGATTGGGCCAATAATGTCTACTGCGACTTTTAGGAATGGTTCCTCTACTGTTGGTACTATCTCGAGGGGAACTCGACTGACACGCCCTCGGTCGATATGTTGTTGACACTGCGTACATGTACGAACGTACGAGCGAACATCCCTACTCAGGCCTGGCCAAAAAAAGTCCTCACGTACTCGCTGCTCAGTGCGACGCGCGCCCTGATGTCCAGACATGATTGAGTCGTGTGCAAAGCTTAGAATCAGCGGTCTGAGTGGTTTAGGGGTAAATAAACACGTGGTGCTTCTAGTATCATTTTCCTTAAAGTCGGTGCGCCGAAACGCTAGTCCGTCCTTCAGGAAATACGTCATTGTCGCGTACTTGCTGGACGTAATAGTGTTTTTCCGTGCCAGCTTTAGCATTGAGGACAAGCTTTTGTCTTCCTGCTGCAGGTGACTGAGTTGACTTGGGGTCAACTGCGGAAATGTATTCTCGACTATCTTTAGAGCTGGGGGTCCTTGTTTACTACGTTCCCGTTGTGCTCTAGTGGTTACGGGGAGAACAGGATAGATGTCATCAGTGTTTGCGTCACACTGTTCGGGCGATAGTATGAATCCGAACTGCATGTCTCTTATTACTGCGGCGGTGACTGTACCGGAAAATACGGGTGACGTAACATGTACAGTGGCTCTTGGACATGTACTAAGGTGTCCCATAACACATCGAATGCGGACACTACCTCTTAGATACTGTTCTGGGCGTACAAGTTTAGCATTTATGCAGCTTATGGACGCGCCTGTATCGACCAGTATTTTGACTTTTTGTCCGTTTACTGTAGCCTGTTGGGTCTTTAGAGTTGCACCTGTTTCAGTGCATACTTTTACATCACGTGGACTGGGACAGTTCTGAGAACTATGCCCCTTCCCTTTGCAAGTGTAACATGTCATAGGCGGGGAGTCACGTGTGTGACGTCGTACGTCTTGTGACTTAGTGTATGTCCGTTGTACCGGTTCGGGTTTTTCCGATTTCGCCATCGGTCGGTTTGGTTTCGGTGTATACTTCTGCCGATTTGTAGGAGGAGGGCGTGGTGCACTCCTCGTAATTACCGGATCAGGGTAATCATTATACGTGTCTGCTAACCTCAACATATCACTGAAGTTAGCCGGGGGGTTTCGCTGCAAATATGTCGTCATTGCAGGCGGAGCAATATGGAGAAATTGATCTCTTAATATCAAATCAAATAGGCCCTCATATGTCTTCCGGATGTCTGTCAAATCAATCCATCTATCAAGATAATGGCGTAACCGGGTACCGAAGGCTTGCATGGTGTCATTTGCTTTAGGTATGGCTCTCCTAAACATTTTTCGAAAGCCTTCTGCTGTACATTGAAAAGTACGCATCAAACCCGTTTTGAGATCTGCATAAGTAATAGCGGGATCGCGCGTTAGATCAGTAAATGCGCGCGAGCTTTCACCTTGGAGTATTTGACCGAGTTGTTGTTTCTTTTCAATGTCAGAGTAATTAAAGTTGGCAATGAAACTGTCAAAGCGTGTCAAAAACTCGTCAATCGTCTCGACTTCAGGGTTAAAGAAAGCTAGCCGTGTACGGGGTTTATTTAATTCGGCCTGTTGCTTAGCAGTCCCATCTAACAACTTCTCTCTAGCCGTTACCTCTTGCTTAGCTAGTTCAAGCTGTTCCTGATGTGCTTTCGCTTTTAACTTAAGCTTTTTCTCTTCTACTTCCTGCCTTTTATCTTCTAAATCATTAGCAGACTGAATCTTTAATAATTCTAGCTCTCTCGCCTCTTTCGATCTTTTTTCCTCTAGCTCTTTCAAAGTTTGCATCTCTAGCTGTTTAGCTAACTGTCTCTTATCTTCTAGCTCTATAGCCTCTTTCGATCTTTTTTCCTCTAGCTCTCTCACCTCTTTCGATCTTTTTTCCTCTAGCTCTCTCAAAGTTTGCATCTCTAGCTGTTTAGCTAACTCTCTCTTATCTTCTAGCTCTCTCAAAGTTCGCATCTCTAAATCCTTAGCTACCTGTCTCTTTTCTTCTAGCTCTATAGCCTCTTTCGCCTCATTTTCTTTCGCAACATACCATTTAGCTATCTCCTCATCCACGTATTCCTTTAACTCGGCTTTTTCATACCCGAATTCTCTACCCATAGCCATGAGTTCTTTCTTTATGTTTACTAGCTCGGCCATTTTTAGAATCGCTAGTTATCACGAGTATGGATAAAGTGACTTAGAATATTCGCGGGATTTTGACCTCTGTAGGTCACAAGTGGTGCAATGGTGTGCGTATGAACACCAGCCACCACGTGATTAGGATTATTACAAACACGAGTAAAAGAAATCCTAATCGGAAATTTGCAAAGTTAGCAAAATTAGCAAAACAACAGTTGCTAATGTAGCGTACAAAATATCGATCTATGTACGTCTAAACACGAGTCGGTACGCGTTAACGATAATAGCGTAAAGATAATAAAACTTATTTCAACACAATAATAAGTCTTATCAAAATCCAGTTCACCTAAGTCTCAATAGCAAAGCCCTAACATGCAATAAACAATGCATAATGGTGATGAGATAGAAAAGCAGGAAAGAGATGACACTTTCTTACAACAACACAATTTACCTTGTCAGATCACGGTCAGTGGTCACCAGAAGTTTACAAAACGGGCGGGCTCGTTACAAGCCGACCCGAGCTGAAGTTAGAGATGCAAGGGGTGAAGTCTATTTTTGGCCTGCTCCGGTGCACCTCCAAAAAAAGCCCGTGACGTGTGCCAGTACTACGTCGTGTCAGGTTGTTACATAGACACACATGACATACTCCATTGATGTTTGGGTGGGGCCCAGTTTATTAGTGTCATGCCAAGGAACGTTTTATTGGCGGTGTGTGTTGTGAGTGTGTATCATAAATGTGAATAAATGGACGAACAGACGAACGGTGCAAAACAATAGTACAAATTCTTTCGTCCCTCTCAAAAACTATGAATAACAAGAGAGTTGAAAGATATTTAAATCAGGTTATTTATTTCCCGATTTAAAGGGGGGCACTACTCTTTCGCACAGTGATTAATCATTCATTCAACTTTCCAATGTCATACACTCTGTGGGAAATAAGGGGAGATGAAAATGATGAAATTCAAAATATAAAATAAAGATTAATTATACAATTCTTATGCGGCAAATGGGGCCGCTTTAACAATAGTTGACATGTAAAATAAGCATTACTTTTAACATTAGAGTTCTTATTTTGCAAACGATATAATAGTGTTCATTTTCTTAAGAGTCCTAGACTTAAGTATGTGCGCGTTAGCCGTGCTAATGATTACTCACTATTAATGTCAGAGTTCCAAGGAGATGACGTAAGCTCACACGTCACTTATAAGCGGCACTTCAAAGTGAAGATAGGACGCAATTGAGGCGTCGTATTACAGGTGAAGATTCTGCAGAATCTAGGCACCACTTTCAGATTATCACTGGGGAGAAATCTGAAATTTAGCTGACTGTTGTCAGCCTCGATAATTATCGTTGTACCGGTTGTCGTGGAAACGGACATCCCAACGACGTTTAGCATTATCGGGTGGAGTCGTCCAGTGGGATGTGTCGTCGCATTACATTGAGTGTAGAAATCCGGATGTCTGTAAGAAATCTCGGTGCTAGCCTCCCAATAGCGGGATAGATCTGTCCAACCGAACTCTCAGACAGGGGGGAGAACAAGTTGGTCCCTCGTGTCGTTAACTGCATACAACCAGCGTCGCATGCATCGGGTTTTTCTGGACAGTGAACTTTCCACTTTGCCAAAAGTTATACTGAGTAATTTTGCCTCGTTACTCAATATATGGCATCAGACGGATGGAAAACGGATGGAAAGAGATTATTGCAGCTTTCCTTTATGAAATCTCTGTACATGAGATAATTCATACGTGAAGTTAGACTGGCTTCAGACGAATCGACGTTTTCAACATTGAGAGTAAAAGTCTTCATTTTGCCTCTTATATAGCTCTCACTGAAGGTTTCCAAAACTTCCAGAAGCTATGTCCTGTGACATGATTTTTGCCTTGGATATATAGTGGTAATCGTGATGCACGCTTTTCTGTGGTCAATCCTAATGCGCACTGGCCATTTCACTCGTCAACAACATGTGACGGTATTGCGCAGTTGTCCCAATTTATTTAATATACATATTCTTCATAAACTAATATATATATTCAATATGATAATTAACACACACTGTGTCACGAACGTCTGTCTACTAAAGAGATCTTAGGTGACCGTTACTGGAATTTACATGCTACATACGAAAAATAACAAAACTCGGATTACTTCAATTAGTTTTGTTAGCGGTTTTTTAAAATGAAATAAAATATAATTTCTGTCCCTCATTTCCTGTGGCCTAATTGTCTGCTATGCCTCTTGTCCATGATGTGGCCTAATTGCCTGCTGTACCTCTTGTCCATGATGTGGCCTAATTGTCTGCTGTACCTCTTGTCCATGATTTGGCCCATTTGTCTGCTATGCCTCTTGTCCATGATGTGGCCTAATTGTCTGCTGTACCTCTTGTCCATGATACGGCCTAATTGCCTGCTGTATCTTTTGTCCATGATGTGGCCTAATTGTCTGCTGTACCTCTTGTCCATGATGTGGCCTAATTGTCTGCTGTACCTCTTGTCCATGATGTGGCCTAATAGTCATGTCACAGTTGGGGGGGGGGGGGAGCGAACTCCCAAAATATTTTTTATTTTTATTTTTACCAGTGCAAGAACTTTTGCCTAGACCTTACCAGGTCATGGGTCACAAGCAGGTGCCAGCAAGCCGCGAGTGTCATGTCTGTTTCATCGGGCAGTGAGAGGGCTGGAATGTAATTCATGTACACACTAAAAAACTTTATTTCTCTTTAAAAGTTATATTGAGTCATATATGTATGCGTGTGGGTACAAGTTTTATTTCCACTTCACAACTGACAATATTTTTAGTGACAGTGTTTAAGAAGAATTGTTATTTTGAAATGTGTTTTGTTGAATGTATTGTTTATAAATTTATAGCTAAGACATACATTGTTAAAGTTTTATGCATTGATTTGTATGTAGATTTTTCTTCATTATTACCATTCTCTCGTTATTGTAGTGATTGCAACGCGAAAGCGGCGGAAGCCGAAAGCGCCCCCTACATTAGCAAGCAAGGGTAGTGATTGACAGAGAGGAATTGTTATCTTTGAAAATATATTTGTATAAGTTTAGTCGATACATTTTACCAGGTGTTGTAAATTGAAAGGACACTTGATTTAATTAGGTACGTGCCTGAGGTTTGATAGGAAGGGTTAATAAATTTAGGGAACAAGAAGAACGAACAATTAGGTACATTGAGAGAGGCTAGGTCCTAGGAGAGGTCTTGTGAATGGTGACTGGTTAGCAGACTCTTGGAAAATATGTGGAAAAGACTGCTCTGGAAATGAGCTTGAACACATAAAGGGAGAGTAGTTTGTATTCACCCCAGAAGCTGCAAGAGACTTTTCATCTTCTCGATGTTCTCAGTCTTGGTCTGCTTCTGGGGGGATCCCCACAGCCTCGCGGTGAGGTGGAGGGCGGAAGGGGGTGAAACAGGCAGCACCAGTTTGGCGCAAACCCTCAACCGCCCTCCCTTGGTGGGAATGACCTCAACACCTATGATCACAGCAGAAATCTCAGAGAAGAGACAGCAGACTATCGGACTTCTTTCCCTGGAGCCTTGCCGTACTTTCTGAGTACCCCAAAACGGCTATGATGGCCAAGTAGCTGGAGTGTTCAGAACAGTGAGAGTCGGTTTGGAACAAGAATGTCTTCACTTTAGTTGAATGAATTCACTACGGTGCCAGGATAAAATGGTCACACAGGACATTTTACCTAAAGACTGCCAGGAACATAGGACCATTCCTGTTTTGTAGGTGGATCGTTTGGATCCGTGCAATGTTATGACAGCTGGCAAAACCATGCTACGAAGATACCTCACTGAGACAAGCGCGACATCAACCAGTCGCATTGCAGCGGTATGTGGTGAAATTGCTAGGGACCAGTCTACAGAGAGGCGGTCAGAGTAATGGACTGCATCCAATGTTACTACGGCACCGACAGCATGTTAAGAGAGAGAGAGAGTGCCAGGCATGCAAACCCCTTCCGCAGCTCTACGTGTAATCTACGATTGTTTTTGTGAAGGACCCAGCCTACAGACAGGCGGTCAATGTTTTTCATCACTGACAACATACTATGAGGAGAGTCAGGTGTGCACACCCCTTCCTCCAAATCTACGTGCAGTCCACAACCCACTTCAATTGTCTCCCCTGTTCCTGCACAGCGTTCATGATATCCTTTTTCATCAGACTGAACTTACCCAAATTTTGAAGGGTGTGTGAGTAATTTAAAGTTGAACTATTTCGAAAACTTCAGTGCAGTTAGTAATAAAAACTGGTTAGGGAATTAATTGCTGTTTATCCCATAAACTTGTAGGAAGATTGAGTAGCCAGTCTTTTCATTGACACCTTTTATTTGTGAACTTTACACGAATAACCTTATTGTTGACAGTGATTAATTAATTAAAAAATTGAATTATTTAAGAAACCTCAGTATATTACTTAATAAGATTGGTTAGGAACTAAATTACTATTTGTTTATATATTTGTGAGAAGGCTCAGTAGCAGACATTTTTCACTGACATATTGTCATTGTGAACTTGATGCTAAGATCGTTACTATTGATAGACGTAGCTGTAGGAAGGCTCAGTAGCCAGACTTTTCATTGAAACCTTATTTTCGTGAACTTTATGCTAAGCATATTACTGTTGATAGCGAAAGTTGCCGCATTATTGTGTTGCTTGAGTTTATCGTTTTACATTGTTTTCATCATCGTTTATCATTAAGGACATTATCCCACCTCAGAGAGCATGTTTGTGAATGAATGATGCACAGGGCGAATGATTATTACCGCATGAAAGAAAACCTATATAGTAATTAAAATTTAGTCATATTTTTTTCAAAATAGTACTTTGTCTACTTTTGGTTTTGAAAGGCGTGTGCGGTGTTGCTGTTATCAGTTTCGTCCTGTATTTGCTCACACGTTCCACTCCATATACAGTCTCACATACAAACACATCAACATACGTAACCCTTGCATGCATAAATAAAAGTGAACCAAACAAACATCTTATATAGACATGGATTTGTGATGAACAACTAACATTCCTACATAAGGCTGACAAAATCACAAAGCTGCTAAGTTGTTTGGGTGAGGTAGACCTAAGTGTGGTGTTTTGTGAGGACTGGTGATCATGATGTGATAGTATTGTTACCCCCACACCTCCCCCAGAGGGCGAAGTAAGGTCTGTTTGTGACAAGTCTGCTGTACCTCTTGTCCATGATGTGGCCTAATTGTCTGCTGTACCTCTTGTCCATGATGTGGCCTAATAGTCTGCTATACTTCTTGTCCATGATGTGGCCTAATTGTCTGCTGTACCTCTTGTCCATGATGTGGCCTAATTGTCGACTATACCTCTTGTCCATGATGGCAGTCTAGTTGTAGTTTTTTCATTTAAATGGGATGTTCAAGAGTCCCAATACTACCCATTAGTACTGCAATATTTATTATGTGCATATTTAAAGTGTATAAATTATTGGAGTCAACATCACAACAAACAAATGACATAATTAAGTGAGATTTATTACTCAAATAACCATGTTCTTAAGATTTGTATTATTCAATTAAAACAATATATAAATAATAAATTAAAAAATAAATGTAGCAAAGGAAGACATGCTGCAATTGTGTCCATATATAATCAAATAAATGTATTAAAGCTTTTTTTCCTTCAGAAAAATGAACAGTTGATTAAATCTCACACCTACAACCTAGACTTTCTACAGAATGAATGCATTATGACAGTTGATCATATGAATAATATGGCACATATGTTGTATATCTTTATTACTGCTTCTTAAGTTACATCAACAATATGGCACATATTTCAAAGCAATGCTTGTATGTTTGCGACAGTTACCTTGTTAAATCATGTGAACAATATGGCACATATTTCGAAGCAATTCTGTATTTATTATGTTTGCGACAGTTACCTTGTTAAATCATGTGAACAATATGGTATATATTTCGAAGCAATTCTGTATATGTTTGCGACAGTTACCTTGTTAAATCATGTGAACAATATGGCACATATTTCAAAGCAATTCTGTTTATCTTTATGCTACTAGGGCACATTCCTTTAACAGGAAAGGAAAAAGCCAAGACATGCTTAACACCATTTCTAAAATAATCAACAGATCTCAGATTGCTTCAATTCTATACATCTTTTCATAAAACTAAAATGACTATTTATATGGCAACAATGCTAAATTATCAAAGTATTAACCAAGATTTAATTTTTTCTCTCCTTTAAATAAAACAAGCAAACAAAAATGTAAAAATATCCTTTGAGTTCAAGTTATGGAAGACAAAATAAATGTAGTAAGAGAATGCCCATCACCCTTATAAATAGGTAATTAAAAAAAAAGTGTACACATTGATACTCATACAAACAAAAGTGGAGGTGATAATATATTTTGCAAGATTATGAATACTATCACATACAAAAGATGCTAAACAAATAAATGATATTGATAATTCAAATGTATAATTTTTCGGAACTGATTAATACTGCAGTGTGCATTATAGTTAAAAACTCTCAATGCTTAGAGAATGATTATTTATATTTCAACTGTATAACTAAAGTAAGCTAGAACATGTATACAGTATCATTTCTGCTGGATGACAAAAAGAATAATGCTACTGTACCATACATGACTTGTCATGTCTGATTAATGCAGCACAAATTCAATAAAAGAGCAACTACATCAAAATGTCACCAGTATAGTACTAAGAGGAGTATGCTGACAACACAAATGTACAAGAAATAATGTTGTCCCATAAGTAAGACTACTATATGCCTAGTTTGATTTTCAAAGCATCTGCACTATCAAGAACCACAGTGAACTCGAAATAGTACATCTCACTGACTCAAAATGAATGAGACCATTCTAGTAAGAAAAGATTTTCTAGTCAGGAGTAAAACATTTACAGAACTTACAGTTATAGCACCTTCCCCCCCCCCCCCCAACCCTGTCAACTCAAATTAAATGAGATAATCCAATAACAGAGGTTTTCAAGTTTAAGCTTTGGTAGTGGCCCCTGAAGCTGGGTTGGGAGTGGGGATTATAAGTACATGCAGATGTAGATTATCATCACTACTTTAAATATGAGTGTTAAAAATATTTTAGTGAGTCTCAGTCATGTAAAGTTGGAGAAAAGTATATCACGCTGAGGTAGAAGATTCAAATTTTATAAGCCTCAGTTTCAAAAAGTTTATTTTACTGTCACAATGTTCTGTTTTTGTTTTTCTTTCAACACAAAAGTCCAACATATGTGAGAAACTGTTTCAATATTATATTTTGAAATAACTCATCAAAAAACCCAGCACCAAATGATCAATATTCTTTCAAGAATTATTCCTTAGTAATGGGAGGTTACAGTCGCTTTAATTGTGTTAGCACAATATTAAGTAAAAAAAAACAAGTAAGCAATATTAAAAATAGAAAACAGACAATCTTTAAAACAAGAAATAGTTTTGTATAACATATATCTTCTTGGTAATGGTATGCACTGCTAGAATTTGTACGTGTTTTAATATTTCCCCAAAAATATAAATGGTTAAGCAATACAATATATGTACACTTATCTGGAATAGCATTTTGAATAACTCAAAAAAATAGTAATGGAGACATTTACAGGGAAAGCAGAAGAAAGAAAATAACAGAAAAAGGCATATATAAACATGATAACTTTCATATTAAAAATCCCAAACATAATAATTATCATAAGCTACCAACAACAACAAAAAAATCTAACATCATAATCATTCTGAATTCTCGTCATGCATTGCTCATTATATCAGAACATCGTTTACCTAACAGTCTGAGCCTCCCACCACCCAGCATGTCTTAAGAGCACATACAATTTGATTTGGTCAAGGTTTTATTTTCCTTCCATTCGTGTAGCAATATACAGGCAAAAAAAAAACAAAAAAACCCCAAAACATGGAATGTTTTCATAATAAAAGAAAGTTGAAAGAATTCTGTTAATAAAGAAAATATACTTGTACAAGTATATTAAAATGTAAATATTTAATTTGACAGAAACATGAAATTTTCATTCATTTTAAAAAGGAAAAGAGAATAGGATGGGTATTTAATTTAATATATAGTGCATGCATGTAACCAGTTAAAGATAAAAAAATAATTATTTTTGGTGGTTACAGTTTCATATAGAGCACTAAGGGACAAAGTGAAAAGAAATACATTTACTGAGCACTACAGGACACAGAATAAAAATACATTTACTGAGCACTACAAGACACAGAATAAAAATACATTTACTGAGCACTACAAGACACAGAATAAAAATACATTTACTGAGCACTACAAGACAGAATAAAAATACATTTACTGAGCACTACAAGACACAGAATAAAAATACATTTACTGAGCACTACAAGACAGATTAAAAATACATTTACTGAGCACTACAGGACACAGAATAAAAATACATTTACTGAGCACTACAGGACAGTGAATAAAAATACATTTACTGAATACTATGGGACACAGTAAACAGAAAATCATTACTGAGTTTACACAACAACACAAATGATGGACTCATAATCTTTGTACCAGCTTATCACACTGCATTGAAACAGATCTCATTTATAATCTTGGTACCAGATTATCACATTACAGTGAAACAAATCTCATTTATAATCTTGGTACCAGCTTATCACATTACATTGAAACAGATCTCATTTATAATCTTGGTACCAGATTATCATATTACAGTGTAACACACATCTCATTCATAATCTTGGTACCAGATTATCATATTACAGTGTAACACACATCTCATTCATAATCTTGGTACAGTTTACCATATTACACTATAACGCATATCTCATTCACACACCATAATACAGATATTATTCATAATTTTTGAACCAGCTTTATAACTTTACATGTTAAGTGAACCATGACCAAGATGAGACTTGGTTTTTAAATTTCTTGCAGGTCTGAATTAACATTTTTGATTATATATTTATACTTTTCGTTTTTTTTAATCCAGATTATAAGAACTTTAAGAAAGTAGTATACAAAAAAACTGAAGCAAGAGTAACAATGAGTAATGCAAGTAAACAAACAGTATAATACATTAAGTACAATTAATAATTTGATTAAATTGTTTTCTGCAAAATCTCTGATCTGTTATGATAAACCAATTACTAATACTGATCCAACATCCAAAGAGTCCTTTCTTACTGCCTGCTTACATTGTGGCACTCTGTGCAGCACAGATGAACCAGCAGAAACAAATCACATGGAAGACCAAGAAGTTGAATGTAAAGTCAGACACTGCAATCACTCATTCATGTAATCACTACGCACTCACTATCCAAACTTAGCAGCAAAGGATTACCTAATGTAAGGCTGTGGGTAGAAGGGTGATTCTTTCAGTCCAGTCACCCACTGCCTATTCAAACTTTGCAACAAAGGACAAAATGTAAGGAGGGCTATTGTCATTCCGTCGGTTCACCCAAGTGTCAAAATTAGTTATAATATCATAAATATGTCACTCAAATGCTCAAGTCAAGCATTATTCTTTTCAACTTATACAGACTTATTGTTTGAAATGCTACACATAGTAAATAAGTCAGTAATTATTATTCTGATTATAATTATTACACACGTCAAGAAGCAATTCATGAAAAATATAAACATTGCCAATGACTGATAATTAGGTCATAATTCCTAGGAAAATTCATTTCACTCTTTAAAATTTAATTTCAACACTATCAACCAACTTTTAAAATTTAATTTCAACACCACAAACCAACTTTTAAAATTTAATCTGAGCATTGTAAACCAATTTTAAAATTTAATCTGAACATTGTAAACCAACTTTAAAAATGTAATCTCCACACTATACACTGGCTTTCATAATGTAATTTCATCACTGTAAAGCAATATTTAAAATATAATCTAGACACTGTAAATGACTTTTAAAATGTAATCTCTATCCAATATACAATGACTTTAAAAATTTAATCTCAGCACTGTAAACTGACTTTTAAAATTTAATCATTTAATCTCTACACTTTAAATCACATTTTACAATATAATCTCAACACTGTAAAACTGATGTTTTAAAATTTAATTTCAAAATTGTAAACTGACTTTTAAAATTTAATTTTAACACTGTAAACTGACTTTTAAAATTTAATCTCAACACTGTAAACTGACTTTTAAAATTTTTCAACACTGTAAAATGACTTTTACTTGAACTGCTAAGCATGTATAGAAGGACATATTCGTCTTCATGGTAAATAAAGTATGTTAACCATTCTGAAGACAGGATAAAGCAGCAAAATCAATTATCCTTGTAAAAATTAATGAGCAAGCTTTCTGGGAAAGAGAAGCTGGATAATATGCATAAACGTGCAAATCAAAGCTTATTCAGTTTTACTGGAAACAAGTAAAAACACATTTTCAGTATATATGAATAAAAATACACAGCTTTAAAGTGAGAAATGTCCTTCTGAAGTGCAAGTGGTCAAATATATGTGGAGAGTACATTAATATTGGAAAAAATGGGAAAGAAAAATTTGATAATGGTTTGTTATCAGTTGAACTCAAAACTACTACAAAGAGAGGATTGCTGAAGTGACTATCAGAATAAAAATTAGGTCGAAGAACCACAAAAAGTATTAGTTGCTATGCTATTAGGCACGGAATAATTGGATTCAATTTATAGTGAATGTGCTATATATACTGATTCATTTGATGGGTTCAAGTGAAGGTAAGTTAAATGTTAAATCTGATTAATTAATTCTGCATAAAATAATATGAGTCTGAAGTATGTCTGACAACATTATAACAGGGAATTATTATATGTCTGTCACAGAAGTGACAAGACAAAGAATTCAAAAGTGTCCCAAATCAATTATTTTGCTCAGATTTCACTTTGTTTAAAATAATAAACAAAATGCCTTCTCAATGATTCAGCTCCTTAAAATGAGTTAGCTTTCAGGTGTCAATTGTGACATCACATCTGTATAGTCGAATTAATATAAGTTCTTTTGTAATACATAAAATAATTCTACAATCTCTTAATTTTCTGTACTTTTTGTTAGGGTATACATATTATTAGAACTGTAATACAAACACAAATAATTTTTATTCATATGGTGGGATCACATTTGTCATGAAAACTGGAATACATGTCAAAATATCACAAAAATATCAAGGGAAATAATTCTTATTGGACTGCACATGGTGATACCAGAAATAAGTGCTGATTGACTGGTAATAATCTTTAGTCACAGACTTTCACATTTTCTTAACTTTATGCAAGGACCAAACATTTACAATTTTTCACTTTCTATGAAAGATACAGACCTATGCTTGTATTTTCATAGAAATGACTATTCTCTGCAGTTAATACTGCATTTCAATGACTACAGTTAATTTTGTTATCTCCCAAATTCACAAAATGTGCATATTCTGTAGAGATCTACAGACAAACAGGAGTTATATTTTCTTGATTTAATGATATCATCTATTAAACATACACATTTGGACCACTTGCAGAGTAGTTAAGTGAAATATGATTGAGGAAAGCTAGAAATTTTCACTTGGACGACACTGTAATTTCATATGAATATGTGATTATCCAAATTATGATTTTCAAAGACTGCAATGTCAAAAATTACAATAAAGTTAATTTTTAGAATTACAATACAAGTTTTTTAAAACAATGAAAAAATGGCTAAATAGCAATAACTGACATAATTCGTGTATACAAAATGCACCAACTGAAAACAAACAACTAAATTCACATTAATTTTACTTCTAGACATTTTATGAAAACTTGAATTTTTAAATGTCACATGTTTATAGGAAAAAGAGTATGATGGATGGAAAATTAAAATAAATGCAGTGCTAGAAAAAATAAATGAATTTGTTTATTGGAAGGTTTGATTATAAGTCACATTGTGAGTGAAAATTCAAGCATCATTTAGCACATGATTTTGATCATACCTAAGCTACTGTTTGAGATGGGTGCCCATTGCACCACTCAGAATTATGTATTCCAGGCAGGCACACAGAAAAAGAAAGTGTGGTCAAGCCTGGTCAGTTGGTGGAATGAAATTAAACTCAGTGCCTATGGCTGTATTGATGACATCATAGTTTACTTGATTGCATGGTGTGCAATGGGTTTGCGGAAACATTTCAGGAGTTAATACTGTATCATTCTATCCATTATTTCCTTTCCAAAAGCCCACTGACAGTTTTTATAACTTTTGTTCCTTACCTGCTTGGTGATTATTTTTACATTTTAAGTCATGCTGTGAGTGAAAATTCGAGCAACTCCCACGTGCTCGAGCATCATTTTGCAAATAACCTTGACCGTTGTTTTTTTTTAAATGAGTACTTTGCTGTTGTCTCTGTTTCATGAACATGACAATGCAACATAAAGCTGGCCATGTGAAAAACCCCTCCCATGTGTGGGAAGGTGAAGGGTGCTTTAGCATCGCTCCAAAATACACCCATGTGCTCAAGCATCATTTCACAAATGACCCTGACCATCAGTTTTTTGATGATGTCTCTTTTCATGAATGTGATGTGAAAAAACCCCTCCCACATGCATTAGCATCACTCCAAATTCTTTAACGCTTCACACAGATGGACAGAGCGGAAAAAACTATATAGGTGAATGATTAAGTAGCATTCCAAGCTTTCAAAATGAGTGTACATACTTACTCATATTGATCATGATAACTGCACTATTTCAATAAAACACAAAAGTCTAACTTAATATTTCATCTGTGACTGAAACAATCAAAGTACACCAGCCACATACTAAACAAAATTCTGCATGAGAGTAAACAGTATTTATATATTCTTGCATGCTGCCTGAAGACACCAAAGAAAATCCTTACAGGTTTTTTTATGTCAGTAGTTTTGATATGTTCAACACAATGCATACGTACTGCTTAGCATCAGGCCAGCTCTTGGTTTCTTCACTGACCATCTCGGAAACGGACATAGCCATTTGGAATCTGTCGCTCTATTCCCTCACTTTCAGAAGGAATACTCTGTGCAGCACTGTTGTTGAAGCCATCATCATCATCATCATCATCATCATCATCATCATCATCATCATCATCATCATCATAAACATGATCATCATCATCATTATTATAAACATGATCATCAACTTCATCATTAAGACCATCATCATCATTATTATAAACATGATCATCAACTTCATCATTAAGACCATCATCATCATCATCATGTACAGGAGTTTGTTGACCAAAGTTATTTGCAGGATTTACAAAACTTAAAAAGTCGTTTACTGGAATGGGGGAACTGCTTCCAAAGCCCTCATCACCTGAATGATTCGATCCTTCAGTTTCGCAGGACTCGCTGCTTTCATTGTGGACACTGTGAGTGTCACAGGGGCCACTGACAGGTAAGTAATTGCTCACTGTCTTTGCACAACTATCAGGTAAGTGACTGCTGACAGTCTTAGAGCCAGTGTTTGTATCTGGTAAGAGATCCACATGGACACAAGCTGACTGCTTATCTTCACTGACAACAGCTCCTCCACCTTCGGGGCAACTGAAAGAGTAGAGAGAATCTCCAGAATCAGAATTTGCAGCTGCTTTGACATATGCACCAAATGGAGATTCAGATTTATACTCCTCTGCCACAAACCCACGACTGATCTTGCCACATAGACTGTTTGCTGCTGAAGGATTGCAAATTTCGCCGCCTTCAGACAGAACATGATCTTGAGGCTGATTCATTTCATTTGATGTAACCTGAATGCAAAGAGCCACAGTCTCGGTTCTCTCAAACTGGAAATCTGTTTCATGAGGTAACAATAAAGAAGTCTCGGGTGTCACCATGTTATAGTTCTTTGGTAAAGTTTCAACTTTTTCAGACATTTTCAAGTTTTCTTCCGGAGTAGGAGAATTTGGTGCTGATTCTCCATAACCACTCTCATCACTCTCAGATTTCTGCAGAGAAAGGGTTAATAAAAATATTTAACAATGATAGTGTGATTTCAAGTTCTTAAATAGGAAGTCTCAGACAGTAAATTATGTATTCATTTGCAGACACGTTTACAATAAGAAAATACACTACTCTTTTTGCTAAGGATATTTTTAAGAAAGCAAAGCACCATAATATTATTCCTGGCCATAAAAACCACAAACAGAAGGGCTATAATATTAATGACATTTTCTTGTCCATCATCAATACAAATAAACAAATTTATAAATGGAAAAAAATAAAACAAATTAAATAAAAGGATGATATAGCACCAAATTGCTGATAATATTTAAAAAGCAGGATTTCAAAATGAATGAGTGATAAGTTACATTTCTTGCACCATTTCTTCTAGAAACCTAATTAGATTATTTAAGCACATACTGAAAATTAAAGAAAGAAAAATGCCCAGAGACAATGAATGATGTACGATGGCATGTTACACACCATAAAATTTCCAGGTCTGATCTCTGTAACGTGTCCATTTTGAAACTCATGGCTTTTATTGCTGGGTAAAGTCTCCTGCAAAGTAAAAAAAGGATCAAATAAATAAAAATCAACTATTAAACAATTAACCACACTTGCAAACTTTTAAATGGTTAAACAATTGTAAAATAAAATGTTGAAATATTAGTTCTTTAAAGGACTTTAGGTTTCAGTGTTTATGGCTTTATGGTGTAACCAGGAAGAACTTACCACAAATCCCTGAAAATCTAAAATCATATACTGTGACGAAATAAACCCACACTACTAAAAGTATTTAATATTTAATTTATCTCTTATTAATTGTGAAAATAATAATATTTCTAATAACTATGATTAAACTGAACCTTATTGCTCAATGAAAGTGATAATTTGGTAGTTTAAACATGCAAAATATATCTAACTAGCTATAACTCAATTAAACTACAGATAAGAAAAAGACTAAAACAAACAGAATATATCTAACTAGCTATAACTCAATTAAACTACAGATAAGAAAAAGACTAAAACAAACAGAATATATCTAACTAGCTATAACTCAATTAAACTACAGATAAGAAAAAGACCTAAACAAGCAAAGCCTCATGACATAATAACGCAAACTGAAAAGAATGTCTGACAAACTGAACTACTTTAAACTATTGCTAAGCTATCAGCTTATGGATTACTTAAATTAAATTTTTTTTAAATGATGGGAATGTCAGTGCTTGATGAATGTTATTTATCTCTGGAATCCGTGTCTCGATTATCTTTCTTCGTAAGGAATGGATTGCCCAAGACAGATGTTGGCTTGGACACACCTTTGCATTAGGACACAAAACATTGTGAATATTTAATTGTGTTTAGGGAATACACCTTTGCATTAGGACACAGATCACCATGAATACTTAATAGGTGTTTAGGAATTACATATTTTCATTACAGCATAAAACATTGTGAATATTTAATCTGCATTTAAGAAATGCACCTTTGCATTAGGGCACAACAATGTGAATACTTAATATGTGTTTATAAAGAGCACCTTTGCATTAGGGCACAACAATGTGAATACTTAATATGTGTTTTAGTATAAACTATTTCATTTAAAAAAATAAGAAATAATTCTCCATGCAGCTTAAGTTTTCACTAATTTTAGGCAATATTATTACTCCCCTTCCTAATTGTACAACTGTGTGAGTATTGAGGACACACTGCCTTAGACAGCAATGATATGTTTTATCTGAGAAGCAATGTTTAAGAGTGCTACTGTTTTAGTTTATCATCTTACCAAATCTGGTGGAGGTGGTTTTACATGTACATTCTTCGGTTTTGGAGGCTTTATATCACTAAGTTTTTCTTTTGCAGACTTGAACCTTCTTCTGCAAAGAATATAAACAAAATAAAAATGTACCATGATGCATGTTTCTTCTCTAAAAACATTCATTTTCAGCATATAGTGGTAAGAATATAATATACTTGACAAGCGTGACAGGTTTTCCAAAGCTGTATGCAATTTATTATTGCTTAATGAAAATATAGAGACACATATTCAATTTAATTATAGGAACCTCATAAACAATTTGAAAAAGAAGTTTTGGATCATAACAAAAATTTATAAAATGAAATATGTTTATAAATTAAATTTAAAATTCAGTACCAGCTTTCACATGTTGTGCCTCTATGTTCTTTTCATTGTATCAATGGTAATTTCAACCGTTCTTATCCAACTTTCTTAGCTCTTTAAATTTCTACCAAACCTTCTTGACCAATGGTAATTTCAGCCATTTTTATCCAACTTTCTTTGCGCTTTAAATTTCTACCAAAACTCCTTGACTGAAAAATTTCAGTAACCATACCCTCTCCTATCATAAGATTTAAAGTCAAGTATGTACATGACAGGACTGGTTGGCATTTGCATACATTTTCATGTGGGGTAGGGAAAGAAAGTGAAACAAACCACAGAGCGATATATGAATATGTATAGTGCTCCATCTACTCAAGAAACATTGCACAAAAAGACCTCATACATTTCCTTACATGTCAATAACCCCCTCAAAACTGAGGTTTACCATGAACATATACAAATGAATAGAAAAGAAAACATGCTACATACTACCTAGGAAAAGACACAACCCATCAAATGCAATCTGATCATTAGTGGTCAAGTGAACTATTAACTATTTTGTAAACACTTATTTTATTAGATACTGAAAGTAGTATCAATATTATTTTTTTACCATGACAGACCAGACCATAGTTTTTAATATCTCACACTTAGCCCTCTAGTGTAGAGAGATTCATTCATGCCTATGGCAAATCTACAGCCCTAGGAAATAAAAGCAGTGCATGTGTTTGAGTGTATGGGAAATGTATGTGTTACTATATGCTCAAGTGTAATTGTAGGGGCAAATTTATCTCTAAGTGTATGACAAGTGTATATTTACATGTATTTATAAGTATATGTGCAAACATATGTAAGCATTATGATTATGTGTAAAGTGTAAGTATGTGTTAAGTATATATGTTTAGTGTATGCACATGTGTAGGTGTATGGGCAAGTGTATAAGTGCATTAATACACACATGTAAATGTATGTGTGAGTGTATGTGTAAGTTTACATGCAATTGCATTAATAAGTACATGTGTAAATATATGTGTCAAGTATATTAACACACTGTAGGTGCTAAGATATCCTCAAAGTGTTTGGTATATAAAGTCAGTTAATTTATAAAAAAATCAACTACTGTGCAAAATCTTTTTGTAGTCCGTGTTTAGCTATACAATACACTTATATAGCCCTATATCTATCAAATATGAAAATGATATGATATATTTATCATATGTGAAAATGATATTCTTTAAGTTGGTGAGTGTTCCAATAGTCCGGAAGAACCTCTTTTAATTTCATATCATAATGATGTATTCTAGGGCAGAAATGTCAAAACTTCTGAGAACAAATGATTAATTTATGATTCAAAGATTCAATAGCAGCATTATAATCTCAACAGCATGGAACCTAAAACAACAACTGAAATAAGCCATGTGCTATTCATTCGGTTTTGCAAAATGAAAGTGTTCACATTAAACAAATAAATCCAGTATCCATTTCTAATTTCAAAAGAATTTCAATTATATTCTATTTGCAATACAACAATCCATGTTCTTTAAAGCTTTAACATTAAAAGTGATAAAGCATGCTACTTCATTCCTCACTTGGTCATACAAAATATGATACAGCCCACAATCATTCCTCACCTGGCCATACAAAATATGATACAGCCCACAATTATTCCTCACCTGGCCATACAAAATATGATACAGCCTACAATTATTCCTTACCTGGCCATACAAAATATGATACAGCCCACAATTATTACCAGCACCAAAACAGCTGAAACCACACTAGCAATAAGAGTCTTGTTTGATTCTGAAAACAGATTTTAGAAAATAATTAACATGCAAATAATTAAAAATTAGTAAATAATTAAACACGTTTATTGTAAAGGGTGTACATTAGAAAACTTGTGTGATGCAGTTGGTTTCTTCTTATGATCAAGAGCATTATTATATAAGCATATATTTGTAACAAAAAGCTTTAAATAAATTATTCTAGAATGTATGATTTTTTTTGTTGTGGTTAAGTGTTTTTCCATCACCAAACCTTAGTATACGGCTCATTCTATGGGCATGGTTACCATTTTGTTAAGTGTTATTTTTTGTTGTGGTTAAGTGTTTTTCCATCACAAAACCATAGTATATGGCTCATTCTATGGGCAAGGTTACCATTTTGTTGTGTTATTTTTTTGTTGCAAAAATTAAAGTGGATTAAATCTAATTATTTTACATGTCAAAGTCTACAGCAGGGTATAATGCTCACAAAAAACATTAAAAAATTTTTTTAATAAAAATGTTGATATTATAGGAGTTTAAAAATAAGTAAAAAGCACATTTCTGTTGAAAACTTAGAAAAGGTTGAGGTATATTTTAAAATAAGCAATATAATTATCTCATTACAACAAATATATTTTCTTCATTAACCCAAATTATTAACTTAATCTGGATACATATTTATATAGAATGGGGTAGAAAACTATAACTTTGTAACGTGGAAACCTTATTTGTCTCCCAATGACAACATTATCAACCATCATAATATAAGCTCTATTTTTCTCAACTAAACATTAAACTGGCTAAGTTCTTATGCTGCAAAGACAATATTAAGTAAAAAACAAAGCATCTATTTAATATACATTTAAAAAATATATAATAAGCCTAATTGTGATGTTTATATTTTTGAATGTAATTCACAGGTTTTTCTATCCTTACTAGCTCAGGTTTAAAACATTCATCCAGGTATGTGAAACTTTAAATGTAACAGAAACCACATGGATAGGTATGATGTTAATTTATTGATATGTAAGATGTTATATTTACAATGATAGTCAATTTAATCAAAATATATCGAGATTATAGAAATCTTGGCTGTTTTGAAACTTTGAAGATTGTGAAAATTTTCCCACCTTTACTGTTGCAGCAATTTGATCTTAATGGAAACGAAAGTTATTTTTTTTTATTTGGTACTTAAACTCAACACACTAAGGCAAAACTGGATGTTTTTCAGCTATGACACAGGTAGGGCAAATGTAAGCTAACTAAAATATATTATTTAACTTGTAAATCTCACCTTAACCCATAGTGGGCAGAACCCAGTCTTTATCAATAACTGTATCAATGAGTTTTGTCAACGGGGAAGTCGGAAGTCTGGGCGGGATTAACATAGTGTGTTTTCCATTTGTGAATGAGTAGGCATGAGAGAATACCTTGACACGTGGATCCAGGTGTGTTGTAAAACATCGAGTGACAAAGGCAATAACTACAAGTGATGAATGAAATTAAATCATTTGTCTCAGAACCAACCTCATTCCGACATGAAGGAGATAGCCCGGTCAAGATCATAATGTCTGTGAATAAAGTCTAAAAAGACTTGGAAAAAAGGGCTAGTAATTTTTGTGAAATTTGATACAGCGGTTTCTTTTCTAACTATTTGCAGAAATGAAAGGTACATTAGTGTTACTGTGTAAAAATTACTTAAGGATTTTGTGTAGGATGCTAAGTAAAAAATCATGTCATGGTAGTTTTAATCTATGCTTCTGTTTCAGTTTAGTGGAATTGTGATCAGAGGGATTTGACCTTGACACAAAAACCAACTATCAATTTAACTGTAGCAAACACTTATTACTGCAGTGTTATTTGCAGGGTTTTTCCTTCTTGTAGTTCTGTTAAATTCCATATGGTTGCTGGATCTGGCCTAGAGTCTAAGTATTTTCTTAGCTGGGCTATGACAACGTGAACTGTGGCCAAGAGCAGACAACACACTGTGACATAGGGCACTTGCCCATGCGTATGTAGCAGCGTAAAAAGGAAAGGAAGGTCACCAGACAGTGAACGGGATAAGTGCACTATTGACATTTGTACCCCACACAAACAGCAAGGGGACAGCATCAGGCTTGAGCTTCTTTCTCACAATACCATCTTCAGGTAGTGGCATAAAGGCATAAAGTTCTCTGGTAGAAAGTGTCTGCCACAAACACTCGTACTTTGTGAAATCTAAAAATAATTAAGCATGATAAAATTCAGTATTAGATCAATAAGACACTACTTTACATCATATTTATTAACACAAGCACAAACATTTTCAAAAACGGCTGCAGGCTTTGCTCAGGTTATTGTAACAAGGTGGTAGAAAATATCGAAACTTCAACGTGATGCTAATTATTGAGTTTACATAGAGTAATCTGCATTTAACATAGTAAGTGCCAATATTAATTAGATTGTAATTTATATTATATAGCGTATATATAAACACATGAATATATCTTGTTTTACCAAGTCTAGGACTCTCCAAAAGAATAGTCTACCTAAAATATAGCCTCACATTATAGAAACAGATCATTAACTTGCAAGTAGATTTTGTAAATTTTTGTATAAATTATATTAGTGCTAATTAGATATTTATCCACTGGTGGGGGGTATATAATGTGCTGTTAAAGTGTTAGTGTTAAGACGTTTCAATGTATAATACAAACGAAATAATGTAATTATCAAATTGCATCAAACATGCAAAAAATGATCTAACTTATAATTACCCAAATCCTAATTAATCTTTGTTAAAATAATACACATCTATCTTTCCTATCATTGCTAAATGTCTTGATAATGATATTATGTCATTTTATATAATTTATAAATATTAAGATGAAATTAACATTGAAACCTAATTCTGAGTAGAAATAATTTATTTAGATACTTCTAGATATATTTTTTGAGAAGACGTGTGTGTGTGTGTGTGTGTGTGCATGTGCGTGTGGTTTGCAATGGAAATCACTATTATTCTTAGTAACTGAAGCGAAAATATGTTCCTACTAATTCATTAATCAATAATTATTTTAAAAATAATTAGCCAGTGTAATAACAGTGTAATATATATATATTAATAAAATACACTTTATTGTATAAAAAAGTCGTGCAATATTTCACAAGGTTAAGGGAAATGGGTGATAAGCAACAAGTAATTATTTACTAAAATACAGTTAAAAAGTAAACAATATTTCAGGAACAAATTACTCTTTAAAACTGCAAACAAAAATATCATAGCAAAAATTATATAATTTATTAATTTAGGTTACAACTTACATTATGATGAACTGTAAAAGTATGTTACTTACCTTAAAGAGAGCAGCTTCATCTGCAGATTTTTATAATCCATTGTTTCTCAGTTGTTCATCCTTAGGTAATGTATGAAATGATAAAGTTGGACACTTGAAGCTTACAACAGCACAACCAGGAACACTACATGTGCAATGACAATTACTTGTTTAAAGTTGGGACATTGTCAGTGTAACTTTACATGTGCTTCCAGCAAAACGTCAACAAATGAACCAGAAGTAACCAAACCTCCTTGACCGCAAAACGTCAACAAATGAACCAGAAGTAACCAAACCTCCTTGACCTGAAAGGTCCCCTGCATGCATAATTCTCCAAAATGGTCATGTCTGGCTTTAAGAAATTATCAATAAATAGCCCCCATGGTTGGAAAATAACAATTTTATGATTTTATTTTCTGTATTGTGAATAAATTGTTTTTTCCCACTTTACCATAACTGAGACTTTCTTTTGTTTGAATTTGTAGATGTATATTTGGACTCATTTGTCTGAACTTGTAGTTGTATATTTGGACTCTTTTGTCTGAACTTGTAATTGTATATTTGGACTCTTTTGTCTGAACTTGTAGTTGTATATTTGGACTCTTTTATTTGAACTTGTAGTTGTAAATTTGGACTCAAACGGTGTAAAGAGGGAATGAATGTGAATTGTATAATGTGTTACTGCTGTCTTCAATATATACTTCCTGTGGGATAACTTACCGTCTGTGATAGGTGCCAGCATGGCATAGGCTTTTTCACTTGGACTTGACATTCCACTTGTGGTGTTGGCTGTGATAACAACACTATAGTTGATATTTTGCTGCGGGTCAGGAATATCATAATTAAATGATGTTCCATCTTCTACATAGCCTGTTTATGCACACATAAAAAGGACTAAATTAAAATTTTTCTTCAAACATTAATACTTCGCTCTTATAATCTTTCAACAATTAATAATAAAACAAGGATAGAAATAACGAATTTGAATTTATGGGATGACAGTTTACGTAGATTTCCAGGCATAAAATAATGTATTTTAATGTATGGAGGATATTTTAACTATATTTCCAATAAAAAATAATGCATTTTAATGTATAGATGACACTTTAACTATACTTCCAATAAAAAATAATGCATTTTAATGTACAAAAGGATATTTATATACATTTCCAATAAAAAATAATGCATTTTAATGTACAGGAAGAAAGTTTAGCTACAATTTCCAAACAGCATCTCACTAGTTTCCAACTTGACATATTTGTAAAAATAGTTATCTTATACAATAATTATAAGAAACAATTTCTCATATTAATGTTAAGATATTTATCTAGATCAGAAGGATGTAAATTATGCTGTTGAAAAGTCTGCAAGCAACAAACAGATAACAGGAAATGCATGAAAGGTTTGTAAATTAGGGAGATATGATTCATGTGTGCAACAATGCCAATGATTCAGGATTCAAGTGGAATACTAAGGATACAGGTTTCTTAAGCAAGCCCATCTAGCTGATAAATTCCTCTGAATTACTGTCATGTTTTTTGACAGCATGAGTATCTATACTTTCTCTTTTTTGAAAAGGGCTTTCAAAATCAGGATTGCGCTGACAATAACAGCAATGGCAAGGCTGAAGATAGTTTGGAAAGATAGAAACACCTCAGTTAGTTCAAAGGTCAGACTGATGTGCTTCTATCTGTGTTTTTATATGCAGGTGAGTCATGGACACTCACAGTGGACCTCAAAAGGATACAAGCTACTAAAATGAGATGCTTTCGAAGGTTGCTTGGCATTTCGTATAGAGATCAGGTCACAAATGAGAAAATGGGAAAAAGAATTATGCAAGCCATTGGGCCTTATGAAGAGCTATTGGCCATTGTGAAAAAATGCAAAATGAAATGGTATGGGCATGTCAATGATCAAGAGGGCTTGCCATGACAATCATGCAAGGTACTGTTTAAGGAAGGTGAAGGAGAGGAAGACAGAGGAAAAGAAAAGAGTGGTCAGGACTGAAGCTGGCCGATACAGTAAGATTAGCAGAGAACAGAATGGAATGGAAGAAACTAGTTGTCAGGTCATCAGTGGTGCCCAACGTTGGCAAGACTAAGGGATAGATAGATAAATAGATAGATAGATCAAAATCAGGGAGGTCTTTATGGATCGTGTGAATTTTACCAGAAATTTTGGAATAAGAATGGTGAAGAAAAGATGTATGCTATCATGTCATTCCAACTTTGAAAAGGGCATCCATTGTATATGCCATCTGATCCAGAAAATGAACATGAACGTTTGTAATCATGGATTATATCTGGTGGCAAAAAGATCTGTGTGTCCAAGTTTGATCAATTTATCCCCCACAGCCTGGTGTTGGATCAAAGCATTACCATGGAATGGTCTGAGCATATGATGTTCTTGTCAATAATCTTCTGTTTCCACTCTCCGAGGGCACAGGAATTGGCCAGATTTCCAGCAAACAATTTTTATAAGGCCTGTTGCCAATGTTGAGCAGATGTGAGAAAGCAGCACCATGACCCCAACCTCTGAAAACTTGCATTAGCGCACAGAGGTAAAGAAGGATCATTGTCAAGTGCATCTCCAAGGGCATGTAAATGTACAATGGGACATTGTCAAGTGCATCTCCAAGTGTGTGTAAATGTTTACAATGGGTCATTGTCAAGTGCATCTCCAAGGGCATATAAATGTTTACAATGTGACATGAGAAAGAAGTGTTTGACTGTAGTCTACCTATAGCTGTCAAGTTTGCCTATGAATGTCAAGTCTGCCTACAGAGTTCACCAGACCACAGTCAACAAGCTTAATGCTGTCAGTGTTGCAGTCAACATGTCTAATGCTGTCATTATCACTGTGTCCTTTGTTGTCATTTCGGTTACAGCCTGTACTGTTTTCTGAATGTGAGTATCTGCATCTGAAGCTTTGTTCTTTGTTATGCCTAAATGAGCAAATGTCTAAGTGTGATTTTTTTGTGTGTGCATATATTTGAAAGCTGAGGTGTTTTAGAAATCTTCCCAAGTCCTTTAAGTCTGATGAAAGAATGTGAGGGTTCTTGTGTGTGTGCAGAACATTGTTTAAATAGGTGTTGTTGTGTATGATCTAAGGGGTAAACACTAAATAAGTGTAAATGGCTGTTTTTGTACACAGTCTGAGTACTTTCACAACTCTATCCATGATACAGGTAAACACTAAGTACCGGTAAGTGTAAATGGCTGTTTTTGTAAACAGTCTGAGTACTTTCACAACTATATCCATAATATAGGTAAACACTAAGTAAGTGTAAATGGCTGTTTTTGTAAACAGTCTGAGTACTTTCACAGCTGTACCAATGATTTATGTAAACATCCAAAAACTGAGAGAGAGGCCTCCGGAAAGCACCCTGAAATACATACTCAATCTTTCTGGGACCTCCTTTCTATCAAAGGTGAACATAAGTATCTTACTAGGTTCTGACTTACTGCATGGTCTATTTAATCAGTGCTGTGTATCATGTCTATGGGCAGCATCTTGAAATAACAGATGGAGCAAACTTGTAGAATTTAGATAGGTGTCTTATTAATCTCCATTCCTTGAGAACTTTGATACCAGGAATAATCTGGCCAAGTGCTCCACCACTTCATCTACTGTATTTTTCTCCAGTGAGGGAATACAAATTTTCATTCCAGAATATTGGCTTTTACAAGATCATTGGCATGTTGAATAAGTAGACCTGAACAAATCCTGCAGTGAATCCACTTAGGGCTTCTCAAGCTGCCACTTGGAGTGATAATAACCCCAACCCCTGAACTGTTGTAGTCTGATCAGAAGATCAGAATAAGAATGAAATCGACAAGTCAAGACTTGAATAAGAATGAGTTCTACCTACACTCCCTATTGGAGGTAGCTTGTCTGTCAGTTCCCTCCAATGTACTTTGATACTTTTTGCTTAAAATTTCTTCTTTCCAACAGGACTCTGTACCCCCTACCTCTAAAACTGAAAAAGTAGATGAGCTTTTACTCAGTGATTTTTGCCTAGAGATCAAAGCAAGTATACTGTTTACAAGAGCTGTTGCAAAAATACTGTGAACTACTTACTCTTGCAGTTCTTTCCCTCAGGTTCCTCACAGACTTTGATTTCAAAGCTGTATGTCATGACTTTTTTGTCACGATTACAGCGCAAGTAATTCCAAGTGATACGCAAAGATTCCTTGCTTGCTACAATGTTAGGTGGTTGAGGTTTAACAATGTCTTCTAAAAATAAAACAAAAAAGCAGAGAAAACTGATAAAATCTTTGTTCTGAAATGGAAGAAATGAATAGGTAATGTATTTAAATGTTTCAAACTGATGAAAAGTACAAAGAAAAATAAAATGAATAAAACTATTTATATTTTAGTATTTACCAAACATATACTTTTTACACAAATTATAGTAAACAGAAAAGTGTGATTGGAGTGTGGATGAAGTTACACATCTACTTAAAGGGTGTACTAAATTCTAATCTGACCAGTTTGGAATAAAACATTAGGCAGTATGAGACTTCTGCTGCAAATTTTGACATTTACCATTGAAAGAGTATTATTTCTCAGTTTGTCAAACTTGCCAGATACTTGTAATGAATCAATCAAAAACATCTCAGATGTGTTGTGCATGTTGTGCTGAGCTGGCTTGTTAGGAAAATACTGGGACAATAAAAAAAACCCCACTCATACATTCATTCTTGATACAATTAAATAGTCGATCCTGGAGGCACCAACAACATCAAAACCAGAAAGAGGAAGGCCATCTGCACATGGTGATGGTATCTGTCTCAGGAAGAAAGGCTGCTAAAATGATACTTTTTAGCCAAAGGCTGCAATGAATGACATCTTTAGCCAAAGGCTGCTAGAATACTTTTCAGCCAAAGGCTGCTAGAATGACTTTGTAGCCCAAGGCTGATAAATTGACAAATTTTGCCAAAGGCTGAAAAAATGACACTTTTTAATGAGAATGACACATTTTAGCCAAAGATTCCTACTCTTCTTGAAGCAAAACATGGACTTACTTGAACTCTGTCTTTTGTAACCTACCCAGAAAAGTGAGATCTGGATGGCAATGTGGTGCAGTGTGGAAAAACAATGTGTATGAGTAGGAGAAAGTACAAGAGTTTTTACTTTATTTTTATCTATGGTGTTTTGCTCTGTGATAAATAACAAAAAAAGTTATATAAATTTGTAGTTTCAAGTCCACAATTTAATTTAGAAAACAGAGAATATACTAGTGTAAGCAGTGAGAAAGTCCAGAGTACGGATACTTATTTACTCGATTATCTTTTTTTTATTACTTGACTAGATTACTTAAGTCGATCCAAGAATAAGTCAAATCCTAAACTGTAGTACTTAAGCTTCCTAACTTAGTGATCCAAGTGTAAGTCAAATTCAAAAGAGGATGTCAATCATAAACATTTTTGGCAAGTTACAGATTTATTCTTAAAATAATTAATTTCATAAAAAAAGAGAACAAAATGTAAAATATAAATTTACAAGTAAAAGTAAGGTAAATCATAGTCTGGCATAAAATGTAGTTCCTGCTTAATTTTGCTGATTCATTATATCAAATTAAATCTACCTGTAGCAACACTCAAACACTCTCAATGTACATGAAAGTGATTTTTAAAAAAGTCTGACATTAACAAATATTAAAACCTAAAATGTAAATACATGTATTATTAAATATTAGTTATCAATAATAGTGTTCTTTATCAACAGTTATTTATTCTTAAAACTAGAAACATTGTGCATACCAATATGGTTATAAGTAGTTTGCCTATAATATCTATATTATCAGTTGAAGAGAGGATTTTCATTTTAATAAATACCATATTTAATAAATTAATCACAATGAGCAGAATGTTCTTATGCATTAAGATAGCTAAAAGCATGGGTATCGTTAAGCGTCATTTGTAACATAAGGTCTTTAGCTATCAGGGCATCAAGATGTTTTACTATTTTATTTTAATAACTAAATAACCATTAGAAGAACTTTAAAGAATATAATGACTTGAGACAGCTTCCTTCAAATGCATAACAGAAAGTATGAAAGCATGATGAATACTGTATTTTCTTGTTTACATGACTACCAGGCTATGGTGAATTAAAAAAAAAAATAATAAGTACCATATTTATCAACTTAATCACCGTCATTAAAGTGTAGGATAGTTATAAGAAAACATTTTATGACAGCACAAATATGGAGCATTAGTTAACATTTGCAAGATACTAACTAGTATCAGGGAAGAGGCAGTAGGTGTGTAGGGGTAAGGCATATTTATATTATCTTATTACAAACAGCAGCAGACTTTGGGTACTGATGTTTAATATCGCATACCTATTCAGAGCTACAAACAGCAGCAGACTTTGGGTACTGATATTTAATATCGCATACCTATTCAGAGCTACAAACAGCAGAAGACTTTGGGTACTGATATTTAATATCGCATCCTATTCAGAACTACAAACAGCAGCAGACATGAGATACCAATATTTAATATCACTTACTGCTTTCAGGACTATAAACACAATCAGAGAAGAGGATGCTCGATGTAAGATTTTCGGAAATCACCAGAGCAGCGCCAAAGAGGTTTGCAGTATTGGTATTCCAATGATGCTCTCCAGTGCTAATGTTTGCTTCAATGTGTTCTATTGGAGCCTGTCAGGAAATGATAATAAAGACCAGTATGAAAGAGTAAATAAATAATTATGTTGGAAAAAAAAAATGGCAAATGGGGTACTGACATAGTACATATGAAATTAAATGACCACAACCTTGTAAAACAAATTTTAATAATAATCCTATATAGCATGAAAACAGTTTCAAATATTTCTTAATTTTAAAATAAACAAAACTCATTAATAATAATAATAATAATAATAATAATAATAAAAGTAATAATAATAATATTAAATTAATGAGGTACTTGGACCCTGAATAGCAAAATGAACAGTGAGAACAGTATGACTTTTCAGAATATATATGATTATATATGTGTGTTTGGTGATGAGTGCACAATTCATACAGGCATTTAATCAGACAGGTACTTAGGGTTGAAACCAGACAGTGAAACAACAGAGAGAAAGATCGTATAATGTATACTGCTATAAACAGGTAACCAGTGAAGATTGTGGAGAAGTGGAGTGATATGATCAGTTCTTGAAGTTCTGAGAATATTCCTAACTTCAGTGTTTTGAACTTTTGTAAAGAGTTAAAATAATCAAGTCATAGAAGTGCCTGTTGCAAACATTAAAGTTTTTCTGAAGCTTCAACAGTGGGAAAAGTGCATTAAGTACTGATTTATGTCAACTCCAGATAGGCTGCTGTACAAATATTAAAGATGTGTTATTGTGAAGAGAGAGAGAGAGAGAGAGAGAGAGAGAGAGAGAGAGAGTTGCCTTAAATTACATCAAAATGTGTAAGAACCAGACTAAATTTAAATACCACTGATACATTGAATCTGGCAGAGGTAAAAATTCAGAAATCTTTAAGGAACAACAATCATGACCAGTTTGTCATTCATTTGAAATTAATTATTCATCTTAGCATCAGAAACATATATCCTCTGAACTTTGGATGGTAGAAGCAAGTTCATTAGGCAACTTGATTTGTACAGTTAAGTATCATGGGTTTACAAAAGGTGGAACACAGGATGGTGAATTATAATATTGGATAGGGTCTGTGCATACATTATAAAAAGAAATCGTTCAAGAGACCAGAGCCCTGTGTACTAAATAGGGGCTGTGTTTACACAATAAAAAGAAATGGTTCAAGACCAGAGCCCTGTGTACTAAATAAGGGCTGTGCTTACATAGTAAAAAGAAATAGTCCAAGACCAGAGCCCTGTGTACTAGATAGGGTTTACACAATAAAAAGAAATGGTAAGGAAATGGTCTAAGGTCAGAGCCCTATGTACTAGATAGGGGCTGTGTATAATAACAGAAATGGTCAAAACCAAAACCCTGTGGACACCATAACAAAGAATGTTGGGGATGGAATGTTCCATCCTTTCTGCCAGATATGACTTGAATCTAAAAAGCATTACCAAGGACATCACTAACATGCTGGAAATGATGATACAAATATATCACAGATAAGAGTGTTAAAGGATGCAGGTCAAGGCAAGAAGTGAAACCTCTTAATCATCCAAACTAGAGAGAAAGTCATTAATAATTTTTACAAGGCAGCTTCAGTTGAGGTACAATGTTTTAAAAAAATGGTTAGTCTCCCTTTACTGCCACTCAAGGTTTCCACTCTTAAATTCAAACAAGGAAAGCATAATATATTTACACCTCTCAAATTCCACGAGAGCAATAAAATAAAAATAAAAAGTAATTTTGTATAATTCTGCCTGTATAACAAAAATATCTACCTGCATTAAGCAATAGTTGATAATTGTAGTAATTATAAAACCATATAAACCACTAAACCATATAAACCACTAAAAACCAATCACAAACAATTCCCACCTAAGTTGGAATCAATATACCAAGTGGGCATAAATCTTCAAATGAGACCTAAATGAAAATAAATAAGCCACTTGATCTGACAGACTTTAAAGTACCTGACATTCCAGCAAGCACAGTATGTGACATTACAGTACTGTTACATACTTGCAAGATGTACTATTTTTAACTAGCCTAGCTATGTTCCAAAATTCCAATGATGAAAATTCACAACAAAAAAAAACAAAACAAAAACTGCTGACAATCGGTCAAGAACCTAACTCTGCTGCACTTTCCAGCAACAGCTTAGAATGAAGCAAGAACAAACTGGTTCATTTAGGCAAGTGTTAATCGATGGTTAAAGATGACTTACTACTTTAAATTTCTTGACTTTATTTGTTTCCCCTTGACATTTGTGGATCTATCAATGATTAATAATGGCTCTGAAGGACAAGGCAAGATAACTCTTTGCTGATATGAATGACAGATATTTTGCTCTAGCTTTAACCCCAAACTGAAATACCTCTCAACATTCAGATAAAACAAATATGTACATTATGTACATAAAGAACTTGGCTCATGTTTGAAATATGTTATTGCCGCTTCTATTTAAAAATTTAAATAATAATTGCAAATATCATTCATCTATAAATAAAACTTTTATATATATATATATTTAGAAGTTCTGTGAAAGTTCATATACATTTGTATGCATGGTGTGTATGTGTGTGCTATTTTCTTGTTAACACATGTTGCTTTGAATATTTATATACTCACTTTGCATGTTTTCGAATTTATATTCGAATCCTGGCAGTAATACAAGTACAAGATGTAGGAAGTGTTGGATGGAATTTTCCAGAATGCGCTAACAGCACCACGTTCAAGAAGCTTTATTTGCAAATCCAGTTCCTGGACTTTTTCAATACCTGCAACAGTAATTGGATTTTTTTGTCTTTTAAATGACTTTCTTCCCCCTTTACCTTTAAATTACCAGGTGATTATATAACAACAACTAAGAAAAAAATTATATTTGAAAACTATGAAAAATATAAACAAGTTTAAGAGCAAGGCAGTCGTTCCAAGTGATAACTAAATATGAGTAGACAGTTTGTTAAGGGATCCTACTTTCCAACCCTGAAGCAAAGTTTAAAAGAAAAAGCCTCTAGAAACACTATAAATAGCACTAGGGGGAGCAACAAACTCCAGATGGCATCTAGAAATTTCAGAGTGATGTTTAGAATTTTTGGCACTGCTTTTATTACGCAACAGATACCATTTTACTGAGTTTGTCGGAGTCTGGAAAATCCCAGTTCAGCAAACGACACAGAACATGGTCAATATAGTAAAATTACATAAAAATACTATAAATATTGTTAATTGTATTTCAAAGAGAAGATAAAGTGTCTGATATTTTGACATAAGCATGGGAACTAATGACAGATGAGCACTAGTTTTATTTAAGACAGTCACATTTATATGATGTCAAGCCTATGGTTAATAGAGTCACTGAGTCCTGCACTATCACATCATCCAATCAAGTAATAGTGAGAACTGTTCAAAATTAAATATTTTGTTTTACTAAGAATTTTTCACTAATTTTAGATATAGGCTTGATCTTTACAAACAGTGTCAGATTTGCAAATCATTTCCAATCCGAATAATTTTTAATCTCACACAATAGTAGTGGTTAAATTTTTTCCAATTTGGGGGGCATGAATAATGATGAACATGGATGGGGGTTTCTTTTAGAGTATTGACAAGGTTTTCTGGTTAACTATTTTAGAATGAAGAAGATACAAGAGAAGTGAAATGCATCTACTAGTTAGAAGTATTAAATGTACTGTGGCACTCTCTTTGATGCAGTTGTATGATATGTCAAACTAAATCGCTGCTTTTCTTAGCCATAGCGATATGTCAAACTAAATCACTGCTTTTCTTAGCCATAGCGATATGTCAAAGTAAATCATTGCTTTTCTTAGAACAGCAATAGCATTCTGAAATCAGTGAAAGCTAAACAAGTTGGCTGTGAAATCTCCAAAAGCACATAAAAAAAAATTCTGTAATATTACAGAAACAATTTTTGCTTACATAGTTGTTTCATTTTAGAAATTTTAGCTGTGCATTCTGCAAGCTCAAGATAATAGACCTACAGTGAAATAATAGTAAGCTCAAGATAATAGACCTACAGTGAAATAATAGTAAGCTCAAGATAATAGACCTACAGTGAAATAATAGTAAGCTCAAGATAATAGACCTACAGTGAAATAATAGTAAGCTCAAGATAATAGACCTACAGTGAAATAATAGCAAGCTCAAGATAATAGACCAAGAGTGAAATAATAGCAAGCTCAAGATAATAGACCTACAGTGAAATAATAGTAAGCTCAAGATAATAGACCTACAGTGAAATAATAGTAAGCTCAAGATAATAGACCTACAGTGAAATAATAGTAAGCTCAAGATAATAGACCTACAGTGAAATAATAGTAAGCTCAAGATAATAGACCTACAGTGAAATAATAGTAAGCTCAAGATAATAGACCTACAGTGAAATAATAGTAAGCTCAAGATAATAGACCTACAGTGAAATAATAGCAAGCTCAAGATAATAGACCAAGAGTGAAATAATAGCAAGCTCAAGATAATAGACCTACAGTGAAATAATAGTAAGCTCAAGATGACAGACGGATGATAAAATAATCAGCTCAAGTTGATATGATGACAATGAAACAATAATACTGACTGATTTGCATTAATAAGTTGGGTTTGTTTAATGTGTCACTAGTTAAAGAGCAATTAATACAATTAACAAGAGTTCAATTCAGCACACAACATTAAATATAATATTAAAGTTCTTATGATGAAACAATAGAATGATAAAATAGCACCAGTAAGTGTAAAACAGCACAGCTCTGATTCTTTGCCCTTAGTTGGGGAGTGAATCTGAAAATTACAATAGTGTGTTTGCATCTCATCTCATTCATAACTTTTGTAGCAATGAGAAAGCTTGAAATGTATGTATGTGTGGCAAAAATTGGCACTGACTTTAAGCCAGTCAAGGGTGAGTAATCTGTGTACCTAATAGAATCAGTTTGACAGAAAAAATTATTTGTCTAAATTGGACTTTACCGGTTATCATTGATTTTGTTTCGTTCTGCTTAGCATTATTAGTTTTCTTTATTAACTCAATATCTGTTTCAACTGTCTAGGCTATACGCAATCAATATACTGGTTATTCTTTAAAGACAAAAACTTATAATTATTAAAAACTTAATTTTGGGTTGGTGTGAGTAACCTGTCAAAACCTTCAGAACTCTTAATTTTACACAATCAAAAATATCAAGCCTTATATTTTAATTAAATGCTACAACCTAGAAATAATTAGGCATTTTTAATTAAATAATATATGTTTAAATTGATTTTATGTTAAATGATCATATTAAACAGGCATACTGAATTTCTTTAAAATATTTTACATGGCTGATTTGTTGCCTAGATCCAAAGAAAATATCACCTCTCAAGATTCTTAATGTAAAATTAACAAATTATGTGAAATTATATCAATAATGCAGACCAATTTCCAAATCTGTCTTCAAGTCAGGCACTCGAAATTTTGTTGGAGGAGAACGGCCAATGCTTGTGTTTGCAAACAGATCAGCAGTGAACCCCTTGTTGCAAGGTACCTCCACACTAAAGTAGTAGCTGTTCTCTAATGCTTGAATGGGGTCTTCCTTGTTTTGTCCATTAATAATTACAACAGCAGTGTGGCTAGTCACTCTTCCATTTTTGTCTTCTTCTAAAACAGGCTGGGGGAATGAAAGATTACAAATTTTGTTATTGCCACTGTATAAATGTCTCCTTTAAATAAGCTCGCAAAAATAAACAAGCAAAACACTCGTAATGAAGGAAATGCAGAATAGTTTGCTTAATCTGAACAATTTTCTATCAAGAAATAAAAAGAGTACATATTGTAATGTCTCTACAAAATGACACTGATGCTTTTCTCATTCATCCCATTTAGATGTTGTGTTATCTTAACTCAGCCAGTTTGACATAACCTACAACAATGTGAATCTGACTGCAACATAGTAGGAAAAAACATAACAAACAAACAAACAAAAAAAGCACACACTGCAATGTTAATGAGTTTTGCACATTGATATACTCCAACATACACTGCCTGTGATAAGTGATATGTTATCAGCACACGCTGAAAATGATACATCTCAAAACACAATGAAACACTTCATCAAACATGACTGATAAATGATACATTTCAGTAGGCACACAAATACATTTTAACACTGTTAGTGACACATAAACAATACAAAACACACTGATAAACTCCAACACTCACTGATAATGATACACTTCCACACAGAAATATAGTAGCAATGCATACATAGTACACACTTGAAATTAATAATTGTGATACACTGAACACAAAAAAAAACTACTGACAACAATACATGTATACTGACATGCTTGACCCAAACAAGCGTGGCACACAACAATTCATACATATGGACACGCTCCAGCACTAACATGTATTCCTGAAACAAACTTACACACATAATACATACACACTTCAACACTCACTAACAGTGTGATACACTTAACACACAAATAAATTAATACATACACAATGATAATCTTAACACAAAATAAATTAATACATACATATTGATAATTTTAACACAAATAAATTAATACATACACATTGATAATCTTAATACACAAATAAATTAATACATACACATTGATAATCTTAACACAAATAAATTAATACATACACATTTATAATCTTAACACACAAATAAATTAATACATACACATTGATAATCTTAACACAAAATAAATTAATACATACACACTGATAATCTTAACACACAAATGCACACGAAAACAAACTCAAGCATTCCGACTAAACAGTCTGAGATATATTCCAGCATACAAAAAAAATGCTTTTATGCACTGATGATTGTGGAACATATGAATAATAACATTAGCAATCCAATAGGTAGGAATCTAACAATGGAAATACACTTGTGCAATTTAACACTTACATCTAGAACATATTGACACACTCCAACACAACAGTGACACACTCCAACATAAACACTGACACACTCCAACATAAACAGTCTCATATGCAGATTGTACTAAACTAAAATATACTGTCCCAAACAAATACATTCCAACATACACTGATACAGACACACATATAAATTGTGCTACACTAGAATATACTATCCAAAACCGATACACTCCAACATCCAGTCACATATAAATTGTGCTACACTAGAATATACTATCCAAAACCGATACACTCCAACATTCAGTCACATATAAATTGTGCTACACTAGAATATACTATCCAAAACCGATACACTCCAACATCCAGTCACATATAAATTGTGCTACACTAGAATATACTATCCAAAACTGTCAATGATGCAATTCAAACATATGAAGGTATCTAAACACAACAAACAAAAACTGATACATTACAAAACAAAAAACTGATACACTTCCAACCCCATTTCAGAGCGGAGACAAAGAATATCATAAATTTGTAACATACTTGAAAATAAATAACTACAGTTTGTAGTACAGCATTAGTTGTACATGGGTTCCGATAATAGCTTCCATTAGTCACACGAGGCCCTGAAGCTGGTGCTTAATAATGAAAATGGAAAGAAAATGTGTCTAAAATTAGGCTTAATTGGCAAAAATGTTCAAAAGTACATTTGTGCAGCAAAACTATGGAGAATGCATGATTAAATAACAGATGGAATATATACATAATCTTACTTTGACAGGTATCTCTCAGTTTAAGGAGTGCCCCTTAATACTGAGGATTATAGTATCTTCCATTCATAATATAGTATAGTATATAGTATATTCCATTCATAATATAGTATAGTATATAGTATATTCCATTCATAATATAGTATAGTATATAGTATATTCATATTGTAGTATACTACAATTCTTGATCAGACTCAGTTAAATTCCCTCAATGATAAGGCAGCCACTCCATACTCACCCCTACCCAATGCTATTCATCGTTTTGTGAATAATTATTTCGAGCTAATAGCGAGCTGACATATGACCCTTACACTCATGGAACACTCACACTCAAAACTTTTCTTCTGTGTCCAACAAAATTAATCATTAAGCAACAGCCTCCACCATGATGGAGCAAGCCTTTTTAGATCAGTGAAGTTATTAGCATAGGGAAGGTTCTTTTCATGAAGAAAGGTGGAAATTTCTTGTTGCAGGTACCATACATGAGAAAGCATGGCTCCGCGACTTAGCCAGCGGACTTCACAAAAGTAGAGCTGGTCACCAGAGTGCACATTCACTTCATTCATCAGTGCCTGAAATTGATGATGTTTGAGACTTTGGGAAAGTATGGAATTTACAACCTTCACCACAAGACATGACCTCAACAAGGTTTGCAGACTTGGCACATTCTTGGTGAATGATGCAGTGCAATCTAAGGATAGTCTGATTGTGTCCAAGGGCCTTAAAGTAGTGAACAAGCAAAGAAGCTGCATCCTTATTCTCTCCAATCATTGCTGGTGCACCATCGGTCAATACACATACAAGATGGGACAGATCAAGGGAGTGATGTTCCACACACTGAAGTAAGGCATTGAAGATGTCTTGCCCAGTGGAACAATCTGAAGGAACTCTTCATGCACTTTCAGGGCAGTAGTGACACCTCAAATGAAAACAGCTAGTTGGACTGTCTTTCATGTCAGTGCTCTCATCAAGAGCAAGAGAGTAGGCGACAAAGGTTGAGCAGTCACTATTCACTGAGTCTTGCATATTGTCTGATATCTCCTCAACATGACAATGAATAGTATGGGATGACAGACTCATATTCTCCAAGAACAAACATTGCTCTGGACAGATAGAATTCACCACAGTCATGCAACATTCCTTGATAAAGTCTCCATCAAAATATGGCTTCATTCTTTGAGCAAGGAGTAGTGGAACTTCATAACTGGCGTGTGTCACTTCTTCATGAATAGATGTTTCATTGTTTGTGAAACATCAAACTGCTTTTCTCTATATTGCCTGTGAGTTTAGCAATAGTATTGTTTGTTTGTGAAACATCAAACTGCTTTTCTCTATATTGCCTGTGAGTTTAGCAATAGTATTGTTTGTTTGTGAAACATCAAACTGCTTTTCTCTATATTGCCTGTGAGTTTAGCAATAGTATTGTTTGTTTGTGAAACATCAAACTGCTTTTCTCTATATTGCCTGTGAGTTTAGCAATAGTATTTTTTTTCTCAGCGGCAGACATTAAAGCAAATTTTGAAGTTTGGTGATCTGTTTCCCAATGGCAGTGCATATTAAACTCGTTGAAGACAGCGACAATTTTCGAACATATCAGACACTGAGTTTGTCCAAATCATTATATGAAAAAGTACTTCTCTGTCCACTCATAGTTAAATGTCTGACTTTCCATATCCACTTTATATTCTTTAGGATGCAGGGTTGCAGACATGATTTGGGGGGAGGGGGGAATAATGGCAAAGAAATAGAAATGCAACAACCAGTTCGGTTGTAATGGCAAAAAGTAGTCTGTGTGCTTCAAATTCGTGTGCACCTCCCACCTCCTTCCCCACACCCATTAGTTGCGGTAAAGGTCAGGTCATGACTGAAGCAGAGTACAGATGCTGACATACATCTATCCTAGGCCTGGGAGAGTTCAAAAGTCAATGAACTATAAAGAGGTGCTAATGGGATATACACAACCACAGGCGTAGATTGTACATGCATGCACGATTCTGTGTGAGAAATTCGAACTATTAAAATTACATGCAGTCTTTAGCTAAACAGTAATATCAGCCCAGCCTTGGCTGTTTGACAGCGTATAACAACACCTATTTATTGACTTTTATTGACTTTTATTTTGTCTCGCAGTTCGGATGGCAATGTTAACTGTGAATAGCTTGGCGGGCCAAACAAAAATCCTTCATAGGCCAGATTTGGGTTTGAGCGCCTCTGCTCTAAGGCATCTAATAATAACCACTAACAGATGCTCACTGTCAGCCTATCTAATACTTAGAAAATGGACCCTGGGCAAACAGTGTACTCATGAGATGACAGCACTAGCTACTGAGACCTAATCTGCACACGGTTAATCCTATTAGCATGATTGCCACTATTAGTGAGTTATTTCCCACACTCAGATTTTTGGGTAAACAAGTGTTAGTATTGGTCTTAACGTGCAGCACATGACCTCTAATTTAAACATAATTACTCATAAGCACTCATAGTCATAGCAAGAAAACAATATACTACATTTTTTATACATATAAGAATTCATGTACTAGATAAATAAAATATCGGGTAATGGTAAAATAAGTGCCACACTTACCAACAATCTAAGATAGTTTAAACATATCTAAAATAAAATAATTAAAAATACATCCAAATTAAATTATAAATAATAATTTTACTTAATTAGAAGACATGAATATTTCCTTAAGATATCCAGAGGGTGTACATTTAGATTTTTTCTTAACCTTTAGAAACATAATTTTTAAAAAATAACACAAGCAATGTTCAGTAGATTACAACTATGAAAAAAGACAGTTTTTAATTATGGGTTTCTGAAAGATGGGACCCCGAAATCAACAATGTTCTTTCTTGCTGAATGTCATTTAAAAAACACTAGTTTGATTCTACAAAATGTACCATATTTTTATCTTTAAGTTGTACTGGTACATAATTTCTAAACACATTGTTTAATTTAATAAATATTTACACTTTGTTAAAAAAAAAAGTAATGGCTTATGACTGAATGACTTTCTAGAGAATTAATGTATTTTATGCACAATGTGAAAGTAGTTTGGGAATGTAATGACTTCTGGAAAATAAACTCATTTTGTATACACTGCCAAAGTATTCTGGATATATAACGACTTTCCAGAAAACACAATTCTACTCCCACAGTCAAAATACTCTGGGAGTGTAAAAAGAACACAAATATCAGGTCCTACCATCTTCTGGCATTGTCCAGATGGCCACTGTCGGATCACTGGGATAGCCTTTTAGAGGATTAGCCATCACTCCGAAGCTATAGTTCCAGGCAGGGTGCAGATCACAGAGGGTGAAATTATTTTGTATTGTTGTCAACTGGAAAAAATAAACAAACCCTGATAAAGTTTCATAATGGAATTTAAAAAGTGTGGTACGAAGCTGGCAAAGAAGTATGCTTAATGAATATGGCATATTTACAAGTTACATGAACTTCAGAAAAATTGAAAAATGATTTTTGTCTAAATATTTGAATGCCAAGCAATAATGTTGAAATAAAATATATAAAAATATTATAATAGTGATAAAATAATATATTAAAATATACTCAGTGCTACAATATCAGCATATATAGTGACAGTCAGAAAATGGCCTAAACAAGATGTACTAATTCACTCCAATAACCCCTTTCCCTTCTTTACTCAGCCTGTTTAGTCCCTTATTTAAAAACCAACCGCCCACCACCCCAAGCAACCCCCAAACAAAGACTGTCACAATTTTAATAAAATATTACGTATCATCTTACTGTGTGTTTGTTTTCTGAAGAACTGGAGTAACTGCTAGTGATGGTGAAGTTCTCTGCTGTTGTCTTTTTTCCCCACTGCAAGATGACACATGTACTGTTCAGCCCTTCAACTTCGAAGTTCTCAACTGGGGATGGCTTCACTGCAAAGATCGAATATATGCCAATATGTTCAAATATATTATTTTGCATCCTTCCTATACAATGAAGTTTGAAAAAGGAAAGTAAAACAATCAGTTTATATAAACTTAAATAAAGTTATCGAGTGTACCAGTTAACAATACAAAAAATGGTGAGAAAATATTGTTATGCTTTGTACAAATAATTGTTCACTTCAAAAAATATTTCATAATAAAGGAGAGAAAATATATTTATGGTGTGTACAAATGTTCATTAAAAAGTTTATTAAAATACAATCTTCAGAAATATTGATTTATAACTGTGCATAAAAAATATATATTTATTAAAAGTGTAAAAAAAAAATGAACTGAAATTATTAAGTTCCACACTATTTTAAAATAAAAATTGAATATATTTCTTAAATATTTCATTTTATAAATCTACAATTACCTCAGGGTACACAAGGATTAATCCATGCAAAATGTTAAAAAAATAAAAAAATAATTAATCTTTAAAAAGCATGACTTACAATTTCACAATTAATTCATCTACCAATCATTACAAATCTCTTCCCTGCTGTGACCATTGATCAAGTTTAACAGGGATATGATGATTAAAGATCAAGTGGAGATAACTTACTCACTATAAGCATATTCACTTTCTTCTGCTTTCTGTTACATTTCGCTTTTCAGTAGTGCTGGCTTAAAAACATTCGCTAACCTACTGTGGTCGAATTATAATTGTTCTAAATGTTGTAAAATCTCACCAGGGAAATAAGCATTCTTGGGCATATTAATTTAATTTTGAAACTACATATTTATTACATACATAACAAAAGAAACAATTCAAGGTGTTTGTTACGTTTCCAGTATTTATTTAAAGACCCTGCTTAGAATAATTAAAAGACTTTAAATATAATTAATTCTTCCTCTCATATTCTACGCAGACTGGTTGCTCAATTTATTATCTGACTAATTAAAAGTGCGTCTTGTAGTTCAGACGACAAATTTACAGACTAATAAACTGCGAACTTTTAGCTAGATTTGAAAACAGTTAAGTCCCTCTAAATTAATATGCACTCGTCATCAATCTTTCTGCTCATCCGCCCCCATTCAAATCTAAGAATTAATCTAATTGGTCTATTGTGCATAGAAATCAACTACTAAGAGGTATTAACAAAGAAAATAAGATTTAATAAAGTTTAACAAATTAACAATAAATCGAATGCAACGCGAATAGTCTTCACTCTGTCTTTACGCGCCTATGCCTGATTTTTGTCAATCTAAATTGCCAGAAAAGTGTTCCTTTGAGATCTGTACACTTGATCTTGCACTTAGCTCTATTCTTGTATCCTTGGTCTCAACACTCAATCATGCCGGTTCGTTCCCTCAGTCCCCCTTTAACGACACACGTGGTGCATAAGGAATGATGTCCCTTTGTTAGTGGCTAGGAACTGGAATTTTTGCAGCATGGCCCTCAGAGTGGATTTCGACACGCTTACACCAATAAGCTAATGCAGGTGAGGCATGGTGAAACATGAACCATGAACCGACCTTTGAGAGAAGTCGAAGGGTACCTTGATTCTCTATGGCGCCGGCTGCCTCTCACGACCCGAGTAAGCTGATGGAATTAGCTAAAATGTGCTCGAAGTGAGGGAGCGGAAGCGTGTGGGTACATATATAGAAAGGTATATTGCGTATCACGTGACTGTTCGCAAAGCATGTGGTTGGTTCGAGAACTGGACAATGGTCCTAAAGTTACATAACATCTTGACCTGTTCTAGAAGCACCTAGAAAAAGGAAGCTTTGAACAAAGGGCCAAGGGTTTCAAATATTCGAATTTGAAGTAAACAAGGCAAGTGGGTCACGAAGTCGGACAATTTTATCAGACTGTGACACCCCCTTGCTTTTGAGGCGTTTATCTTGCCAAAGATAAAATGCCTCCTACAAATTATGTATGATAAAATGTAGAAGTCCACAATGAAGAAAAATTTACACAAAAAAAATTTCGACATTCCTAGAAATAAAGTGTGCAACTATATTTCATATTTACAGGAAGGAATCCGTAGGGTTCAGTTAATTGATTAAACAACATTCTATCAGTACCGGCACTTGATGGCATCAAGCACGACTCATGTAATCTGCGCCAACATTCAAAGACCCTTTGATGTAATGAATATTTGCGTCATACTGTGTCAGAAACAAAGACCAACGCATTAAACGGCTGTTCGTAAATTGCGCCTGTCCGAGAAAGGCCAACGGCTGGTGATCGCACTCAATGACAAAGGTTTTTCCGTACAAATAGTTTTCGAACTTTTTTATGGCCCAAACTATTGCAAGACATTCCTTTTCACTGGTGGAATATTTCTGTTCAGTAGTTGTGAGTTTACGGCTTGCATATGCAACTGGGTGTTTGGTGTCATTGTGTTCTTGTAATAACACTGCTCCTAATCCTGTGTTGCTAGCATCAGTCCTTAACAAGAATGGTTTTGTCAGATCTGGCAGTTTAACAACTAAATCTGAAGTCAGTCTAGATTTCAGTGTGTCAAAAGCGTTTTGGCATGCATCAGTCCACACTACTTTTGTAGGCATATTCTTACGTGTCAAGTCAGTCAGAGGACATGCAATGGCACTAAAATCTGGTACGAATTTTCTGTAGTAGTTAGCAAGACCAAGAAAACTTCTAACTTGTGTTTTTGTTAGCGGTTGTGAAGTGTCCTTAAGTTGTGCTATCTTAGCTTCACTTGGCGACATAGTTCCATGACTCAACTTGTGTCCCAAGAAGTCTAAGGAGAATTGTGCTATTTCACACTTCGTAGGGCGGGCAGTGAGGTTGGCTTGCTTTAATCTGGCTAGCACATCTCGTAAGAGTGTTAAGTGCTCCTCCCATGTCTGGGTGCCTAGAATTAAATCATCCATGAAGTTCTCAACTCCGCGTCCGTACAGTGGTTCTAACAATGACCGCATCATTTTAGAAAAAATGCTTGGAGCGTTTGAAACTCCGAAAGGCATAACTTTCCATGTGTAGTTTCCTACTGGTGTAGTGAAAGCTAGTATGTGTCGATCAGTGTCCTTGACCTTGATTTGCCAAAAACCGCGTGACAAATCTATTTTGGTATAGTAATGAGCGTTAGCTAGCTTAGTGAAGATGAGATCCGGATCAGGAAGAGGTTCGGCACAAAACTCTGTCACTTGATTGAGTTTGCGGTAGTCTACGCAAAAACGGAACGAGTTATCACGTTTTTTAATCAACACGATGGGTGATCCGTAGGCACTGTCAGTCTTCTCTATGACCCCTAGATCTAGCATAGTCTTAATCTCACGTCTAACGTCATCTATCTTAGCGTGTGGCAACGGATACGGCTTCAAACGTATCGGTTTGTTGTCAGTCAGCTTCAGTGAAAATTCTATTAAGTCTGTCAACCCTGGTTTGTCTGTCAGAGTAGATGAGAACTCATTAAGCAATTCATTCACTTCTTTTTTCTGTCTTTCTGTCAAGGCTTCATTTACCCTAACGTCTTTGACAGTTTCGTCCGTCTGTAGAGGACAGTTTGGTAAAGTACCAGTGACGCAATCAGTATCCCCCTCGTCTTCTGTAACTATCGTCGCTACGACAAAATCAGCTTGAGTGGTTTGATCCTCACGGCTTATGTACTTTTTGAGTAGGTTAACATGAAAGATTTTCTCTCTCTTTCCTGTCTGCACCTTATAGTTCAGTCCCCCTAGCTTGGCGGTAACTACAAAGGGCCCCTTCCATTTCATCTGAAGTTTGTTATGTGCTTCAGGAAGCAACAGTAACACTTTGTCATTAACTTCAAATTCTCTAGGTTTGGTGTGCTTATTGTAATATTCTGCCTGTCTAGACTGAGCTATCGTCAAGTTTTCCCGTGCTATCTTGCCTATAGTTTCAAGACGGTTTCTTAAGTCAGTGACGTATGTATAAGTTGTCTTAACTTCGTCATCTGTCTTTTCATCAGTCCAAAGTGCCTTCAAAATCATCATCGGTCCGCGTACAGTACGTCCGTAAAGTAGCTCAAATGGTGAAAACCCGGTGGAAGATTGTGGCACCTCCCTATATGCAAATAGTAGGGCAGGGATGTATCTGTCCCAGTCTTTCGGTTTATCTGTGGCGAGCTTTTTAAGTGCTGTTTTTAATGTCCCATTGTATTTTTCAATCAGACCATTTGCCTGGGGGTGGTATGGTGTGCAAGTAAGATGTTTGATGGAAAGTAAACGATTTACTTCCTTCATTACGTTGCCTATGAATTGACTCCCCTGATCCGTCAAAATTTCAGTAGGAATTCCAACACGACTCCAAAGACCGAAAAGGGCTTCGGCGACAGTTTCAGTATCAATATTTTTCAATGGTACTGCGTCGGCGAATCTTGTTGCGTAATCAATAGTGGTCAGCACGTATCGATTACCTCTCGTTGATGTGGGTATTATAGGCCCAATCAAATCCAATGCTACGCGCTTGTAGGGTTCACTGATCAGTTCAGGCTCTCCTAACGGTGCGGGTCTGATTGAATTTTTAGACTGTGTTCTCTGGCATGTGTCGCAACTTAACACGAATCTACGGATATCGGCAGTGATGTCCGGCCAATAAAACTCACTTGTAATACGACTAGTTGTTTTTTGTACACCCATGTGTGCACCAAAAAGACTCTCATGACCTAATCGTAATACGTCATTTCGTTTGGTTTGTGGAACGACTAATTGTTTCCGAAATTCGTCTCCCACTTTCGAATAGCGGTACAATAAACCCTTTTTCAGAATAATGCACGCTTTCTTATTCGAATCGTCAGTGTTGACGTCACTAACAAGTACAGCTTGTCTGCGTAACTTGTCTAGTGTTTCGTCCTCAGCTTGTAATATTTTAATCTCGCTAACTGTTGCTTTATCTACGGCTGGTGCGGCAGACATCGGTGCAGTTACAGATTTGTCTTTACTACTCGCTGCTCTGGTTACAGCGTTAACCAGTGGTGGTTCAGTTGAAGTTTGTTTTTTGCACGGCAAAACATACTTGCAACCAAGGATCACGTCATGCGGTGAGTTTTCCATAACTGCCGCTTTGACTGTTCCTTCTACAAAGTCTGAAACAATCGAGACTTCAGCTACTGGTAAAATGTCTTGTTCGCCGTTTGCAAAGGTGACAGAGATTGTCTCCCCTGTGTAGTCGGTACGGTTAACTAATGATGCATTTACAATAGCGTCTAGCTCACACCCTGTATCAAGCAAAGCGATTGTATCGTGACCGTTTGCCTGTACTGGTGTTCGATTCGACTTTTCTGTTTTAGGTGTATGACTTTCTACTGCGTAAACTTTAGCTGTTTTCTTTTCAGGACATGTTCGTGAAAAATGGCCACTATCACCACAAGTGTAACATGCAAGATTCTTTTTATCTTTCTGTTTGTCGGACTTGTTTTTAGTGTCGGGTTTAGATGTTTTATCATCACGCTCATTAGGTGCCTTCCCGTCATTTTTCTTATCCTTTCGAGTCTGCGGTTCGTTCGGTCGAGACTTGTTGTTCGCGTGTGCGTTCGAGAATTGAGAATGTGCGTCATCAAAGCGATCGGCGGCGTTGCCTATCTCCTCTAGCGTAGATTTTTCCCTTATTGCTAAGTGAATCAGTAGATCTGATTTGTATGACCCGAGAATGTGGTCTTTTACCATTTCATCCCTAAGACCTGCGTACGTCTGTGGAGTTTCGGCTAGATCTATCCATCTTTGGAACAAGTCAGCTACGCGTCGTATGTACTGTGCGTGCGTCTCTGAACTGGCTTTAGTGGCCTGTTTAAACTTACGTCGGTATGTATCTGCTGTGAGTTTGTAACGTTTCAATAATGCGGCCTTGACTGTGTCGTAATTATCTGACTCAGAATCGCTAAGCTTATTGAACTCGTTTTTCGCACTGCCCTGCAATAACCCCGATAAATTTATCGCCCAATGTTCCGCTGGAATGTTTGTTGCTCTGGCTAACTTTTCAAACGTTTTTAAATACGCGTCTATTTGATCTTTGTTCTCATCAAATGGGACCATATTTATCTTTGGAATGATATTTTCAATTCTACTGTGATTATTTCCATCGCTAGAACGCGAATCACCACTGCTTCTGCGATCACGGTTTGGATTGGTAACTTCTAGTTTCTTTACTTCCCATTCTAACCGTTTTATTTCCGCGTCTGCGGCGATGCGTTTGGCTTCTGTATCCGCTGCGATGCGTTTTGCTTCTGTGTCCGCTGCGATGCGTTTAGCCTCGGTTTCAGCTAGTCTTTCAGCCTCTAACTTCTTAGCTTCGCGGGCAGCTATACGTTCTTCTCTTTCCGCTTTCTCCACTTCCTCTAGCTTAGTTCTAACGTAGCTAGTCAGTTCGTCACCCTGATATCCTATCATGATACCGGTTTCTTTCAGGTCTTCGAGAACCTGTTTGCGATCCATTTTACTGTCTTAGCGCGCTGGCTACAATAAGAATGTATCTCGTGAATTGTGTGTTTTAACCGTCGGCGATAACTCCGCTTATCCCGAAAATAACTTTTAGGCTACAACCTTACAAAAATTATTTAATTTACTCAGAACACCTTCCGAAATAAATTACGCGTTAACTCTTTACACGTTTCACCTGCTTGTCACAGTGTCCGCTGTTCCAAGACTTTCGTAATGTCACGGCTCCTACCATACAACATTACACATTATATCTAGCACCCTAAATATAATAGTCCGAAGTCTGTTACTACCGATAACTCTCCTAGCTGGCGGTATAACCTTCGACTCCTCACAATGAAGTACTCAGTAACACAATACTAAATAAATCATTCAATAGCTAACATGACATATTTAACTACGCTTAAATATATCAACATTAACTAACATGCACGCTACTCTGCAAAAGAATACATGCACATGTCACAACAAAAGCAAAGAAAATCAGTGATACAAAAATCAAAAGAACAATTGGCAATTCTGTTCGTTCGTTCGTTTCTAGGTTATGATGCGCCCTATGTATAAAAATGTTACAATTTACAATTTAATACATATCAATCCCGGACGAGCCCCCACTTGTTACGTTTCCAGTATTTATTTAAAGACCCTGCTTAGAATAATTAAAAGACTTTAAATATAATTAATTCTTCCTCTCATATTCTACGCAGACTGGTTGCTCAATTTATTATCTGACTAATTAAAAGTGCGTCTTGTAGTTCAGACGACAAATTTACAGACTAATAAACTGCGAACTTTTAGCTAGATTTGAAAACAGTTAAGTCCCTCTAAATTAATATGCACTCGTCATCAATCTTTCTGCTCATCCGCCCCCATTCAAATCTAAGAATTAATCTAATTGGTCTATTGTGCATAGAAATCAACTACTAAGAGGTATTAACAAAGAAAATAAGATTTAATAAAGTTTAACAAATTAACAATAAATCGAATGCAACGCGAATAGTCTTCACTCTGTCTTTACGCGCCTATGCCTGATTTTTGTCAATCTAAATTGCCAGAAAAGTGTTCCTTTGAGATCTGTACACTTGATCTTGCACTTAGCTCTATTCTTGTATCCTTGGTCTCAACACTCAATCATGCCGGTTCGTTCCCTCAGTCCCCCTTTAACGACACACGTGGTGCATAAGGAATGATGTCCCTTTGTTAGTGGCTAGGAACTGGAATTTTTGCAGCATGGCCCTCAGAGTGGATTTCGACACGCTTACACCAATAAGCTAATGCAGGTGAGGCATGGTGAAACATGAACCATGAACCGACCTTTGAGAGAAGTCGAAGGGTACCTTGATTCTCTATGGCGCCGGCTGCCTCTCACGACCCGAGTAAGCTGATGGAATTAGCTAAAATGTGCTCGAAGTGAGGGAGCGGAAGCGTGTGGGTACATATATAGAAAGGTATATTGCGTATCACGTGACTGTTCGCAAAGCATGTGGTTGGTTCGAGAACTGGACAATGGTCCTAAAGTTACATAACATCTTGACCTGTTCTAGAAGCACCTAGAAAAAGGAAGCTTTGAACAAAGGGCCAAGGGTTTCAAATATTCGAATTTGAAGTAAACAAGGCAAGTGGGTCACGAAGTCGGACAATTTTATCAGACTGTGACAGTGTTTTACAACAGTAAATCAACATACAGTATGACACAATACAAAATAAACACTTATTAAAATGTAAATAAGATACTATAAGCACATAAACTAAAATATATTTGTGACATGTTATAATTATGGTTCTGCCTACAGGCAGTTTCGGTATATAAAATTTGAAAGCAAAGAATAAATTAACATTTCTAAATTTATTTTTTATTAATTTCACTCACTCACTCATATGAGCACGCACGCACGCACGCACGCATGCACACACACACACACACACACACACACACACACGCACACACACACATACACACATTTGTGTGTATATATTTGTGTGTGTGTGTGCATGCACATGTCTATTATTTTTTGTGGAGAGAGTGAGATATAATGCCTATCATTCTGCAACTAATTTGTTTGTAATTTGCAATGCAGCTTTTATAGATTAATATTTTATTTTAATATGTTTTATTTGATTTTTTAAAATCAAGGTAAAACTATTAATATTATGTACAACCAAAACAGAAATCAGTAACATGTCATCAGCCACAAAAGAACACTTTACATCATAAATGCATTTTCTTATCAGTCATTACATTTTAAGATAACAAATTTAAACTTATTGGTCAAATGCTTTTCGATATAAATAAAACTATAAAATCCATAAAAATAAAACTAAAGGTTATAAACGCTGACTAATACAGCAATATAATGATTTTCATGTATTAATTATCTCTGATAAAAATGAAAATTTTACTGACAGGTGTTTAATAACTAAAACACAAAAAGTTTAAATGAAAAAACTATCCTAGAATCCACAAATCTCTGAGCAATTATTTCTAAATGAATTCGTTCATTCTAATATTCCTTTAAAAAGTTGTAAAAGTGATTGTTTTTGTTTCAAGCAATAACATCCTTACTGCTTGACATGAATGTTTCAGGACCCCCCCAAAACAAACAGCAACAAATCTAAATGACCACAGAGTAGTTGAAACTGTCTTTAACTAAGTACACAGCATAAACACACCTGTTATATGAAGGCCTTTATGGTGCCTATATTTTTAGTAGTCAGTTTGGTAAGTCATACATCTTTACTACTATTAAATGTATATGCCAGTGCAGATGTAACATCTATCTTTTACACTTTTATAATCAGAATTATGAACTAACAATTCTTAGTCTTGCTGAGATCTCATCTCAGTTTGAGACATAAACACTGCTTGTGTTTTTTATATTTATTAAAATGAGGCCTTGAAAATTGCTGGGGGTGGGTGGGTTGGTAGGTGGGGTAGGTGGGTATTGATAAATTCAGTTTGGAAGTGGGATCATGCAGGACAATTTAATATTTATTAATCATGCTAATTATTATCTAAGTGTAGTGTGGTATTAAAATAGCACCATAAAATGTACTGAATCAAAGATTACTTCAGCTCTTGAAATACAATATTTGATCATGAAAGTATGATTAGCTGCAATTCATGACCTAATTAAGGTTTTTAGAAAAGTGCTTTTTAAGTGTTATAAGCTCCCCTTTAATATATAGGAGAAGAACCTGCTATTAATCTGACAGAGATTATGTCATAAATAATACCATGAAGTTTAATAAAGGAAGATCATGTGCCTTAAACTATATATTAAAGTTTAGTAGAAAGAGAGAATATATTATGAATGATACATCAAATTTAATACAGTAAGAGAATGTATCATACTTCCTGTTTAATACTGAAAGAATGTGTTATGAACAATACTTTAAGTTCAATACTGAAAGAATGTGTTAAAAACAATACTTTAAGTTTAATACTGAAAGAATGTGTTATGAACAATACTTTAAGTTCAATACTGAAAGAATGTGTTAAAAACAATACTTTAAGTTTAATACTGAAAGAATGTGTTATGAACAATACTTTAAGTTTAATACTGAAAGATTGTGTTATGAAAAATACTTCAAGTTTAATTCAAGAAGAGTATGTGTCATGACTATCTTAAAGTTTAGTACATGAAGAGAATGTGTTATGAATTATATCTTAAATTAAATACTAGAGTAGAATGTGTCATGAATAATATCTTAAAGTTTAATACCAGAGTAGAATGTGTCATGAATAATATCTTAAAGTTTAATACCAGAGTAGAATGTGTCATGAATAATATCTTAAAGTTTAATACCAGAGGATTATGTGCCAAGAATAATATCTTAAAGTTGAACACCAAAAGAGAAGTGTCATGAATAATATCTTAAAACTGAACACCAGAAGATAAGTATCATGAAATGATGAATAATATCTTAAAGTTTAATACCAGAGGAGAATCTGAATGTGTCATGAATAATATCTTAAATTTGAACACCAGACGAAAAGTACATGAATAATATCTTAAAGCTGAACACCTGAGGAGAGAATGTGTCATGAATAATATCTTAAAGGTGAACACCAGAGGAGAATGTGTCATGAGTATTGAAAGAAAATGTGTTAGCAGCACCTAGAAAAATATGTCTTTATGAAAAGAGAACATGCCATGAATAACAGGAAAAAAGTGCACTGTAAGATAAGAAAACTGAAAATATAAATGCATCATTAAGTACAGAAAGAGAATTTCAAGAAAAAATGTGTCATGGTAACAAAACAGGAAAGGAAAATAAAGGGACAGTGGCAAGAGTACAGAAAAGACAAGCACTGAATGAATAGAAAAAGAATGCATCAGAAAAAAAAAAGTGTATGAAGAATGTGTCAGAGGCAAAGAAAAAGAGAGTGACAGAATTTGAGAATGTCACAATTGCCAGAGAGAACAGTCATAAACACAAAGAATGTGCTGGAGAACAGAAAGGGAAACAAAAAGTAATAATGTTAGAAGCAGATGAAGAGGAATGTATCAGAGAACAGAAATATAAAAACGGAGAAAAAGTTAACAGTAAAAAAAGATTATGTGTCATATGCACAAGAGAGAATGTCATAAAGTAAGGAAAGGCCCATATTAATACAGGAAACAACAAATTTGCCATGGCTATATGTAACAGAAGAAAATATATTTGAGAACTGGAAGAGAATAAAATATAAATGCGCTCAATGAACAAACTTTATCAACTGCTGAAAGGAAAGAATGTGCATTGTGCTGAACATACCGCGCTAACGACAGATCCAAAACACTTCTGTCAATATTTTATCTGCAGAAACGTAAAAGGATTAGAAGAAAATTTTCAATTCTTCATTACATCTTGATGTCAGCGGTCAACACATACACATGGTCACATACTAAAACACACGCAATGTCAACATTCTATGCTAATGAAGGTCTAAATGTTTTCAAAAGGTTACATGCTCTTAAATGTGCATGAAAATTTTGTCATACCAACAATGTCTTTAAATTAAAAAAAGTTAAATGAAAAAATATCTTCTAATATCAATGATTATAATAAACAAAATTAATGTGAAATATCTACACAACTGCAGAGGAATAAATAAATTTATTTTCAATAAAACTTTACATTAAATTTTAATTATTAAGAGAAATGCCCACCAGTTAAAAACATCAAACATATAGTTATTCAATTTTCTCTCTTAGTTCAAATTAACAATTTACTATGTTTAGCATAATTATTTATATGAAAAAGATGCAATACTTATATTTAAATATAAATCTCAGGCTACTGACTTGCAATGGTTATTAAAAACAAATAAATACTTAGAGTTATGGTGAACCAGTTTATAGGAGAGTTTATGTTACTGACTTGCAAGTGTTCAATAAAATAGACTACTTAAGATAGTGTATGAGGATTGATATGCAACAATCAGTTTATGGGACTGTTATTGATTTTAAATGCATATTAAAACATACATCTACTTATGATAAACCTGTTTATGGGACTGTTACTGATTTGAAATACATGTTAAACATACAACTACTATTGATTTATAATAAACTAGTTTAAAGGATTGTTGCTGATTTGAAAAGCTTGTTAAGCATACATCTACTTATGGCAACTAGTTTATGGAACTGTTACAGATTTAAAATAAATATTAAAACATACATCGATAAACTAGTTTATGGATCTGTTACTGATTTGAAATGCAGGTTAAACATACATCTACTTATAATAAACCAGTTTATGGTATTGTTACTGATTTGAAATGCATGCTTAACATACATCTACTTTTGATAAACTAGTTTATGGTATTGTTACTGACTTGAAATGAATGAATTTTAAAATGAATTAAATATATATATGGGGATGGGATTATTAATTACATGAAATGTAAATGAAAAGTGCAATTTCACTAACGATAAACATGTTTTAATTTATAGGACGGTTACTGACTTGTACCATATATTGAACAGAGGCAATTATTTAATTTAGCTACAAGTATGGGGCAGTTACTGACACACTGTACAACAGATGTTCATTAATGATATAATTGTTACTGACACACTGTACAATAGATCTTCATTAATGATAAAATTGTTACTGACCATAGTCATTGACTGCAATGTAAAGATATTCAGAAATGGCAGAATCCCTTCGCTTCACGTTGGTCACATTTACACGAAGGGACACAAAGACTGATAGGTAGTTTTCAATTTCACATGCGTTAGGAGAAGGTGATGATGATGTGCAATTCTTCCAGGAATTAACACTAGGAACAACAACAAAACATTCACCTTCAAATCGCTACCATCAGAGTACTAATAGAAAATGGTGCTTATAACATTATAATGATATAGCAACTGTTAGTGAGACAATCACTACCATCAGAGTACTAATAGAAAATGGTGCTTATAACATTATAATGATATAGCAACTGCTAGTGAGGCAATCACTATCAATAAAAATATTTCTGGTAATTGTCCTTGTAATAATGATATACTATATCAATAAATCATTACCAATGAGTATACTGGTGGTAAACTGTGCTTATATTATAAATAATGGCAAGCATACTCAATGCTTAACACTAAATCAACATATTATGCATAGTTATAATTGTAATTAATACAGCATATGCACTTTGTGTATTGTTTTGGAAACTTTACAAGAATAATATTACAAAAGAAAATTAAACAAAGCAAGAACCAAAACATTCATATGAAAATTCACTTGTGTCAATTGTTAAAACCTGGCAAGTGAATTACAAAATTCACTTTAAAAAATATTTTTTAATTGTTTTATTTTAAAAATTATTAAAATTTTGCTAATATTGTATTCTTTTTAAGAAAAAATACAATAAACCTTCTCTAAAATATCCATTTCAAGCAAAAATTATCTAAGAAGCATGAAAGAGATTTCTTGATAATCTAGATGTAAGCCAGGATGTCAAAGAAGAGTTATTTTATTTGACACCAACATAGCCTTGTTCTGCTACTCAACACTACTTTACATTTCAATTCTGCAAAACCTAATATTTCATAAAGATAGAATGTCTAAAGATAACAAGTCAAATTGTTGATCAGTTGCTGGATATAAACTATTTTCAGTGTTTGATCAACAGCTTTAAAGCATTTGGCGCTATGGTGATTTGGAACACAGGATTAATCTCTCTCTCTCTCACACACGCATGCACGCACGCACGCACGCAGGCACGCACACACACACAATGTACTAAAATGTTATAAAATTATACAGTAAAGCTGCCAAATTTATTATTAATACTGAATGGTTCAATGGTAAAACTTTCATTATACTAATATATTTAATATCCAATAGTAAAACTTATACTAAACTAATATTTAATAATTCAATAGTAATACTTTCAATGTACTAATCTTTAATACTTCAAATGTTAAACTTTTAAAGTATTAATATTTGAACATGAAGCATTTACTGTACATATATGTAAAAATTCAACAGTAACATTTTACTAATATTTAATAATTCAATTGTAAAACTTTCACTTTCTTAACATTTTATTAGTACAGTAAAGTTTCCATTTGAAGAATTAAATTTTAATTATTCAAATGGAAAACTTTACTGTACTAATATTTAATAATTCAATAGTAAAACTTTACTGTACTACTATTTAATAATTCAATTGTAAAACTTTCACTTTCTTAACATTATTCAACAGTAAAACTTTCAATTTACTTAGAATTCAACAGTAAAGCTTTTATTGTAATAACCAATAGTAAAAGCTTCACTGTACTAATTTTTAATAATTCAACAAATTCAACAGTAAAGCTTTATAGTACAAATATAGATTTTAATAATAGAAATACTTTCACTCTACTAATTACTCATTTTATTTAATTTAATCAATTCAAGAGTGCTAGCTTTCACTGTAGTAATATTTACTAGCAAAACATTTTACCAGTCTAGTCAACTCCCAAAATTGCACTTTTGCTTTAACTCTCTAAAGTAATAAATGCATAGAAAGATCATTTCAAGAAGCATTTAATGTGTTAATTGACTAGTACTGTAGTAAATATGTAAATAATTTCTTTCCACTCACTTTTCTGGATTTGAACTCCATTCACTAACAATTACATTCATCTTATTATTGCCTGGTGAGTCTGGTGAGACTGGTGTGAATTTATAGTTTACACTCAAATCCCATTTGAATTTCATGAGCAGTCCATCATAATATTCATAAGTTACATTGGTCACATTCACAGGGCGATCTGCAAAGGTACATTTAAAAAAATACATTAATTGGATTTCTAATAATGTTTGAATTCTGCAAGCTATTAGTATAAATATTCTTGTAATAAATGTTAAGAACAGATGACCTAACAATGAACAGAAGCCAGCAGAAAGTATCATGCTAATAAAAATGGCTTCTTAGTTAAACCCAGCTTTCAAAAAATGATTGTATCTCCAGTGTGTATTGTTAATCTACTCAAAACCAAGATATTTTAAAAGAAAATATTGAAACAAACTTAAATTAAACATGATAGATATTATAAATTATATTATATTATAAATTATACCAGAACCTCAGTACTCAAGAATTCAGGTAATTATAAAATTTGTTCATCTTAGGCAAGAAACTTACCAATTTCCAATGTCCTGGTATGCTTAATTACAAGAATTGGAATCATTTTGTTACAAACTAACAGCAAATGTTACGAAAACAAACCAAGGCATCATACACTACACTGCCACTACCCCCACTTTCTGGGTATTTCAGCCTTGACTGCAAACCAAACAGTCATAAAACAAGCACTCTGGGGATAAAGGAGTAATTTTCCAAATGATGGGTTATGAAAATTAAAAGAAAAGAAAAGAAAAGTAAGTGAAAAGGAACAAATTAAGAGCATGTAAAGTGCATCAATTTCCATTATAAAAAAAAAACTATAGGTAAAAAGTACAAAGTTATTTTTAAAAAAATGTCACTACAGAGTTCTGGAGCTATTTTGCTCCTCCACAATTCAGTAAAAATATATTATAATGATATAAATCTTAAGTTCAAATCCTATGCTTAACTTAGCCCTACTTATAATTGATCTTATGTGCACTCAGGTCTCTAATAATACATTAAATCTCTGATTACTCACAGTGTTTTATTTTTGTACCCTTCAAAAATCAACTTGGGTGTGTCTGAATAAAAGATGACACAATAGGCCATAAAGGAAAAACAGCTGAAGGAGGATTGCAGTTCAATATAGTCCCTGTCGTCTCTGTCTCTCATGGGGTTGCTTGTTCGGGCCTTTCCCCTTCTGACATGTTTCTGGTGTCAAATGATCACCTCTCTGTTTGATCCAAAACAACTTATTAGATTGACTGCCTGTCTCTGGGTTGGGTCCTGTATGTAGGTTAAGTCAAGTGGGTTCTCAGACTATCACTAAACAGCAACAAGTTGATGTCGTGCTCCATTGGAATCTGTACGGATGTAACTGTTCCACCCTGGAATAGGTCTGGTTCAAGGCCTTTGTCCACAGGCTAAATGATCTGTCTGACTGTTTTGCTGATGCACTGTAATTGCTCATTAAATGGTTAATGAATTTTGCCAATAAAGTGGGACAATCTTTTACCAGATAACTTCACTGCTTTAAGATACCCAGCTGCTTTGACATCACAACTATATGGGTACTTAACATGGCGACATAAACGAAGAAATGATGCTATCCTGGTATCCACGTAACACCACTGAAAAATAATCCTGATCTCCTGTTCTCAGTCTCAAGTTTTATGCTGATTCATCATTTGAATAGAAATTAAAACTGCATTTTTGTTTATTCCTGCTTCAGGTCCTTAACTGAATCTTCAATCTGAAGTTTAAAACAAAAAAATCATGGAGAAAAAAAATTTGCTAAGCCTGCAGTACTACCAGGTTGCATGACAGGAGGTCACACAGCATGCATGTCAGTCTCTCCTGTTTCTGTCTCTCTCTCTTTCTCTCTCAGCAAAAACAAAGGTTTTATTTAGTACAATTCCCAGTGCCATAGAGTGCTAAAAAAAAATGCTTTTCCGTTGGCTAGAAAAATTGTACATATGTTTTCTAATTAATTGTCAATGCTTTATTTTTTAGAAAACACATTTTAAATGGACCCATCCTTTGTGGTACACCTGCCTGAAGAATGAGCCATATATGTATATAAGTTTCAAATCACACAAATAGTATGACAGTGAATCTGTCAAGTGACAGTGAGTCAAGAAAAAGCTGAATGGTAGCCAGTTTAATGCTCAGGTCCAATGATGGTAGCCTGGTGCCTTGTGCCAGTATTGAGTCAGAATGAATCAGGCATATAGATCAAACTCAGGTGTAATAGACAGCAACTCTGATGTAGATGGGTGAAGATGGCAACTCTGGTGTATACAGCAACTTGAATGTAGATGGTAACTCTGGTGTAGGTAGCAACTCGGGTTTAGATGGTAAATGGTGCATTTAGCAATTCTGGTGTCGATAGCAACTCTGGTATAGATGATGACTCTGGTGTAGATAACAACTCTGGTATAAGACTAACTTCCTTGTAGTTGTAGGAAGTTATACATAACTGGTAGGTTGCTAGCTCTATCTGTGAGCCTAATATAAACTTAAACAATTCAGTACAGTGCACAGTTTGCAGAGAGCAGACATCATCTGTCATATTATATAGCTTAATATTTATATAAGAACTATGCATCAACTGCTACAGCAGGCCTAAATGCTCTCACATTTATGAAAGAACTGTGACATCATCTGTCATAGCAAGCTAACATGCTCTCATATTTATTTAACAACAATGGTGACAAAATCAGTTATAGCAGGCTTAATGAAATAAAGTGCAAATGAAAGGAAATGAAAGCATCCTCACTATCAGTATCACTCAACAATTCAAAATCCATTTTAAACACCAAATGTGAAAAAATGAATGCATCAAAGAGAAAATGTTTCTAAATGCACTTCAATTATTGCAGAATCGGACTACACAGGAAGTAGCAACCGGAAGTCTCGCAATTTATCAAATGATATGTGGGAAAGGAACACTGGTTGATACGGACACTTTTGGACATTTTGCCAGATCAGACGATTGGCAGCTGTACCCAGTAAAGGATTAATAGGCCTATGCCTTCATGAAAAGGAAAGCTTGATGACAGAAAGACAATGAAGACAATAAACTAAAAAGTAGTTATGCTCATGCTCATGAACATCTCAGAGTTAACGAGGTGTTTCTAAGTTTTTCTAAGACAATCTAATAATCTGCAATGAAGTCTTCATGATAGACAGGATTGACAGCCAAATTAAAAAAATTAAAAACAAAATAGTCACATAAACAGTCTATTCTTTCTAGCTACCATCATTCACAGATTTTAAAGACAATGTTTCCTCAATGGCTCAGTAGCATATTGTCTGCATACCACCATCAAATTAACAACTTTATTAGTCTCTATAATTAATGAAGTCAATCTACCTTTAAAAACTGAATCAATAAAGAAATAACTAAGTGAACAGACTATAGCACTATATAATTCCAATAGCTAAACTAGCAAAGCATATTCTAATTTGCCTATCATAACGAACCATCTTAATGCTTTAATATGTCAGTCTAACTCAACAAGTGCTGGAGTTTATGTCTAAGTGTCACATAGTGGCTTATGTAGCCCACACCCACCCCTCCTCTAAAAATATATTATATGTAAACCTATCTTCTAGGAAGGCTGGCCTTATCCCCAGACTGGAAACATACCTGAATACCAGACAACTCACTAAACTAACCAATCAAAGCACAGCTCAGCCACGTGAACAAATGTACCAGAAACTCACCTGTAAATCATTAGTCGAGTGCAGCTGACCATTGAAGAACACATAATTTGGTTCCTGATGTTAACAAGGCATACATACTCATACTATTAACCTTATTGCCAGTTATCAACACAGCAGAAATCATTCTTATATATATATTACCATTGAAGATCAGCACTTTGACTGAGACTTTATCTTAGATGTCACTTTATCTTGGATGTTGGTTTGACGAGCACTGAGCCACAAGCACTACCAGAACAGAATGACCCTCGGGCCAAAGACCAGTTCAACAGACCTCATGCATGTCTGTTAATGACATTTACTGAAAACCTAGGCTACACGTCCAACGATCTAAAGTTATGTATTTATAAAGTCACAACTAGACAGCTTCAGTCAAGTTGTAGACAAACTCTACCAAAGTACTTTTAGAGTTCACTCAGAAACATTCAGTGTTCTCTTATAATCTCATTTAAAGTTCGCTCAAACAAATGAACCAACTAACTAATACAGTGTCATAGGACTCAAACAGACATTCTCTTACAACACCTCATGGCCATGATTATGAACATAAATAATAAATATATAAACACTAATTGTAAGTGTTGAACTATTTGCTATAGGTAACCAAGCTGTCTTATGTTATTTCTTGTTGAATACAATTGTTGTTTATACATGGACCACTTGTGTTAGCCTGACTCACTTACATGTTATATGTTGTAGTCTGTCACCTGTATTTACTTACTATCCTGGCTGTATCACGGGGCTTGAGCTATCTTCTAGAACCATCACTCTTCTATTCTACATTATCTATCATTCATCTTTCTAACACGTATGGCCAGCCAAAATGTGTGTTTCGAGGACCAGCTAAAGGTTATGGGTAACCCAGGGTGGTGGAGAATTAACATCTAGCTCATCTCCCAGCAAAACCTCCCAGTAAATTCTGCCGTCAAATATAAGATGTAAATAAGTATTTTACAGTTCTATATAAATATTTCTTAACAACAGGCAACTTAAGTAATAAAGATAAATAATTGATAGATAAACTTACAGTCTGTATACACCGTTTGAGATGCGGAGGGTTGTGTACCAGTACCGTTAATCCAACAAATATAGATAGGGTTTGAAGCGTCACTTTCCTCAACAGGCTTGTCCATCTGTGCAAAGGTATTATTAACAATTGTGACATACTTGCTTGGGACATGAATGTCTTTACCATAAGTAAAGAGCACACTTGGCATTGGTTTGGAATAAATGCATTGGAGGGTGATATTCTCTCCTATATAGAACATTGGTTTCAGCATCACAATCCCTGTAACAGGAAAAAAAGAGCAAAGGCATGGAAAACAAATGCAGAAATAAACATTCTTATTCAAGTTAAAGTATTTAAACCATTAACATATTAAAGATAGAGTTATTTAAACCATAAAGATTTCAAGCTAGAGTGTTTAAATCAACAATGAATTCAAGTTAAAGTATAGAAATCATTACAGTAGCACTACTAGTAATTTTAGTATACGATTCAAATATTTTCACAAAGAATTTTAATTAAGTTTAGTCTAATAAATGTAATGGTGACAAGTTCAGGCCAATTCATAAAGTAAAATTAATCATAGGTATAGCCGATGAATATAAAAATTATCAAACTTATAATTATCTAGAAACTGTCAAAAATAATTATTTTATTTGGTGATAGTGCAGTCATTTGGGGAATAATTAAATGAACTGATCATGCTCCACACTTATGCAGTGGCAAAAAAGAAATGAAAATTTTGAGATGCCAGCTGTCAATACTGCTGAAGGCACTGGAATTTGAGAGGACTGCATTATTCAAGAAGATACTGCTTCTTTGCGAAATGTGTTTGTGAACTTTATTTGTAAGATTTACTGTCATAATAGTGATAGTTAATCAAAAGTAAAATTCAAGTTTTCGCTACTGGAATGAACGAAATAGAACTGCATTTGAATATGGCTGGTTTGTTGCTTAATGCTAGACTAGAGGTTAGGAAGCTTGTGCCTGCAAACCTAATAATATCCAAGAAATGTACTGTCATATTACAATTTATTAGGAGTTATAACGAAAATTATTTATGGGGATGAAGGACACATCAGTCATCAGTATCATTATTCAAGGCTTGTGGAGGCATAATGAGTCATGTCCCCCATCTAATAATGATAGAAATTAATTTGATATTTTTTCATGCTTAGTGAATTATTGAGGCATGTAAAATTATATTATCTTGGTTTCTAAACATGTTGAATTAATTATGTGTGTCTTAAAAACCAACCGATTTTTTGTCTTATGAATATTTATATGTATGTCTTAAAAACAACATAGAATTTTAGTCTTGTGAATATTTATTCATTTTGTATTATGGTGGAAGCTTCACTGGTAATGTCTGAAATTTAGAGTAAATGTTAACAGGATGGTTAACATCTCAAAAGGAGGGGGTACGTGGCAAGAGTAAATTTGCCTATCCCTATTTCTAGACTTTAATTGTTATATAAATTGTTAAATTGTTGAAGTGTCCTGACCTTGGGCACTCCTTATGATGGTATTTTTGTAAGGTCAGAGTTGAAATAAACAACTTAAGATGAGAAATTGCTGATGCAATGCAAACCAATTCCAACTGGATGAGTACTTTTTATTGTCCAATGATTAAGATTTATGAGGATGAGACCAGCCAATGGGCTGAGATCAAAAGCTTACATGCTGTAGAGAATTCTATTGTCTAATCACTTGAATTTGGTGTGGCAAGAAATCAGGTAATAAAAGGTAGCCATTAGTTTAATGGTGAATTAACTGACTGATTGAGAGAGAAAGAAATATTTTGTGCATTTCTGCTATTGATATGTTATACTTGCAATTAAGTAGAGATGTATTATATATGCTCAAACGAAAATCCAAATGAGACATTGGTTTCAATGTAGGATAAGCAGCTGATTTAATTTCTTTATAAATAATCCAACCATTGATGATGGCTTCTTAAAAAAAACCCCAAGTTTTGCCATAATATTTGATATTACAGGTACATGTAAGAGGTCATCTGTGGACCAATAATTATGAAAACTAGGCAATTTATGAATGCCAAACATGATGTTGATATAGAGAAAAAGTTTCATTTCTCCAGCTGAACAGGGCTTCTAAAAGTTCTATAATTTGTCTATTTTGTTTTTCATTGCTTGCTGTTGCTCAGCATAAAGATTTGTTTGTTGAGCACTATGTTCATAAAAGTATTCAGGAATAAATAAACTGAACACATCATAGGGTGTAGCTTTATTGTCTAAGTCATGCGTGGGGTCAAATGCCACTGTAAATTCGTTTACAATTACATCTTTCAATTTCTAGACCACTCGTTGACATTTACAGTTACTTGAGTTTGCTACAAAATCAAACTGTCATGGATCTCATGATCAGACTCTTCAACTCTCTCTAAATCTACATCACTTTCAGCATCTTCCTCATCATTATTTCTACAAAACCTTCTTCTGTATTGACTAGATCCCCAGCCAAGGCATCATTCACAAGATTATTCATGAACTGAAAAGCAATTTAAAAATGGTCAACTTAGAAAAATCGCTAAAAATCAGTAAAGCACGTATAAACAAAGGATGTCGCCATTTTGAAAAACGTGAGATCTTGCTGGAAGAAATATCCATGATACCAGCAGTGATTACAAAACCTAAATATAGAATGTCTATTATTAGTGGGTGACTCTGGGCGATACGATATGGAAAGGGTTAAACTTAAAGGAAAAAATGTAAAATACATTAAGTTAAAATTTTGTCTAGAAATGTGGTGATGAAACATTGAAAGTAAAATAATCAAATTAACAGAAAATAATATGGGAATTAGAGTGTGAAACACTGGTATTAAAATGTAGTGATGTAAAACTTAAAGCTAAAATTTGAACAACACTTTCTATTAATTGAGGAGAGTGTTTATATGTATTGTATGTGTGTGAATGACTCTGTGTTTGTGTGTATGTGTGTGTGTGTGTGTGTGAGGCAAGTGATGATGTGCATAGCATACTGAAATAAGAAAATATTCTTTCAGACTTAACTGAAGTTAACTGACATGCCATTTTATCATAATTTTTTTAGTCAGTATAACTCTGAATATTTAAAATAATTATAATAATTTAAGTGAAGCACACCACTTACTTGGATCAGGAGGACCAAAAATAAAACTCTGAAAAAGATTGAACCTAAACAGCAACAAAATCAAGACCCACAAATTGGACATTTTTTCAGCATATGTTTTCGCTTTCTTCAGTCATAAAAAATGCTGAAACATAAGAAAAACATACCGGTATGTTTACAGACTATATTAGTATATACTTGTTGAGGTCACACAATATTGGACCATTATGAATCAACTAAAAAAAAAATAATTTAACTAAATAAGTTTAGCATTAAAGAATAGATTATTTCTGCATCCCATCCAATTTATATTTCTTGTAAATAATTTATTAACATTTCACACATAACTGCCCACTTTAGGTATTGATGACGACTAATCATGCTCGTAGAGAATTAAGCAAGTTACAACTTTACAAGAAACCAAATACTTCAAATTCAATAAAAATAACATTAAAGATATTACGTACATTTATATATGTGTGTGTGTGTGTGTGTGTGTGTGTGTGTGTTTGTGTGTGTGATACTGATAGTGATGAATAAAAAAAAATACCATTAAAAAAAATTATATATTTTTTTCTCTATCTCAAAAAGAGTGTCACAAATACTTGGATAAAATAACATTAAAGATGTTACATAATAAATTAATATATAAGTGGCGATGAATTAAAAATAAAATAACATAACAAATTTATAAATATTTTTTATCAAAGGCAAATGAGATTAACCTAAGGCTGTAACTAGTGTAAGAGCTCGATACAACTATAAAAGAAAAAGATTAAAAAATATAATAATTAATATAATTAAATATAAGTATACCGGAAAATGGAATGCTAAATTCTACGTGGCCAGAACAAAAAATACTTTGTTTTTTATTAATGGAATGTTAAATTCTACATGGCCAGAACAAAAATACATTACGTTTTTATTTTAAATATACTGTTAGTGTTACATTGTAGCGTACCGTCTAATAAAATACTCATGGATAACAATTGAAGATCCGGGTAGCCTAATACTATTTTCCAGAAAAATACAGAAATCATTTGCGAGTATATATTGTTGTTCACTCTTTAAATGAACATACTTACAGATTAAATCAATCTAGATTTAAGTTATTTAATAAAAGCTACAACAACTTATCCATAATCTTTTGCAACACAAACATTTTAGAAACGTAGGAATCCCCTACAGAGTTAACTGTAAAATCTGCACATTCAATAGAGTTACTTCCCTTGATGTTGTGGCAAACAAAACTAGCGATGACACTAGGCAACAACAAATTTGATGTCTAAGATTTTTTGACGGATTTATGACAGTTTTATTGTGCTGGATCAAAAAATGACATTGGTTTTGTTCAATCAGGTCAACTTTTAAAGCTATTTTTGATCAACGTTTTGATCTATTGCGACATTATTTTTTGTGTGATCCCCTCCCCACACATATACGGGTATTTTCTATTTATATGATGTAAAATTATTTCTTTAAATAAACAAATTATAATTTGTTTTACATAATTATGAAGAGGTTACATAAGCTAATTTTTGAATAATTGTTATAAATGATATTTTTCTTCTTTAGGTAATGAAATGGAATCGGCCAGAAGACAGTGCAAAAATAAACCCGATGTATTTTGCTACGGTGAGCGGAAAAAAAGTCACAGGAAAAAAAGTCACGGGGAAAAAAGTCACGGGAAAAAAATCACAGAAAAAAAGTCATAGGAAATAAAGTCACAGGAAAAAAGTCACGGAAGAAAAGTCACAGAAAGCGACGGCTCATTAGGATCGTGGTTAAATGTGTGTGTGTGTGTGTGTGTGTGTGTGTGTGATTTGTTTATCGTGTACATATAATAATTCATATTATAATTCACACATTTAATTATATTTTTTATTCATACTTAGATATGCTGTTACGATTGTGTCATAAACACGTATATTATAGACTGAATAACAGTAAATGGAAGTAAGTGATTGTGCAGAAATTAACCTCTCGCCCAAGAAAATCGTGGTGTGATTCTCGCTCGGACTAAAAGATGTTTTTATTTTGTGTGTGTGTGTGTGTGTGATTGTAATTTAAAAGAATCTGCCTCTTATCTCTCCGATACAACTCACATAGTAAATAAGATTTAAACTATAGCTACGTATGACCCAATTCTACATGTGTAATTCAAAGGAACGCCAAAGAACTATGCTAACATAAATTTGATTCAAAGGAAAGAAGGGCGCATTGTATTGTGGTACTAGTTTAGTGAACACTATTCAGACAAAGCATCGACGGGATCAGTGCGGTCAATTACAATAGCCGTAGCAGACCAGCAGTGTTGTATCCTTTCTATGTTTTTTATTGTTCCACAACTCTTTTCTTGTTTAATACCTACAACTGGTAACTGTAGAATAAAATGTTCTTTAAAAAATCATCTAACATACATTACCAACAAATGTTTAGTGTGATGTGACTGCTTGAAACATGATTTAATTGATGATTTTTATTATTTTCATTTTATGTCAATACGCCAGTTTCTTTTCACTTCTGGAAATTATTTCCCAATCGAGATTAAAAAATTGAACTGTATTAGCTGTAATATTAATAGTGTTCTATTGTTCTTGTACTACTCGGCGATTATAAAGTTTAAATATGGTACTAATTAATCAAAACAGTCGGCATATCTTAAGGTCTAATAAACTATAAATTGGAACGGTGTCATGCAATATTAATAAAACTCACCTACATTACAACTATCTAAATGTGTTTATATTGCATTGAATGCTATAATCATGATTGCATTGGTGTCTTATTTTATGTTCAGTTTAGTTCCCAAATTTATTGCATGTAGTAAACATTTAAACTAATTTTAGTTTATTTTGTGATTTTTCTCGTGATATGAAAAGAACACAAAATTATTTTTTAAATTTAATTTATTTATGTGATACTCATACTTGCTTAGATGTGTAAATGCGTACTTGTTTAGTGATAACACGTCAGATTCATACACATTTTTCTGTGATTTATCTTCTGTTACTTTTTCTTGTGTTTTTGTTTCTGTGACTTTTTTTCCTATCAAAACTTTTGACTTTTTTACCGTGACTTTTTTTCCGCCAATCATTTTGCTACATCTGCGGCGAATACACCATTTCTCCTAACAAGAATATAGCAACAGGTTTTATAAAGCATGCATACCATGCTTATTCTGGTATAAAACTTGGTGATCAGGATAAAGTTTGGGCGCCACACATGGTATGCAAGATATGCACCGAAAATCTTCGTCGTTGGACCAAGGGTAAGAAGAGTTGTCTGAAGTTTGGAATTCCTATGGTTTGGAGGGAACCGAAAAACCATGTCACTGACTGCTACTTCTGCGCTATTAAGTATGCTGATCTTGAATCAGCACGTCGTCCAGTAGCTCATTGTGATGAAATTCCAGTACCTGTCCCTGGAGAACTTACCGACATTAGTGAAGATTTCTCTAATGTTGAAGAATATGAAGAAGAATTAGTGATTTTGATGATGATGTTCCAAATCCTTTTTCGCAAAAGGAGCTAAATGATCTAGTTCGTGATCTCAGCTTGTCAAAGTCTTCTGAAGAACTGCCTGTAACTTTAATTTTTCAGGGAGGGTAAGGGTGCATTCACACTACCTACCATTTATCATGACCACCCACTCCACCAGATGTCACATGTTGTGTTGTACATGTTTATGCTATATATGTTTATGAGGTATAAGAACTGCAGATTACTGTGCTGAAGAATGTCATCTGTTTGATCATCTTTCGTCAATAGCATATCCTTAACAATTGCTTCAAACAGTATATGTTCCACATTCACAAGCATGACAAACAACTTTAGTCAGTAACTATCTAAAACAATATACAACAACAAAAAACAGCATAACACACGAATATCCCACACAGCCTAACAAAGCCAAAGATCGTGCTGACCTAGTTTTGCTGACAGTGACAAGCCTACGTGTGAAACAAAGCAATGTACATAGCACTGCCAGCCTTCTACACAAAGTTTAACTGTCTTATTTTATTCTAATTGCTAAAATCCTTAAAAATGTCAAATAATTATTACTAATACATTAAATTAACAAATCAACATTCAATATTTAATAGAATGTATATGTCAATTTATATAAATTAACAAATCATGATACAACATTAAAGACAATGTACCTGACATTTATATAAAATACTTGATATCTGCCTTGCCCTAGAAGAATGAATAGGGTGATTACACCCCAAAAATAAATTAAATAAATCTTAAAACTTCTGAGTACATTCCAGACATCTGTTCATCCTGCTATCACAGTATCTGTTGGGAAGAGATTTCCTCCTGTCTGATGACAATATTATCTAATATTGTGAATTTGTAATGATATCCTAACGATGGGTTTTAATTCCATAGGAAGTAGTATTTGCCTTCTCAGTCATTGTGTGCATCAATTTCTATTTCAATAAGTTCTGTTATGAGTAAAACCTGTATTATACACAAATAGTGATTTGAGTCAATTGTTTATTGGTTACCCTTTTCTCTCCCCCTCATCCTTTGGTTACATATGGTTACCCTGACTGATTATGATTAATGGTTACTCCGCTATTTCTTCCCCCTTCCTCTTTGGTAACATGAACGATGTAGTCTCTACTTCCAGTTGAAATCGTTTTATCAGTTACAGTCTCTTATTATCGACAGTCAAGTGTTATTACATATTCTTATCTTTCGATGAAGATAGCGATAACCATACTGAAAGGTTAAATTAACATAAAGATAAGGAAAAAAATACAAGAATTGGAAACATTACTGCTACACACACACACACACACACACACACACACACACACACACACACACACACACACACACGTGTTAAACAAATCAAATTCGAATCCAAGCAGATAAGAACATTATTTGTATTATTACAATTATTATGACTACTTTTACATAAATACATTTATTTTGAAATATAAATGAATTTATGACAAATAGTTTGACACATTCAATTTTATTACACAAATAGACGCACAATTTAATTGGTTTTATCATCAAATTGGGGGGGGGGGGAATGTACGCTTCCGGCCTCCGCCTTTTTCGCGCATAACTTGGGCTTTTGAGGACACGTGTTTATCATTGTTTATATATAATTTCGGTTTATGGTAAATCTCATAACAAGTTTGCAGATTTGCAATATAAACTTTTATTAATTTCATATATGCTTCAGTTTCTCAAAAGTGACCACCGGCTGGTTGTTGCTGTTGTTGTAATCCACACCATTTAGAATGCAACATGCCAACGCTCAACGTGCCGCATCAACGTCGATTCAAAACACAGACACCTTGCTGGTGTAGATTTCTACCAGACACCATAAACTAATGACTACTTGCTGGTGTAGATTTCTACCAGACACCATAAACTAATGACTACTTGCTGGTGTAGATTTCTACCAGACACCTTGCTGGTGTAGATTTCTACCAGACACCATAAACTAATGACTACTTGCTGGTGTAGATTTCTACCAGACACCTTGCTGGTGTAGATTTCTACCAGACACCATAAACTAATGACTACTTGCTGGTGTAGATTTCTACCAGACACCATAAACTAATGACTACTTGCTGGTGTAGATTTCTACCAGACACCATAAACTAATGACTACTTGCTGGTGTAGATTTCTACCAGACACCATAAACTAATGACTACTTGCTGGTGTAGATTTCTGCCAGACACCATAAACTAAAGACTACTTGCTGGTGTAGATTTCTACCAGACACCTTCACAAACTAAAGACTATTTGCTGGTGTAGATTTCTACCAGACACCTTCACAAACTAAAGACTATTTGCTGGTGTAGATTTCTACCAGGCTGACTGCTACGTCACTGGTCGAGTATGGCTTGAGATGCAATTAAAAGGGTGTAGTGCAGTTTAATGTCATTCAAGTGTTGCTGTTTCAAGACACTGACATTTAACATGCTGAAAGGGTGATATGCAGTTTACTGTTTACCTTCTAAAAAAAAAACTGTTTAATATTCCAAATGGGCAGAATGTAACGAGAGGTTATGCTGCTACTTGTTCTCGCAAGCTAACTGCTGTCGACTCTCAAAGCTCCGGTAAGTTAGTTATACACTGAAATGGCGTACTGCAGGCAGACCCGTTTGCTGTAGACTTTCAAAGAACTGGTATTTGATGAACTGAAATAGCAGAATGCTGTCGTTTTGCGTTCGTTACGTTCACTCTGAGAGCTACCATGGTATTTCCATCGTTGCCAATCTCGCAGCTTGTAATGCTCGAAGAGTTGCATGCCTTCCATGAGTTTTCTCTGAAGAAGAAAGTGAAACAGCTGTAGATTTCTCAGAATCAGTGGTTATTGTTATTCATAACCTAAAAATCACCTTTTGAAAAAAATAATGTGGCATATTTAATGTAAATTATTTATGCAACAGAAAGTGCAAGAGTAAGAAAAAATAAAATAATCAGTGAATTTAGCTAATACGTCAATGACATTACAGCTACAATATTTACAGATGTTTACGTGATGCAGACGCTTTTTATAGAAGTTTTATTGCGACACATGAACCTGCATATGTAACTATACTAGGTTATTACCAGCCCATCCATTACGATTGCAGTCAAATGTGCAGAACAGTTAAATAATGGGTTTAAACAGGAAACGTGCGCTCTTTTTTTTCTCTCTCGTTATTTTACAAGTGACTGTTTAAGTGTCGTTCTCTTCTACCAGACACATTGACAAATTAAAGACTACTTGCTGGTGTAGACCTGATAAGTAGGTCATGGTGACAAAAGATGAATAGGTTAAAACGAAAAGCTACCGACTCCAGATAATATTGACGAGTGGACAGAGTAATAATCGTGGTTGGTAATTCACACTTAATATTGACTGGTCACTAAGTTGAATACGCACATTCTAGGTTATATAATCAAAAGTACGTTGTTTTGATAGAGGGCAAGGTGGAAGGAAGTGAGGTTACCAAGGTGATGAACTTTATTCAAATCACATGATAGTTCTTATCAGGGAATAGAAATGGAGTTATTAGAGATATGCGATAACAGTTTCTATATAATCATGTCTATTGAAGCTTCAATAGTCTTTTTGTATGCTTTTCATAACAAAGTCACAAGTTTATTGTTCACATTATTACTGTCAATTCCACTGTTTCCCTTGCACTATTTTAAAGTGTGGATGGTTCTTACCACGCGAAACCTGGTTTATCGTCCCATCCCATGGACTAAATCCGTTAAGTTTTATTTCTCGAAGCTCGGTATGAAGCAGAGATGAATAATCTGTATCCGGTTCATGCCGTCCAGTCCCATGAGTCCATCAGATAATATATTCGCTAGCGACAATGATAAATCATCTCGACACTAATGAAAATGTCGACAGTTCAGGATGTTGGTCGAAATGGATTTTAACTTTTAAATTAACAGTAAAACTGCGACTTTCCAGACGACATTAATTAATGACATGCCAGGTGCAGCGAGTTGTTTACAGGTGTACATACTTATCGGCGACAGGCTTCCAGTCCGCGCTGATGTAGGTCAGACACCTGCTGCCAGGGGTGCATGGGTACTTGTATTTGCCATCCAGGGTCCACGTGCACTGAACTGCGCCTGTCTCTAAGCGTTTGCAAGAAAGATTGGTTACATTCCGTGGTCGGTCTATAAAACAGAAATAACTAATATATTTTTTGTTTGTTATTTACATACAGAGTTCAATCTTTAAAATAGTTTTACAATTAAATATACAAATGTCTCTGATTCCTATGTTGGATTTATGATAAAGAGGCAACACAGTTAAAGCTTAATTTAATGAGACAGAATTTATAATTTATAATTTAGAGTCAGCTACACTTACATAGATTAGTTTGACTCCCTCCCCCCCTCCGGCCCCCCCCCACACACACATACAACACGCACTCACTGAAATGCGTGTCACGATTATGACTTCGCTAACTGATGCGATGTTGTGCGTTTGCAACCATTCATTAAACTTACACCAGAAATAATTGCATTCTAAATAATGAGCTGCATCATGCTTTCCTTACTGGGTTGTAACTATGCACAACTGATAATTTATCAACTTTCCTTACTGGGTCGTAACTATGCGCAATTGATAACTTATCAACTTTTCTTACTGGGTCGTAACTATGCACAACTGATAATTTATCAACATTCACATACTGACTATTGTATTAGTGAATGGTAGGGTGAAAAAGAAATCAATTTAATTTCAGTATGACTGTAGGCCTACATACAGAGACAATAGACTTACACTCGGTCCATATGGACAATCTCCCGATAAATTTACTTTTATTGTGGTCACTCCAGCAAGTGTAGAAGGTTGAGTCAAAATCCCCATCCTCCACAGGTTTGTCCATGCGTGCGTATGTTGCGTTCAGCCCTGTGACGTAATTGGCCGGAATGTCAAAGTCAGAGCCAAAGGTGAAACACACACCTGTCATCGGAGTATTTGCATAGCAGTGGAGGGTGATGTTTTCGCCCACGTAGTACAGAGCACATTTTTCCTCCGAAACAAACTCTGGGGAAGGACATTAAACAATTTAACAATGCGTTATATCCTCCCAAACAGATACCCTGACGGATGTACGAAAATAAAATACATCTCGTTTTTACAGAGTGCAGAGAGTTTTTTTTATAAATTTGAAAATTAAAAATGATGACATTCTTTTGATGACTCTTTCTCAGATTGACTTTTAATGTTCAGATAAGAATGTGATATAACTGAGAGGTAAGTTTCATCTCATGACCTGATTGTGAGAATTAAACTTGCTTATTTATATCTCTACGCTCAATTTGCCTGACATATTTATTTATATCTCTACACTCGATTTGCGGGACAGATTTATTTATATTATAGGTTCATGGCAGGAGATTCATGTGCTTGATTTTAGACGGACACACTGTGATTTAAGGGGTCACATTGGTGTTTTGAAGGACACACTGGTGCTTAGAGGGTCACACTGGTGTTTGGAGGGACACTGATGTTTAGAGGACACACTAGTGTTTAGACGGTCACACTGGTTTTTTAAAGTGTCACTCGGTGTTTAAAGAGACACACTTGTGTCTAGAAGGAACGCACTGGTGTCTAGAAGGAACGCAGTGGTGTCTAGAAGGAACGCACTGGTGTCTAGAAGGAACGCACTGGTGTCTAGAAGGTCTAGTACGAGCGCGCACATAAATTATAATGAAATGTTTTCAGGTGTTATATGGAGAGTTTTATTTGGTGTACAATAAGAAAGCCTGTTTTACCATGCCAGGTGGAAATAAATTTTGATCATTAAATGTTTTCATTAACTCGAGTATGTATAGGTACAATGCAAGCTTATAATTAAGCTTATAAATACTCGTAATGCTTTACAATATTTTCATATGCATAATAATACAATACGCAAAATCATTACGAAGTACGTAAGGGCCATAAGAAAATTACAGCTAATGTATAACAAAATAAGTAGCACAGAATCCACATGCAAATAATATTATGTCACACTTGGTCACATAAATTGAACGGATTTACAAATAAAGTGTTTAAATAAACAATCACAAATAAAACACAGTGCCTTTTTTGCTGATGATAAAATTGTCTTGAGATGTCTCTGGAAAATGACCAAAGTCTCTTAATGTCCCACCCAACAGGCAGGATACACCAGGTAGTGAGGAAAGCAAATTACTATTTTGCATTCGAAATGTTGAAAATGCGAGTGTCTGATGACGATCGCAAGCTTATAGAAGAAGAATACTTATATGAATAAGATCAGATAGGCATTTAGAGTTTGAACCAGACAGTGAAATATAACAAAGAGAAGAGATCTTGTACTGTGATAGGTAACCATAGAGATTAAAGAAGTAGAATGACATGATGGGTTCTTAGTGAGAGAAAAATAATCCTAGCTGCAAGTGTTTTTGGAAGCTTTTGAATCTTTTTTCACCAGACTCGACAGGAAAAGAGAGGGTAGAAAATTACAGTGGTCAAGTCAAGAGAACCTATGAACAAACACGTTATTTGATAGCAACAACCGTGAGGGGATTTTTCAATAGTTCTTATTCATCTCACCTCGTGGTATGCTACTGTAATGAAAATTTATTGTTGAATAGAAAAAAAATCACACACACACACATACACACACACATACACATACACACACATACACACACATACACACACACATACACACACACACACACACACACGCACACAAACCACTCATGCATAAACAATACACAAACAAATTTCTGACTGACTAAACTGTGTCAACATTTCGCCAATACTCATTGAGTCTGATAAAAGTAAAGGTTTAGAAACCACGGATCCTGATAGAAATAGGTTTAGAAACACACTTAGGAGCATAAGAATGATTTCATTTCGATCATAATACATTTTCTAATTAATTTTTTCCTGTCATAATACATTTACATCATATTTCATTTCTATCACAACCCATTTATATATTAATTCATTTATAATTAATTTTTAGCATAATTCTTTTATATCATAATTCATTTCTATCACAATCCATTTATATCATAACACATTTCTATTAGAATCCATTTATACCTTCTCATTCGTAATCCAAGAATTAGCATCAGGAACACATCCCAGTTATGACCCGACAACATACATAATTTGCAATAATTTTTGCCTAAAATAAATTAGTTTTGAGTTGTGTTAAAGAGTTTGCTCCGAGTAACGAAACTTTCCTCGTAAATTTCAATTTAATATATTACCGTAAATCTCATGTTACAGACAGTTGAAAAATGCCAGTGACATCAAATCAAGACACACACGAACAGAACATGTAGAGAGATTGACACACACAAAGATCGGGAGTCAACAAATCACCGGCACGCACACGCACCCACCCACCCACCCACCCACACACACACACACACACACACACAAAATCAGGCAGTTCAACAAGACACACAAACAGAATTTGCTGTTAAGTGACCCACTTAACCAAAGCAGGCAATTTACATAAACGTTGACACAGTAACTGAAATCTTATTTTGACAAAACGCCACCAAACAAAGATTAGGTAATCGTGTCAAAAATCTCTTATACTCACTATTGCCATCTCCAGGAAACAAGAAACTTTCGATCCAAGCAAACGCCAGCGTTAACAGCAATACAAGAATCATTTTCACTTTTGCTTAATTCTGTAAAAATGTCCACCCACGTGATGACTGGAACGTAGTCAATCTGTCCAGAACTGTATAGACGATCAAGTATGGAGGTGATTTTATCGATGTTTTAGACAGAAATTAATGTCGCTATAAAAGTAAAACAACAAAACAGCGTCCAAAATAGTATACCGTCATCGTCAAGAATAGTTTAGTGACGTCAGAAAGCATTTAACATAGTTTAAGTGGATGCCATTGAAAATCTACAACAGTGTTTGAAACAGTATAATGCCAACGGTAAACTTACAAGTGTTCAAAATAGTCTAATGCCATTTCTAAGCAGAAACCTTTACAGAATAGCCTAATGTCATTGCAAAACAAATAAATTTAGGCTATTTTAGTCTATACAGAACATTATTCAAAATAATCTAACCTGTGCATGTATACGAATTTGCCTGCCAATAATATGGGTGCCAGAACTCAAGGGCAATCTAATCGTAAAGACTGAAGGGTAAATTAGGCAACTGGTCTTTCGTCAGTGTAGGTGTGGATGTTAAAAGTAATAACTTTAAATCCTGGTACTGGGACAGGGTCGTTAAATAAGATCCGGTATGTAACTGTCATCCCAAGGAGTGAATAAACAATAATAATGTTTATATTTATTAGCTTTCTATTGCCCATGGTTGCAATATATGCAACATTTAAAAAAAACAAACTTGTCATGTCACTTTGATGAAAGATCAAAGAGCACTCTTGTATGTGAGATACAATTTATCTCAGCACCGGTTAGCTATTTTTAGTAACGTTCAACTAAAAAATTCTCTATGCATGGTGGAATTTGGTTGCCATGTGTGTATTTATTATATATTGATGATTATATCGAGTGCAGAGATATAGCCAGGATGAAGAAAATTACAATAAGTTAAGAATATGTTTATAATATCATAAAATAATTTTTTTCAGAATAAATGCTTAATACGAAACCTACACAGGGCTTTGTTTGTGTTTTTGCAATTCTCTATTTTAGGCAAAGGGCCTTATAGCTTCTCACTTGTAGCATAGAAAAGTGAAGTTTATATAGGAAGAAAGACACATATAAAGTCAACATCTATCTATCTATCTACTCATCCACCCACCTATCTATCTATCTATCTATCCACCCACCCATCCAACCACCCACCCATCTATCTATCTATCTATCTATCTATCTATCTATCTATCTATCTATCTATCTATCTATCTATCTATCTATCTATCTATCTATCTATCTATCTATCTATCTATCTATCTATCTATCTATCTATCTATCTATCTATCTGAATCTTTCCTAGGATACACATTCAGCAAACTGCATATATACATAGAACTGTCCCTTAGCAATGATAGTCATATAGTGACAGTAGCATAGGTCAGTGAGTGATTGTTTCAACAAATACATTTAGGAAAAGTGTAAATAAGTCCGTCTTTGTCCAAATATAGTCATGAAATTTAATAGCATTAAAGAGTCATTTTTCACTAGCTATTATACACATAAAATAAAATATAATTTGCATAAGCCAGACTTTATTCCTACTACCTTTATACCTACACCTAATACACCTACTACCTTTATACCTATACCTAATACATCTACTACCTATTAATATAGTCAGGTTCAGTGTTCGTAACATTTTGTTTTATTGCTCCGGTTATTTTCACTGTGAATAGTTTATCCTACAAGAAACGGCGACATTTTCTCAGAGGTCAAACTATTTGATGTGCGGGTTGTTTGAGATGGTAATGTAATGCTTTTGATAGCCAAAATAACTCTGATTTACATGGAAGACATTGAAGATGAATATTACCCACGACTAAATGTTTCTGAATCTTCAAAAGACTCTGAGGAAAAAGATATAATTCCATCTTCCAGTCCACATTCATCAACATCATTATCTAAACATTATTACCACGCAGGAGAGGCTTCGATTGTCAGGGATTATTATTATACAGGGAGAATATAAATGGAGTTTGTGTTGTCACTCTTTCCTCACTCAAGTACAAACGCAAACACTTAAAACTTTAAGTACATATTCGCATATTCATCGCATATGTGTACATACTGTTTGATGTCACCTCCGACCCCCACCTCCTATATGTAATCGTCTAACCCTCTCTCTCTCTCCCCCCCTCCCATTCGTGCGTCCATACTAAATGGATGGCTCATTTCCAAGCGTCTGGAAATTTCTGCAAAATGTTTACTCTTCCTCGATTCAGATTTTTTCCCGCTAATCTGCTTTTGTTCAGCAGTCGTCAGTTTCATTTGAAACAACCACTCTATTGAGGCTGGTCGGTGTCATTTCCTCGAATTAGATTTAAGTCGCTGACTTCCGAGAAGTCCTGTGTTTCATATTTAAATACATTTGAGACAATACACGCCTCTCATCCTGTGCTCAGGGTGACCTTTAGAGAAAGTCATTTATGTCGCAGTGCAAATTGTTCCTGTGTTTTTATTGACATTCAGAGACACAATTTATAAGTGGCATTAATGTTAACCAAAAATGTTAAACAAAGCACAAGGGGACACGCTTAATGTATATACTGGTTATGTCATCACGACCTGCGTGCACAACGATCACACCACGTGATAAGCACAAGGGGTGACGTTTAGTGCGCGCTATCTCGGTCTGCGTGCCCGCTATCACGTGATAAGCACAAAGGGTGGGGGGTGGTGATGTTTAGTGCGCGCTATCTCGGTCTGCGTGCCCGCTATCTCGCGATAAGCACAAGCATTTCGAGCGATGTGTGATGACCGAAATAAAATAATTTTCAACGCCAAGCATGTTACAGAGCAAAACGTAATGTTTTGCGTCAATCTCTACTCCACGTGTCCACATTATAAGGTTCAGTTCTTAACTTTTAAAATAAAATGTATGGCTTAATAAACTTTTAGCAACACCAAAATAATAAAACTATAGGCCTACGATATGATGTATTTATTTCTGGATGGACATGGCTAGTTACACTTTGAATGGACTCATAACGGACTTTGACGTCATTTACAGCTTTTGGACTTTCAAAATTTTCAAGAATTCTCTCCCCTCCCCTCTTTGCTGCTCATTTTGCTGACACTTGCATGCAGCCTAAGTATATCCCATGGGGGCGGGGAGGGGTATGAACAAAAGTCCTTGTAGCATATTGCTATCATTTATGTCTCTCCTGTCATAGACTTTATTCAGCCCTTCAGTGATTCTCCAATACATACGGGCCTGCTGGTTGTTCATTACAGTGTCCTACACAGATTCACCATGGATGTTTGGCTGGCTCTTTTTATAAATGTATGCAAGGGTTAAGTATGCTGATTGTGTTTGTATGTGAAATTGTACGTAGGACAGAAAATGTACAGGACAATACAACATTAACATAGCACTCACCCTTTCAAAACAATAGTAGGAAATGTACTTTGTTTTTGATGATTATGATTTAACTTTATTGTTCTATGGATGATTCCCTTTCATGTGGTAAATAAAAGAAAATTTAGTTGCTCACCTCTCAAACATTCCGTCATAAATTATACACTCTGGGAATAAAGGGGTAATTTTCTAAATGTTGGATGATGAAAATAATAAGACAAATAAAGAAAAGAAGTAAAAAAGCAACAAATTATTTAATTACATAATTGCAGAAAACACCTCTTTATGAGTAAAGAATACAAAGTTATTAAAGTGTCCAAATAAGACCCTGGAATTAATTAGCTCCTCCATAACTCAATAACAAATAGATGAAAGTTCAGACCTTAACTGTAACTTCTATATTCTACATACATCTTATCCATTTCTAACTAATTCTATGTGCACTGAGGTTTTCTAATAGACTGAATGTTTGACTACTTACAGAGCTTTTAGTATCCTTAAAAAATTATGTTGGACATATTCAAAGAAAGGTTTATACATTTTGGCTGTACAGAAAAGTGATGACAATAAGTTAGATGTGCATCTTATTTTGGCACTGGTTGTAGAAGATTCCCATGCAGAAAAATTTAAGAAAGGTTACAGTTCAAGTGTAGTCGCCATCATTTCTGTCTCTTGCAGGGTTACTCATATCTGGGCCTTTCCCTCTTTGACACACTTCTGGTGTTGAATGATCAGCTCTTGCTTGACCCAAAACAATAGAATAAAATGACCTGTATAAGGGTTGGATCATACTTTCCTGTATATAGTTTATGAGCAGGTTGATTGGCTCTCAGACTACCTCTAAATGAGCAAAAGGTTGATGTGCACACCTCCTTCAGCAGGCATGGTGTTATCCTTCACTGAAATCCAAGTGAATGTAATTGTCCACCCTTGAATAGCATCTGGATCAAGACTCTCTGGCTGTCCATGTCAAAATGTCTGACCAGAACTGTTCCACATATACTTTGTACTGGTTTATTAAATAATTAATGAGTTCTGCCAAGAATGTGGGACACTCTCTCTTAAGTCAACAGCATTAAGATACCCAGTTACTTTGCCATCACAACTATAATGGTTACTTAACATGGCGTTATAAAAGAAAATTATGTTTTCCACATAACACCACTGAAAAAAATCATTCTGGTCTCCTGGTCTCTAAGTCAAACGCATAGATTTTATATTCACTACAATATAGCACCCTCTAATAGTTAAAATACAATGGTGTTCCATTGAATAGAAACAATGTTTTATCAGCTAAAACTAATGAATCATGTTTGATGTTAGCACATCCTGCTCACATGATATAAAATGTAAATGTTGTTCTACCTTGGTGATTCAAGCTGTCTGTTGTTTTCATTAAGTTAATCATCTAGTTCTGTTTTAATAACCAGGTGAGCTGTCTCCCCACTGCGGGTATGCTTTATTCTACCTAAACCTCAGACACATACAAAAGTACCTCGAGTGCTCTTTAAGTTTAAACAATACAATTTATTCTAATGCTAAATTCTCAAACATTTCAAAATAATTACACATAATGCAGTGAGTGAACATATCTCACAAATGAGTCCTTTTCAATCTTGAACAAAAGTAAAAAATCCTAAAAATAAAACAGAGAGCTTTAAAATAACATTGAGTTTTCTTTTATCAGCAAACATACTCTCACTTAAAATGTGTACAATAGCAAAACTAGAAAGATATCTATGAACTAAAGTTTTTAAGAAATTTGTTTACAAATAAATAATGAAACAAATAATGTAACCTTCAATCATTTGATGACAACATATTGATAAAATAGACTGACCACTAAAAACTGCCACTTAAACTTCAAACTGGCAGTAAACACAAATGAATATATAGTAGACATATTCGTTATATTTTCATAACAAAGTGAAATGAAGGATTCAATTTTTGATATGATGTACATGACTTGAATACATAAAATATACGATTATCTCCCTTGTCCAGGTTAGAAAAACTGAAGAGTGAGAAATGGTATAAATCAAAAATTAAAAAAAAATTTATATATTAAAAATCCATCTAAACAGAAAACAGGAAAAACACTTTGATTAAAAATCCATCAAAACAGCAAACAGGAAAAACACTTTGATTAAAAATCCGTCTAAACAGCAAACAGGAAAAACACTTTGATTAAACATCCGTCTAAACAGCAAACAGTAAAAACACTTTAAAAACTCGTCCAAATAAGAAGCAGAAAAACCGTTTGATTCAAAACCCGTCTAAACAACAAGAAGATAAAATCCAGTGATTAAACAACCCGTCTGAACAAGAAGCAGATATAATCCTTTCATCATAACACCGCCTACACAACAAGCAAAAACACCATTGATTAAAATACATCTGAACCGCCAGCAGAAAAAAACCCCACGACATTGATTAAAAACCCGTCTATAAGCTAGCAGGTTATAACCATTGATAAAACCCGTCTGAACAAGAAGTAGATACAACCCTTTCGTTATAACACCGTCTAAACAGCAAGCAGATAAAAACCATTGATAAAACCCGTCTGAACATTAGGCAGAAAAAAACCATTGATTAAAATACCGTCCTAAAAGGACAAGCAAAGGAACCTTTAGATTAAAACACACACACACACACACACACACACACACACACACACACACACACGCACACACACACGCACACACACACACACATTTGACTAAAATACGTCGAGGAAAACAAATACAGACACTTTAAAACTATAAAACATAAATATTTGATTAAAACACGTCCAAGCAAAGTAAGCACATGTACATATAGATTACAACACACAAACATGAATACTGTTTAAGTGAGAGAAAAGGAGATGGAAGATTTAAAAAAATGTTCTATGTAAAATTCAGAGAAGCAAAACTTCCAAAGAAACAATAAATACTGTGAATGGAGACATTCGTCCACAGACTCTCGCCTTGCACAATTAAGAATAAGTCAGTCTAAAGACTACTGTAACAAGTGGAGATTTGCACAATTAAGAATAAGTCAGTCTAAAGACTACTGTAACAAGTGGAGATTTGCACAATTAAGAATAAGTCAGTCTAAAGACTACTGTAACAAGTGGAGATTTGCACAATTAAGAATAAGTCAACCTAAGGACTACTGTAACAAGTGGAGATTTGCACAATTAAGAATAAGTCAATCTAAGGACTACTGTAACAACTGGAGATAAAGACAATAGGAAATACCTTCTACTGGTATTACTTTCATTCCCATACGATTTCTAGAACAATGTAGACACATATTTCCACAGGGCCTTAAATTATTATTTTGGCATAAATTGCTTTTTAGACAAGACAGAGAACATTGATCCTTAACAAGCCATTTTCTTTTTTTATTGATTTCCGTGCATTAATACTGGAGACGTAGCTTTTATGGAGTAGCTTTTATGACGTAGCTTCTATGGAGTAGAATTATGACGTAGCTTCTATGGAGTAGCTTTTATGACGTAGCTTGTAAGATGCTTCTCCCAGCAGGTTATTAGAATCCGATCCTGGGATTAGGAACTGCATATGAAGATGACCTTTCCCTTAATCAATTGACGTCAGATGTGAAGAAACAATTTTGACTGGATGTTGAGGTCCTACACACGTGATAACCAAATTCAAGGTGTCATACCTTGATAGGTCAGTTAAAATCATTGGACTAATTTCGATGTATGAAAACAATCTATCAGCAACTTTAGAACAGGATTGATTAATTAAAGGCCACTCTCTATATTTTCATCTTTTATCAAATATTTTTTTTCATGGATATACATCTATTAATAAATACGTCGATCTACAGTATAAGTGAAAAGAATCCAACTTTAAGTCGTTCTCTGATTATTAAATTTAAATGTTATAGTTAAAGGTCAATTATATTTTGAAAGCTTACATCGTTAGAGCAAGATGAAAGTAAATAATTACTAGGTCTGTTCTCAAGTAGATAAATGTGACAAGTCAGAATAATAAAAAGCAAACGTTACGAATTAAGTACAACATTTCTAATATAATAAATCATAAGATGGTGGACAGATATGTCAAGAATTCAAGCCACCAAAGAAACCCTTGATCTACAAATACGAGCACAGCTCAAGCAGTCAAGCCACCAAAGAAACCCTTGATCCACAAATACGAACACAGCTCAAGCAGTCAAGCAGTCAAGCCACCAAAGAAACCCTTGATCTACAAACACGAGGACAACTCAAGCAAGAATGGAATTTAAACAACTTCGAGACATTACAAGGGTACAATTCGTCCTTGTAAAATGTTCAATTCCATAGTAAATAATAAATTAACATAATTATATAATACAAAAGTGTAATAATTTAGTATACTTTATCGGAATGGTTTGTATGAATATATATTAGTCTGTGTAGTGCCATCTGTAACAACACATGTTAATACCATCTTTAGCAATGTGTATCTTCTGAATCCCCATATATAATAAAAGAAATTACATATAATATCCCAAACCAGTTACTGAGGACACTTTACTGAGTGAAAGATCTGAGAAAACAAAAGACTCAGTCGCTGAAATACACATTTGAATATGCACCTGAAAGCCAGAGCAGGAGAGCCACGGTTCAATAAAATTTCATTCAAACAGTTTGTCAAAGAAATGTTATGATTATTTTTGGCAATAACCAAGTTACTACAAAAATATGTAATATGGGAAAGGTGAAATGAATTGAGAGATTGTTCACTATCTCTTCATATTAAATAAATTGATAGATTGTGCAACATGTATTTGTATTCTCATGAGAGGGCATCTTTCAATAGCAATCTCTACACCTACGATACATTTTTGCACCTCCCAGCTTGTGGGTGGGGGACTGGAAGAGTACTCCTTGCACTCTCCCCAGAGTGAACTCCTAGTATCTTAGTGAACACTGAAGAATAACTCTGACCTGGCACATGTCCACACAGAATAGCAAATATTCTCCTAAAAAGGCCATACCACCCTTCTTATCAATTATTAAGCCCCCATGCTACTCTAGCCTTTTAACTCAGTTATAGTACGACATAGGTTAGGGTGTTGATAAATAACGAAACAGAATTTATTAACAATTAATTAAATACACACTACATAGCAAGAATATCAATCGAATACAAATAATGACATATACAATGAAGGAATACAAACAATATACAAATAAGAATATAATATAATTGGCATCCAACAGTCTGACCTAATAAGGCTCTCTCACGAATTCTTAATGGAAATGTTCTGAATTTGTCTCTCGCTTTTCTTCTGAGACTTTCAAAGGAACAGTTTTCTTAACACGATGACGTTGCAACACACAGACTTACACACTTCATTGAGAGAATGAATGAATGAATGAATGAGCAGTTGGATTGTGGAAAGAAAAAGTCACATGACATTTTAGCCGCCATTGGATGTGCATGTCATTAGCAGCAAGGTGAACTCAGCTCGCGCTGTGTGAGATGGATAATAGACTTTGGAATGCGGGATGCTTGTGGAGTCAACTTGCAGTTGCAGGGATGACCAAGTCACATCACAATCACACGAATCAAAGAGTTTTACAGGAGATGAAAGGGAGTCTTCAAAGATCTTCACAAAATGGAGAAAACGCTGCTAATCCTTTCACCTGGAAATGCAGTTCTTACACATGAGTGCTGACACTAGCCTCTCACTTGTTAATCTGCCTCTCCTTAACACTCATCAGAATTAATTTAATATCTAGAAAGTTAAATCATTTTGCTCTCTGCCTTCCTAGGACAGATTTATTGTTTCACTACATCTTTAAACAAACTTGAACTGTACTGCACGCTTTCCTTACTAACTACTTACATATTAATACATGTTAAAATAACTCAATATGCGGGAGGGTGGGATCGGTGGGTGTTCGTTACATTATGAACACCTTCACGTGAATACAAAAACAGTTTCACAGAGATTTAGATTCAATGCATTAACTATTACAAGTTTCTCAGCAGGAACTTATCAAGTTAATAAAATTTAGATTGGCCAACATTAAATTGCACAGTATTTCTGCTAGTTAAAATAACCATGAAAATATCATTCTACATTTATCAAACCGCATACAGAGTTTACACAGGGAAATTATATCATTATTTGGCTGGAGAAGAATGGCATAAAATTAAATGTTAGTCAGCTGAAAAAGAGCATAAACTTACAAGTTAGGACTGATAACGTTGCGTTTACTCACGACAGCCTTAGCCACGTGACTGCGCTCAAGTGGGGTCTCTTAACGTCACGTTTACTCACGACAGCCTTAGCCACGTGACTGCGCTCAAGTGGGGTCTCTTAACGTTGCGTTTACTCACGACAGCTTTAGCCACGTGACTGCGCTCAAGTGGGGTCTCTTAACGTTGCGTTTACTCACGACAGCCTTAGCCACGTGACTGCGCTCAAGTGGGGTCTCTTTCAAAGATGCGCTCAGGACCAACGTTTTGAAACGAGTGAAGAAACAAGATTTTTCTTCACTGAGATATTTTCCTGTACTTTCCCTTAGTGCCCATTAGTTAATTGCAATCGGTCAGTATTATTGAGAATCATTACGAAGCATGCGAAAGTGATGAGAATGACAACTTCCATTTGAACGACTTATGACTCGACAGTGAGGACGAGTTGAGTTACAGACATTTCGAGGCTGATGTCTTTTTGCACTGCAGCAAATGTCGAAAAGTCGTTCATCGAAATATATATAATCAGTTGCCATCCCATAAATACACATCGACCTATATATAAAAACAGTTTACATCCCATAAATACACATCGACCTATACATAAACAGTTTACATCCCATAAATACACATCGACCTATACATAAACAGTTTACATCCCATAAATACACATCGACCTATACATAAACAGTTTACATCCCATAAATACACATCGACCTATACATAAACAGTTTACATCCCATAAATACACATCGACCTATATATAATCAGTTGCCATCCCATAAATACACATCGACCTATATATAAACAGTTTACATCCCATAAGTACACATCGACCTATACATAAACAGTTTACATCCCGTAAATACACATTTTCAGGCGGCGTGCCTTCCACTAACAAATGCAAAGGAAAGGATTGCAAGAAAATTAGTAAAAAAGAGCTATCAGATTAAATGATGGTTAATAACACTATGTAACAAATTTTCACTTTTGTTCTGTTCCTGGGTTGAAAGTGTGTTTTCCTAATCCGTTAGGTCTAGAACAGAAAGGAAATCGCTGTTATTCCAGAAAAACTTTGCTTCTGTGACCGGGACATGAAATTTGGAAAATCGCGTGTATTCGAGAAAATTCTCGATTTGCTTTCAATGCCGAGCTTCCTTCCTGAACTGCTAGAGTTGTCCACATGTTTCTACAATTCTCCTGAACACTCTAGAACGTTCAAGAAACTTCCAGAACTTTCGAGAAACTCTCAGAACTTTCTAGAACGTTCTTGAACGTTCCAAAAGTAGCTGTACAAGTATAAAAGCACAGGTGTCTCGAACCAAGATTCCAATTCGTGTTATTGCAGACTGAAAGGATAACGATTCGTAGTTGAAGAGAAGTTATTTATTTGATATGGCATCAAGAGATTGTTTGCATCCAGCTGATTCATTCTGCTACGTGTGCGGACAATTCATAAAGACAAGAGCGAAAAAGTATTCCATGGAAGCAAGTCGTATAATGTGCGAGGCCTACAAGGCATACTTCGGCGTGCCGGTCGGGGACCAAGACAAATCTTGGGCACCGCATTTCACATGCGAATATTGCAAGAAAACACTTGAAGGTAAACTGAACAGTTGCTTCTCGAGTAGATGTGTTTTAATTTATTTTCATAAAATTTCAATGCTTTAGATCGAGTTCATTTCAAAGAGTTGTAATTTACAAAGTTTTGTCATAAGTCGTGTACTGTAGGCAAATACGTTCCATCTTGAAATTGTTCCATATTTTGAAATTTCCTGCCCTCAAATTATTATAATTCTTATATATTATTATTATTCATAGACAGTTCATCCCGGAGCCTCAAAACCGTGTTGCTTCACAATGGAAACAACTACCCGTCTCTCCCGATGGCCCACTCTGTGCATCTCAAAGTGACTACACCAGTGTCAAAATGTTGCTGAGTGCATTAAAGTATGACGACTACGGATGGGAGGTCATCGGTGACTTCAAAATGGTATCATTCCTCATGGGTCTTCAAGGAGGTTTCACGAAATTTCCTTGTTTCCTCTGTCTCTGGGACAGCCGTGACACTAAGGCGCATTATCGCACAAAGGACTGGCCACAACGGAGTGAGTTTTCTGTTGGGAAGAGCAATGTGAAGGGGGCGCCGCTGATAGAACCTCATACAGTGCTTTTGCCACCGCTGCACATCAAGTTAGGCCTCATTAAGCAATTTGTCACTGCTCTTGACAAGGAGTCAGCAGCATTTCAATACCTCCAAGATCTTTTTCCAAAGCTGTCCGAGGCTAAGGTCAGGGCTGGTATATTCGTTGGACCACAGATCAAGAAGATCATAGAATGTGAAGATTTCGCAAAGCTGTTGAACAGGATGGAGAGAGCGGCTTGGAGCAGTTTCGTTGCAGTTGTTCAGGGCTTCCTAGGTAATCACACAGCTGAAAACTATGTGGAGTTGGTGCAGACTCTCATAAAGAATTACGCCACAATGGGATGCAGAATGTCTCTGAAAGTCCATATCCTTGATTCGCATCTCGACAAATTCAAGGAGAACACGGGCGCTTACTCGGAGGAGCAAGGCGAGCGCTTTCATCAAGATATATTGAACTTTGAACGTCGTTACCAAGGACAGTATAACGAAAACATGATGGGGGACTACATTTGGGGGCTACTTCGAGAGAGTGATTCACAGTACAATCGTAAATCTAGAAAATCTACACATTTCTGAACCTTGTTGAGTGGTTTCCGACTGTGTTTGTCTATTTCTTGTGCAATTTTTGTTTTTACCTGATCATAATGACGAAAATGAAAACAAATCGTTCTATTTTCACAAAAAAACGAGTTTTCTTCGTGCTGTTGTCATGTAAGCAAAGTTTGTGCTTAATGAAGTCATTTTTTCACGTACTTCAGACATAAGCAATTGAAATATAACACTTAGAAGCCAGGAACAAAAATTGTGTTACATAGTGTAATGATCACCGGATAGTTAGAACTAGCACCAATAATAACAAATAATAGCAAAACCCACTTTGGTGATATGTATTCACTATTATTTTAGCACTCTGCTATATGAACTGAGGGCGTGGTTGGCGGTTCCAAATCGAGTGTATGGGTTGTATTATTATTATTACATTCTTCCTCTATTGAATGAACTGAGGGCGTGGTTAACGGTTTCAAATCGAGTGTATTGGTTGTATTATCATTGCATTGTTTCTCTACCACATGATCTGAAAGTACAACCGCAGGTTTCAAATCAAATATATGGGCATTATTATTACATTAATTTCTCACGTGATCAGGGAGTACACCCAACGGTTCCAAATCGAGTATTCGGACATTATTATCACTATCGCATTCTTTCTCTGCCAAATGAACATAAGGGGCAATGAACGGTTCAAAATCGAGTAAATAGTCATTGTCATTATTGCATTCTTTCTTTGTCACGTGATCAGAGGGTGCAGCCAATGGGGCCATCTCGAGAATGTTTGCAGTGTTATTACTAAATTCTTTCTCTGATACTTGATCAGCGTTTGCAACCAAAGGTTCTAATTTGGAGCTATGGTTGTCATTAGTATTGCATCCGTCCTCTGCCTCATGAACATACGGTGTGCCTAACGGCTCTAAAGTGATTGTAAGGGCAGTATTAGTATTGCATTCGTCCTCTGTTGCATGATCAGCGTATGCAGCCAACGGTTCCGAACCGGTTATATGGACAGGATGATAATCACAGTCTCTCTCTGTCAATTGGTTTGCCGAAACACAATCATCGTCCACCCGGTTCAAATCAAGATCAGGTGCAGCCTTATTGGCACATTCTATCTCTGTCAATTGGCTAGCCGAAACACAATCATCATCCACACAGTTCAAATCAACATCAGGTGCAGCTTTATTGGCACATTCTATATCTGTCCATTGGCTTGGCAGAATATATTGTTCTTCCGCCCGGTTCAAATCAAGAGCAAGTGCAGCTTTATTGGCACATTCTATCTCTGTCCATTGGCTTGGCGGAACATACTGTTTGTCCACATGGTTCAAATCATTGACAGGTGCAGCCTTATTGGCACATTCTGTCTCTGTCCATTGGCTTGGCGGAACATACTGTTTGTCCACATGGTTCAAATCATTGACAGATGCAGCCCTATTGGCACATTCTATCTCTGTCCATTGGCTTGGCGGAACATACTGTTTGTCCACACGGTTCAAATCATTGACAGATGCAGCCCTATTGGCACATTCTATCTCTGTCCATTGGCTTGGCGGAACATACTGTTTGTCCACACGGTTCAAATCATTGACAAGTGCAGCCTTATTGGCACATTCTATCTCTGTCCATTGGCTTGGCGGAACATACTGTTTGTCCACACGGTTCAAATCATTGACAGATGCAGCCTTATTGGCACATTCTATCTCTGACATGTGAATATAAGATGAGGTCCCCGGAATCAAATCAATGATGGAAGCAGCATTGGTACTGCATCCTTTCTCTCCAAAGTGAATAGAGGGTGCATCCAAAGGAACATAGTCGTTGACAAGGGAAGCATTATTACTGCATACTTCCTTCGTCAACTGAAGTGCCTGGACATTTGGTGCCAGAGCTCCCTGCTGAGATTCCATTCGATCACATTTAACATTAAAGGAAGGGCTGCTAACTGTCGGCTGCATCTTGATGTAGTCATCGATTTCCATTTCACACGTTCTTTCCTTCAGAGGTTCACCAAACAATAACGGAGAATTAACAAAATCTTCACGTGGACTTTTCTGTGACGTCAAGCAGTTTGGGTTAGAGAATGGCGACACTTCTGAAACGGAGGGCCCAAAGTTAGCCACAGCTATGACGATTTCATTTTGATTGTGGCTGGCGAGCGCACTGATGTCCTGATGCTGGAAATCAGCGCAAGCAGCAAAGCTGTAATGTATCGGTAATGCACACACTTCCCAATTCTTATCGATCTTCGGTCGATGGATTTCTGTGGTCGAAGACAGTGGAAGAGAGCCACCGTATCCACTTTCTTCACTTACCTGTTAAAGAAACACAATAATGAGTGTTATTGTCTCCTTACAGACGCTCTACTGTTCACTGCTTAACTCTTTCAAATAAAACGTAATAATCATTATTATTGCTTCTGTGCAGATACATTACTGTTTATGACAGAGCAGAGTTGTCTGTCCCTACTTTTATAAATATTATATTCTTTGTTTAATGTCAGCGTGACATCACCTTTGGGTACTGTGTGTTTTTAAGTACCAGAATCTAAATAACAATTCGTGAAGAGAATGTGCTAGAACTTGGTGATGTAATCTAAACTGGTTTGATCTGGATGAGTAGTTTTTATTATCCAAAAAATGGTTAAGAAAGAATGAGACCAGCCAAAGTTTACCTGCTGAAATAATTCTATTCTCTAATCACTTTGAATATGGTGTGGCTAAAATCCAGTCATGAAAGGCAGCCTGTAGCGTAACGGTGAGTTAACCGATTGATTGAAAGAGGATGGACTCATTCAGTAAATCTTTGTACTGGTTGACGTTTGTAAATACCATTCAGTAAATCTTTGTACTGGTTGATGTTTGTAAATACCATTTAGTAAATCTTTGTACTGGTTGATGTTTGTAAATACCACTCAGTAAATCTTTGTACTGGTTGACGTTTGTAAATACCATTTAGTAAATCTTTGTACTGGTTGATATTTGTAAATACCATTCAGTAAAACATTGTACCGAATTATGTCTAAACACAGTCCTTACCCACTCCTGAAAATACAGTGAATTAGCAACCATGTAAATGTAGTTGTTCGGAATTTTACTACTCTATGTCTCTTTCCATGCAGTGCCATCTCGATATGGTAAAATATATATATATATTCATTTCGTCTCATTACAAGTTGTTATAAAAGTAGTCATTGGCATATCCCCAAGTGTTTAAAAAAAATTAAAATGCAGATTAACACAACTGAATCATAAACACCTTATTCTTGGCTTCGTGTTTCTATCTTCACAATTTATGCACGTGATCTGTACCTATTCTACCAGGCTATTGTACAAGCTGCATAACCAAAGAATATGTACCTATTCTACCAGGCTATTGTACAAGCTGCATAACCAAAGAATATGTACCTATTCTACCAGGCTATTGTACAAGCTGCATAACCAAAGAATATGTACCTATTCTACCAGGCTATTGTACAAGCTGCATAACCAAAGAATATGTACCTATTCTACCAGGCTATTGTACAAGCTGCATAACCAAAGAATATGTACCTATTCTACCAGGCTATTGTACAAGCTGCATAACCAAAAAATATGTACCTATTCTACCAGGCTATTGTACAAGCTGCATAACCAAAGAATATGTACCTATTCTACCAGGCTATTGTACAAACTGCATAACCAAAGAATATGTACAGTGTCTTCTACGCCTCAAGGTCTCTGTCAGGAGGAAAGAGCCTAGTGCCAATATATATATTTTTAAAAACTATATAATTCATTGTTTACATTGACCGCCTTGGTCCAAGGGAGATAATACATGTCAGATGCATAAATTTTCTTTTGCCATAATCGCCAATCACTCGTAAACATGGTCATTGTTTCTATCACAAGTATTTGTTTTGAAGAATATTAATTACGTTAGAGATCATCTACATTTCATTGGCAAAGACTGACCATCTATGCTGACATTAGATTATAGAATATATTTCATTGGCAAAGACTGACCATCTATGCTGACATTAGATTATAGAATATATTTCATTGGCAAAGACTGACCATCTATGCTGACATTAGATTATAGAATATATTTCATTGGCAAAGACTGACCATCTATGCTGACATTAGATTATAGAATATATTTCATAAAGTGTTTCCGTGTAATTAGAGATTTATGTATTGTATAAATGCGACAGATTTATGCATTGTGTGAGTGTGACCTATACATTTAGTGCACTTTGGTAGAATTAGAAGTCTGAGGTCTAGAAACAAAAAATTCTCCTGCTGCAGCTAGGAAGCAGAATGCGTGTTAAGCTCTGGGAAAAACCAGTAATGACTGGTATGTGAGTAATAAATGACAGGAACTCTATAATAGCATTGAGACCTCAGCGCACCATAGAATACTTATAACATTTAGAAAACTTAAGACACTTAGATAATTTAAGATTGTTTATATCCATTTGATATTTCTAAAGGTGACTATTGTGAGAGAAACTTTAATATATGTGAAGAAACAAACTTTTAAGAACTATTTGAACTTTCTAATGATTATTTCAATCATGAATTTGGTGATTTACTATTGCATATGTTATTAGCGAAATACTGCTCATAAGTGGAATTGATATTTATCTTTTTTATTTTATCATTTACCATTCATCACCCACGCCTTCCATAAGGGTGTATGTCTTGAAAGGCTCGTATGATTGAAGTAACTACCGCACGCGAGCACTCCCCATAAGTTAATAAACCTAAATCATATTTTCCAAAACTTGTTTGCTATTGTTTTGAAATGGTGAAAGCGGTTTGTCTTGTCCCGTCCTGTTACATTTTGTCCGTACAGTATTGTCTTGTCCCGTCCTGTTACGTTTTGTCTGTACAGTATTGTCTTGTCCCGTCCTGTTACATTTTGTCCGTACAGTATTGTCTTGTCCCGTCCTGTTACATTTTGTCCGTACAGTATTGTCTTGTCCCGTCCTGTTACATTTTGTCCGTACAGTATTGTCTTGTCTTGTCCTGTTACATTTTGTCCGTACAGTATTGTCTTGTCCCATCCTGTTACATTTTGTCCGTACAGTATTGTCTTGTCCCGTCCTGTTACATTTTGTCCGTACAGTATTGTCTTGTCTTGTCCTGTTACATTTTGTCCGTACAGTATTGTCTTGTCTTGTCCTGTTACATTTTGTCCGTACAGTATTGTCTTGTCCCGTCCTGTTACATTTTGTCCGTACAGTATTGTCTTGTCTTGTCCTGTTACATTTTGTCCGTACAGTATTGTCTTGTCCCATCCTGTTACATTTTGTCCGTACAGTATTGTCTTGTCCCGTCCTGTTACATTTTGTCCGTACAGTATTGTCTTGTCTTGTCCTGTTACATTTTGTCCGTACAGTATTGTCTTGTCCCGTCCTGTTACATTTTGTCCGTACAGTATTGTCTTGTCCCGTCCTGTTACATTTTGTCCGTACAGTATTGTCTTGTCCCGTCCTGTTACATTTTGTCCGTACAGTATTGTCTTGTCTTGTCCTGTTACATTTTGTCCGTACAGTATTGTCTTGTATTGTCTGCATAACATTCAACAACATTACCAATCGCACACTCACAAGCAAACATGTCAAAAAACCATTCCCTGCATACAGAATAAGATTGATTAGCCAGTCAGACATCAATAGTGTTTCTGTATTGTGGATCTTGTGACGTGCTGCTGACATATGTCTCTTGCCAGAGACAGAGAGGGCGGTTGTGACACTCTCAAAAAACCTTAAATCTATCGAAATAAGTTCAGCTTTCTGATGTCATTTCGTCGTATCCAAGTCTCACAGGACACAACCAAATGCCATTTTGTTGAAATCTTAATGAAATTATGACCCAATCAAAAACAATTCGTTCAATATTAAACAATATTACAGTTATATAATAAACACATTCAGGAGTCTGTTGTAAACTATATAATTTGTGACCTTATAGAGTGTATAATTTTCCTTTTATTTGCCGCGGTAGCTTAACATTGTTTAATGTTAATGAGTAAACAATATTGTATGAAATTCATGTGTATTGAAAAATATAAAAGTTTGCGAAGGAAATGAAAAGAGAAAATTTGCTTCGCTCGAGCATTTCCATCAGTTAATCAAAATCTAGGTCACGGATCTTTCCTGTATTCTATATACTTGCAAATCCTAACTATAGGTCATGACTACATCTTTATTCCCATTACTACTCGCAAAACAAGTCAGCACAATTTATACTTACTGACACGCACTCTCTATCAGACACGCTTGCACGCACACACTGTCTAAATACAAGTGCAGAGATAAAAATATTAATTTGAAAAGACAGTTGTTCCTTTCAGGTGACTGTCCATTATATCAAATAATCAGGCAAGCCTTCAGCTTGCATCTACAACAACCAGTGCACATAAGTATATTTCCAATAATTATAATCAATAAACTATATTTCTAGTAATCAATAAGTGTCTTTATATCCCAGAAAAACAATAAACATCACTATATTTCCAATAATCATTAAACGTCATTATATTTCTTATTAAACCCCCCAAAACATCTTTTATTTGCTGGAATGATGCTTGATAGTATTGAAGTATCTTGGTTTATCTTTTGTAGCTATTACAATAGAGAAATCTTTTCTTTGCTGGAATGATACTTGATAGTATTGTAGTATCTTGGTTTATCTAAATTGTAGCTATTACAATAAAAAATCTTTTCTTTGCTGGAATGATGCTTGATAGTATTGAAGTATCTTGGTTTATCTAAATTGTAGCTATTACAATAGAGAAATCTTTTCTTTGCGGGAATGATGCTTGATAGTATTGAAGTATCTTGGTTTATCTAAATTGTAGCTATTACAATAAAAAATCTTTTCTTTGCGGGAATGATACCAGGTAGTATTGAAATATCTTCGTTTATCTGAACTTGAGCTATTTCATTAGAAAGGGACGGTACTGTGCAATAATGTCGTGCACTCTTTCCAACATTACAACATAAACAAATAACAAACTTGCGTGTATGAGTGTATCAATACATATAAACATGTAGTCAATGAGAAAGATCATTTCAGAACAGTCATTTTGGTTGTTTGCCTTTAAAGAACCTCTCATTCTGTCAATTTTAGCAGCTATTTTTGGATTGTACTCTTAACATTATCTCCTCGCGTGTGTGTGTGTGTGTGTGTGTGTGTGTGTGTGTGTGTGTGTGTGTGTGTGTGTGTGTGTGTGTGTGTGTGTGTGTGTGTGGACTTGTGCTGTTGTTTGCACTATTGTGTGTATATATTATTGACTGTAGTGCAAATAGTACATAGAGTTAACAGCTTAAGTGAGAAAAAAAATTGTAACTTCCTTTTAAATTCTTACCATCAGAGCTGTTTTTGTCTGGATGCCATTCGCAGGAAAGGTCTCAGAACATTTCTTGTGCGGTGTTGGATAATTTATTAATTGAAGTTTCTCTCGACTGTTTAAATACATCTTTCTGCAGCGGACATGAAAAACACTTTACATTACAGGTTCCGATATGGTGACAAGAAAAACACTTTACATCACAGGTTCCGATATGGTAACAAGAAAAACACTTTACATCACAGGTTCCGATATGGTAACAAGAAAACATTTTGCGATATAGTTTCCGATATGATGACATGAAAAAAACATTTTACATTACAGGTTCCGATATGGAGACAAGAAAAACATATAACATTACAGATTCCGATATGGAGACAAAAAAGCCCACATTTTACATTACAGGTTCCGATATGGAGACAATACGGACAAGAATTAACACACATTATAGTAGTTTTGACATCGTGACTGCAGGATAAGTACATCACTTTACAGGATAAGTACATCACTTTACAGGATAAGTACATCACTTTACAGGATAAGTACATCACTTTACTTGATAGGTTCCAACATCGTGCCAGCACAACATAGAATTTACACTTTCCAATATAAATTCCAATGTGATATGAAAATTCCAAGAAAATAGGTTTTATAATGCGCATTTCAAAGTCGTGATTGCAAGTGAAGAAATACACTTAATAGTGCACATTCCAGAGTCGTGATTACAAGTGAGGAAATACACTTTATTATAGTGCACAATTCAAAGTCGTGATTGCAAGTGAAGAAAAAACTCTTAAAAGTACAGGTTTTCAACGTTGTGACAGCAAAGCAAGGAAAATGCAATGTCTTTTATTATGTTCCAACATTGTGACAGCAAAGCAAGGAACATGCAATGTCTTTTATTATGTTCCAACATTGTGATAGCGAGTAAAGAACATGACTGTATTCTATATGTTCCAGTCAGCAAAGCAACAAATATATATTGTACTATATATATGTTCCAACATTGTGACAGCAAAGTAAGGAACATGAGCTGTACTGCATATGTTCCAACATTGTGACAGCAAAGCAAGGAACATACACTGTACTTCATATATTCCAACATTGTGACAGCAAAGCAAGGAGCATGCATTTTACTGTATACTGTGATGAGGTAGTGTGTGAAGTAGTAATGCAGTGGGTCACCAGAGGATGCAAGACAAAGATGATGATGAAGGACAATACGTCACATGCTTGACGACAGCCCCAGCAATAGATGAACACGCAACGCTGTGTTTATAGTTTACACGATGGCTTTGTTTCCTGGAGACACAGCCACAGTCGCCAAAAACCATTCTCTCATCTTTCGTGCTACATGGTTCTCTGTTCCTCCGCACGCCCACACATCAGTCGTCCAAAAATCATTTTCTCATCTTTCGTGCTACATAGTTCTCTGTTTCTCTGCGCGCTTATATAAACGACACTAGAGCACAGCTCTTTCAGACACACAACCCTCCCCAAAAAACAAACCAAAAAAAACAACAACCCCCCCCCCCCGCCATTATATCCTGTCAGGGCGGCCATCCAATTAAACCCATTAATAAGAAAATTTGCTATGCACACGAAAAAGGATCCAATGGTCTGTTCTGTGCCTGCTTACTTTGGTTTAGATATGAAGAACTTCCAAACCATTAAGAGTTATGTTATGATTTTGCTATCTATAGAAACTACATTAATTACCCTTTAAATACCACGTTTTTCCTAACGTACAATTTGAAATATAAAGTACAAAGTAAAATAAATAACTGTATAGTCATGCTATAGGAAACCATGCTCACAGACATAATAAAATACACTAAGAAAATAAAACACAGTAGTACACCAAAATACACACAAAAAAATAATATAAAATAGTACACCAAAACTACACAAATAAATACTATATGCTATCACTATTTAATACACAAACACCAACTTCAGTTAATAGCTACCTAAAAGAGTATTGCAACAATAAAAGCAGGTACTCTAACACTGCATAGTACGCAACAGGTCTCGAATTTCCCGAGTGGTTTAAACAAGCAACCAGCTACTGCTGACTTAATTTGCCGCTACAGGCGTAAATGTGAAAACACAAAGCAAAAAGTGCCGTACACAGCACTTTAGTCTTCCACACTAGCTTCCAACAATATGTTCCAACATTATAATGGCAAAGCAAGGAACATGCATTGTACTGTATATGTTCCAACATTATAATGGCAAAGCGAGGAACATGCATTGTACTGTATATGTTCCAACATTATAATGGCAAAGCGAGGAACATGCATTGTACTGTATATGTTCCAACATTATAATGGCAAAGCAAGGAACATGCATTGTACTGTAAATGTTCCAACATTATAATGGCAAAGCAAGGAACATGCATTGTACTGTATATGTTCCAACATTATAATGGCAAAGCAAGGAACATGCATTGTACTGTATATGTTCCAACATTATAATGGCAAAGCAAGGAAAATGCACTGTATATTATGTTTCAATATTGTGACAGTAAAGCAAGGAACCATGCACAGTACTGCAATGTTCCAACATTTTCATAAAGCAAGGAACATGCACTGTACTGCAATGTTCCAACATTTTCAGTAAAGCAAGAAACATGCACTGTACTGTATATGTTCCAACATTGTGACAGCAAATCAAGCAACATGCATTGTACTGTATATGTTCCAACATTGTGATATCAAAGCAAAGAGCCCTCACTGTTCTGCATATTTTCCAATATCGTGACAGCAAATCAAGTAACATGCACTGTACTGTATATATTCCAACAGTGTGATATCAAAACAAGGAACCTTCACTGTTCTGCATATTTTCCAGTATCGTGACAGATAACAACGTACGAATACTTTATCTATGCACCCATATTGTATCAAGCAGATTTCCCATCCCACCATATTAACTGCATAACAAAGAAGTTCTGTTAAAATATATCTGAAAAATTTACAAATAGTTTGGCTTTCGTAAAATACTTAAATAATTGTAAACTTGCGAGAAGCCATTCAAAATAAACAAAATCATGATAGTTGTTGTGTATCTTGAAGGCCATTTTGTTTTTTTCTATAAGAAACATGACTACAACACTCGCCTGACTATATAGAATGCAATAACAGCAAAACACAGTGTTGACAACATTACTGCAATCACAACCCCCACTTCCACTGCGATGGAATCTGTTGTAAGGGAAAGAGAGCAAATTAAAGCCGTACATATAACAACAAAGCCAAAGAGGAAAACGAAGGAAAAGGGCCCAGATGCACAAAATAACCTTCCCCTTGTAGGTGGCATAATTACTATCTTAAACATCATGGCTCATGATAACAGCTGATTGGAAATGTTTCTTACAGTAGACAACATTACCCAAAACGTCAGCGTATATGCTAATTTACAACTGAAAAGGAATTACTACTATTAGATATAATTTATAACCATGACAACAATAATTTCAAAACTTTACTTTCACAATTTGTCAATATAGATTTTAATAATTAATATCCCACAACCAACTGTTTATAGTTAACAATTACATCACTTTCTAATTTAGTTCCAGTAGTTATACATTGGAGAAGGAACATTATGTATTACAACAAGTGCTCAGTACAATTTCATCATCCTGAGTATACAATTAAACCACTGCTAATGCCACACAATACCTCTCTGAATGAAATACACATTAGATTCATGCATACAAATAATCATAAAGAGAAATAGAAATCTTCAACATTATAATTAATAATACATGTTAATAATGATTGTAAATTCAACATATACTATATATAAGCGGAACTCAAATGTCTATATTTGCTTTACAGCGCGAAAGCGGCGGAAGCCGAAAGCGCCCCCTACATTAGCAAGCAGCAAGCCATATTTGCTTACAGAGCATCTGGTCAACTTCACCATGAATCACACACACACACACACACACACACACACACACACACACACACACACAAACACACACACACATACATACAACACACACATACACACACACACACACACACACACACACACACACCTACCTGCATCCATACACTCCACGCATGGCTAAATGGTTCACTACTTAACCTAAATTCCCCTGATAGCGCAGGCGACCACGGTTGTCTACACATTAAACCACTCAATGACAAACAATATACTACACAATAATAATTATCAATTATTGAAAAAATAGAACCAAATTATAAGAAACATTTTTAAAGACTGAGCATAATATGATCCACGGTCACAGCCCGTCACACTGACATTTATATATTAGGACTATTATTAATACCGTGGGTACCACATTGTCTACAGAATAGGTTGTAATAAAATACTGCTTAAATATTAAAGCCATCAGCACCCGTGTTTTGATCACCAACAGGATCCAGCATAAAAAAGGCAGGTGCGCTCTGGTGTGACAGTCCACTGGTTGTGTTGGCGCGAATGAAGACACTGTAGTTTACCTGAGGTGTTAGGTTATAAAGATCATACTTGGTTGTGTCACCACCTTGAGCTTCGTAACCTGTAACAGAGGTTTGGATCTTTTTAAAGTATCTGATGGTAGCCATGTCTGGCCCTTAAAATGCAGTACACTCATCAAGCACATGCAACACACACATTTACACACGAATCTATGTGTATAATACATATACACACGCATACACTCAAGACATATAGTGATAGTCTGCAAAACATGCTTGGGTAAAATAGAAAACAGTCCTCCAGGTAAAATCCCAGTATATTAATACATGCCAGACTAAAACATATTTAAAAAAATAAAACACCCAAAATAAAACACATAATACCTCAAGGACTCGCTTGAAACAAAATAAAACTGCACATTCGTGTTTAGCGACATACTAGACTAACATTAGGGAAGAAATATTTTTTTAAAAGCTGCTCTGCTATCTCCATACCATAATGAACAGAAGACTTTGCATGCAGTATAACATACCCTAAATGCACTTAGAGCCGTTAATCTTTCACCTCTAACACAATTGTTGTTCCTTCTTCATGCGTGTACTTATGCCAACTCAGCTGGGCAGATGGCCCTGTCCGCATGTATTTCGTCTGGCTGTAGTCGAGCAGCTGGCTCTGCACCACCAGTATTTCTGCCATTTCAGCTGGGCATTTGGTTCTGCTCCACACGTATTTATGCTATTTCAGCTGGGCATTTGGCTCTGCTCCACACGTATTTATGCTATTTCAGCTGGGCATTTGGCTCTGCTCTACACGCATTTCTGCCATTTCAGCTGGGCATTTGGCTCTGCTCTACACGCATTTCTGCCATTTCAGCTGGGCATTTGGCTCTGCTCTACACGCATTTCTGCCATTCCAGCTGGGCATTTGGCTCTGCTCCACACGTATTTCTGCCATTTCAGCTGGGCATTTGGCTCTGCTCCACACGTATTTCTGCATTTCAGCTGGGCATTTGGCTCTGCTCCACACGTATTTCTGCATTTCAGCTGGGCATTTGGCTCTGCTCCACACGTATTTATGCTATTTCAGCTGGGCATTTGGCTTTGCTCTACACGCATTTCTGCCATTTCATCTGGGCATTTGGCTCTGCTCCACAAGTATTTCTGCTATTTCAACTGGGCATTTGGCTCTGCTCCACACGTATTTCTGCTATTTCAACTGGGCATTTGGCTCTGCTCCACACGTATTTCTGCCAGTTAAGATGGGACATGTTCTTCTGCAAACAACTAACGGGCTAATTTGTCCAGTTGTGCACGAGCTATGACTCGCTCTGAAAACGCAGCTAATCCTGCTCCACACTTATCTTACTTATTCTCGATGAGCAGTGTGACGTATCCACTCATCGTTTACTCATTCTAGATAGGCGACTTGTCATGCTCTATACACACATTCCCACATGCTTTAGTCATTCTCGATGAGCAGTGTGTCATACTCCAGACATAACCGCGCATCCGTGTACTCATGCTGGATGGGCAGTGTCATTCTCCACACATCACTTTACTCATTCTGGATGGGCAGTGTCATTCTCCACACATCACTTTACTCATTCTGGATGCCCAGACATATTTATTGTAGACATGCAGAGGATCATGCTCTACTCTCTTAGAACCCCACGCAAATTCTCACTCGCTCTAAAAGAAGAGTTACGTCAACACAACACCTCCTTCCGCCCACTCATTTGTTCTAACTTCACTTACTCAAAAAGAACAGCTGGCCCATGTTTACTCACTCTTGCAGGAAGGCGGTTCCAGCAGTGCGCAAAGTCGAATTTGGTAGCTGTACGTAAATATCTTCTTATCACGACTGCATCGGTCGTAGTTCCAGCTGAGCCGAACAAAGTTTGGGTTCTTTGTGATGACGGGCTCCTTGGGCGCTGACACTTCGCCTAGAAAATAAAATGAAGTGATAGAATAGCGCCGGAACCCATTTCATTGCCGGTCTGAGACTGGCATTATCGATCATTAACACAACTCCAATTGCATTTATTAGGATTGTTAGGATTGTCTTCCTTTAGAAGAAATTTTTTATTTGTCCTTACCCTATCACTTTGTCTGGCTATCCATGACGACGGTCATAATTACTATATTTACACGAAATCACTTGAGAAAAGACATAAGTAGAAAACTTATATAAAATATTGAATTACTTAGTGGAAAATAAAATAGTGACAATGACATTACTGAAGACATAAAACTATTTACGAGATGATGTATTTTTTTTTTTTTTTGATGTTGCGAGAATTACTGTACATATCTGTAAAAACGCTCACCCTTGAACATGTTGTTGCAGAATAACAAAATACAACACACTTTTAAAAAAAGTCTTTTAGTACTATACCCGAAAGAAAAATCTCGTCTTGTAGTCATTATGTAAAGTTTAGTTTCAGCAAAAATCTTTATTCATTGTCTAAAACGCCAAATACAAAATATACAATAATAGAGTGACTTTGGTCTTATCCTGCAAAGAGTGGGAAAATGTCTAAACCTGTAATATTGCAGTACAAACTGTAAAGTGAAAACAATATTATTTACTATCTCTTGGACAGTAAATACAGTCTGTAAAGTAAAATCAATATTACTTACTGTTTCTTGTAATGTATATACAGTCTTTAAAATGAAGACAATATTACTTACTGTTTCTTGGAATGTAAATACAGTCTGTAAAATGAAAACAATACTACTTACTGTTTCCTGGACTGTAAATACAGTCTATAAAATTAAAACAATATTACTTACTGTTTTTTTGACTGCAAATACAGTCTGCAAAATGAAAACAATATTACTTATTGTTTCTTGGACTGTAAATATAGTCTGTAAAATGAAAACAATGCTACTTACTGTTTCTTGGACTGTAAATACAGTCTGTAAAATAAAAACAATGCTACTCACTGACTTTTGGATTGTAAATACAGTCTGTAAAATGAATGCCTGACGATACATTGTTTGCTGTGATAATGGCCACACCAAACAAGTTGGCTTCACCACTGTCCCACCTGTGTTGTCCAGCCATAACATTTGTAACAATGTAGTTCATAGGTCCCTGGGAAGATTGAGAAAAGAAAGGCTGGAGTATCTCAAATCCAAAGGGAGACAACACACATCTGCACTCGTTTAAAGGAACATCTGCATGATCTTCTCCAAACCCAAAAGTAACGTTCAAGTTAAACCGTGACGCACTGTTCGAATACTCTTATAATACTTGACATACGAAAACACTCCTTAGTAGTGCTTGACTTCACACAACAAAGGTTTGACATACATGCGCACAGACCCATGCACATATACTATAAGTGTAGGTTTGATGTACATTTTAATCACATCCACACAGGAAATCCTCTCTCTCTCTCTCTCTCTCTCTCTCTCTCTCTCTCACACACACACACACACACAAAGCAAACACCAACCAAACTCATAATGTAATTGAAAATTTGACACTGATCCCTACCCATAAGTGAAAAACCTCCCACACATTATTAATGTAAGGCAAAGATGCAGCATACTCCACCCCACTATTACTTTAAGGCAATGCATTCAGCACACTCCACATCCACTATTAGTATAAAGCAAAACATGCAGCACACTCCACCCTTACTACTAATGTAATGCAAAACATGCAGCACACTCCCCTTACTACTAATGTAAGGCAAAGCAATCAGCACACTCCACATCCACTATTAGTATAAAGCAAAACATGCAGCACACTCAACCCTTACTACTAATGTAAGGCAAAGCATTCAGCACACTCCACATCCACTATTAGTATAAAGCAAAACATGCAGCACACTCCACTTACTACTAATGTAAGGCAAAGCATTCAGCACACTCCACATCCACTATTAGTATAAAGCAAAACATGCAGCACACTCAACCCTTACTACTAATGTAAGGCAAATCATACAATACACTCTACCCACCGCTACTAATGAAAGACAAAACATGCAACACACTCCACCCCACTATTTTACTTTAAGGCAAAAGTGCGACACACTCCACTAATTCTTACATTGCATGTTCTTAGGCTATGACCCTCTTTGCAGTAATATATGACCATCTGGAACGGACGGACGTCAAGAACATTCCAGGTGGCCAGGACGACTCCGGGATCCATTTCCATGACTTTCAAGTCTAGTTCCTTTTCGTTATAAAGATCTTTGACTACAAAAGTTTAGAAACATTTATATGACTTTCAAGTCCACATCCGTTTCGTTATAAAGATCACTGACCTAAAATTTAGAAACATTTCATGACTAGTCTAGTACGTTTTTCGTTGTACAAATCTTAAGTACATGACTACAAACGTTTAGAAACATTACATGACTAGTCTAGTACGTTTTTCGTTGTACAGATCTTAAGTACATGACTACAAACGTTTAGAAACATTTCATGACTAGTCTAGTACGTTTTTCGTTGTACAGATCTTAAGTACATGACTACAAACGTTTAGAAACATTTCATGAATAGTCTAGTACGTTTTTCGTTGTACAGATCTTAAGTACATGACTACAAACGTTTAGAAACATCACATGACTAGTCTAGTACGTTTTTCGTTGTACAGATCTTAAGTACATGACTACAAACGTTTAGAAACATTTCATGACTAGTCTAGTTCTTTTCTGTTATAAAGATCTTAAGTATATGATTACAAACGTTTAGAAACATTACAACTATGAATATATTCTACGGTCTTGAATATTGTATATTTCTTTGTTTGAAATGAATGTAATTTTTAATAGTTGCTCTTTGCCTTAAAAATCTAAATTAAAAATTTGGTTTAATTGAATGAGTAAGATTACATAATTTATATAAATACAAGTTATATAATATTTTGGTATTATGTAGGGAATCAAAGTAATTAGAGATTAATCAAAGATTAAAACAGCTGATGAGAATGTATGTCTATGGCTCATTCACACTACATGTATTATGAGATTTTGCAATGCTTACCTAACGTTCGGGATGGAACAAAGAGTTTCGCTGGCGGTGAAAAACCTACTTTGGTTCTTCCATAAATCGAAGCATTGAAGTGTTGGTTGCAAGCTACATAGAAATTAAAGAAAAAGTCTTGGGATATGTAGTCAGAGGCGTTGCTCTGCCCATCCAATGAGACCTCTGCAAGATAACTCGTTATATTTCCATTTCTGTCCTCTTCTTTGATTGGCTGTAACGAGTTAAAATTAAAGTTAGCAATACAGAAATGTAGTCATCATGTATTGTTATGTAAATTTATTTACATCATTATACATTTGTTTACATTCTTTTCTGTCCTCTAAGTAAAATTAAATAACAAAACTAAACTTAATTAACTGAGCGCGGGAGAGAAGGAGTTAGAAATAACCTTATGCTAATTTAATTATTCAGGAGTGCAAATCAACTAAGTGAGCGCGGGAGAGAAGAGTTATAGACAACCTAATTTAATTATTCAGGAGTGCAAATCAAATAAGTGATTTTGCGTTTAATTATTTCCCACCACCACCGTAGGTACTAACTCTCGTACTGAGAAAATTAAAAAAGAACTGTCGGGGTGAACATGCAAATGAGAACAAAATATTGATATTTCATTTCACTCCACCAGCTATTTCTGACATTAAAATAAAGCTATTTTCAATCCCTTAGCCTTTGGCATTGTCACAGAACCCTAAAATTAACTACAGAATTAATTTTACTTATCTATTTAAAAAAAATAATTTTAGGATAGTAAGAATTATTAAGCATCGCTTTCTCGAGCTTTGTGAAGAAAAATAAAAAAATAAATCACGTGCGAAGCATAACGCTTACCTTTGTTTTGTGTATTAATTTCGACATTAGGCACACTTTGTTTTTTTTTCTGCCACACTTCTCAATATTCTGTAACACTTCGTTACAATATATCACACTTCGCTATATTCTGTCACACTTCTCTACATTCTGTCACACTTCGTTACATTGTATCACACTTCGCTATATTCTGTCACACTTCGTTACATTATGTCACACTTCGCTATATTCTGTCACACTTCGTTACATTATGTCACACTTCGCTATATTCTGTCACACTTCGTTACATTATGTCACACTTCGCTATATTCTGTCACACTTCGTTACATTATATCCCACTTCGCTATATTCTGTCACACTTCGTTACATTATGTCACACTTCGCTATATTCTGTCACACTTCGCTACATTCTGTCACACTTCCCTATTTTCTGTCACACTTCGCTACATTCTGTCACACTTCCCTATTTTCTGTCACACTTCGCTACATTCTGTCACACTTCGCTATATTCTGTCACACTTCGCTATGTTATGTTCCGTCGAGCGGACAAATGATTTTGCTAGTCCCTGGATTGCTAAGTACGTTAGAAATGGACCAATTTAGAAAACTGAACGCTTTCAAGACTGTGCTTACATTTCAAGCACTTATTGATTTCTTCCACACTATACAAGAAGATGACCGCCAGAGATTACACTACTACACTGAACAGGATTTGAGAAGGACGCATATTGTCCAGGTTTGATCTTTCTTTTCTTTTTTCTTTGCTAGCTTGTCACTATCGAGATTGATGACGCATTAGATATTCACCTACTACTATAAATAGAAATGTTTAAAATTCCTCTACAATCTTTACAGCAGCCATTTGTTGGGCGAACTATCAATTTATGAATCTTAAGAATTTTGCAATCTTACAGGTCGAAACCCACTTTTACCTTCGATATTAGTGTCTGGCTGACCAGCAGAAGGGTTTTTTGTGACTGACATTTTATTGTCCACTCTTTTATTTGATGAAAAGAAAGCAAACAAAATCTAAAGAAAAGAAGCTGAAAGAATGGAAAAGACAGAAAAGATGAGAAAAATATGCAAGGCACAACACGAATTTCACACACTCATACACACGAGACACATATACACACACATACAAACACACGAATAAATGGATAACGTTTACAATATCTGTCAGTCATGCACATTGCTAGTCAAAGATAGGAAAATAAATGTGAACATTTTGCTAGTCAAAGATAGGAAAATAAATGTGAACATTTTGCTAATCAAAGATAGGAAAATAAATGTGAACATTTTGCTAGACAAAGATAGGAAAATAAATGTGAACATTTTGCTAGTCAAAGATAGGAAAATAAATGTGAACATTTTGCTAGACAAAGATATAAAAATAAATGTGAACATTTTGCTAGTCAAAGAAAATAAATATGAACATTTTACTTGTCACAGATATAAAAATAAATGTGAACATTTTACTTGTCACAGATATAAAAATAAATGTGAACAATTTACTTGTCACAGATATAAAAATAAATGTGAACATTTTGCTTGTCACAGATAGCTTAGTATAAACATCACAGTTTAGTTCTGATAATAAACTTAATTGTATCACTGCATAAACGCACATTTTCAAAACTGAACTAAATATAAACTTCAAGTTTAATTTTGTCACAAATTACTCTGTATAAACACAAGCCACTTTTACCTGAAAGTAAATGTAAATTTGTTCTTTGTTTTCCTTAGGCGAGCACGGGGCACGGTAATAACTGCCATTCGTCAGGACGGGCCCTGAGGCAGGTACTGCAAACATTAGAAATAACAAACGTCACAAACTCGGGATCAGTATTAAACAGTAAGCATCAATAGCAGTAGCCAGCACGTCATGTTAAAACTATGATAATCTTACACACATAATTCCAGGTAAAGTTAAAAAAGTTATATAATTACTGATGAACTTAGTAGACCACATTTTGACGGTTAGAGTAAAGCGGATTTGAATGCATACGTAGGTTTGATGAATTGGATAAATTAAAATAAATAAATTAAACTTAAGTAGGTGAATACATATTGAAAACCCTAGTGACCACGAAATGCGTATTGGTTAGAGGAATAAAGGAACAGAAGTGACTCACTCTCGGCACGGAATTGAACCTTAGTAAATAATGCAAGAAGTCGTCTCTCTTATTCAGACAATGGTCCCAAGTGCCCCTTTTAGGCATGTTATACAACTTTTCCAGAATCTCTGATGTGCTCACAAAGCATACCTTGAGGAATCATATAAAATTTTACATGCACTATCAAGCACATCAGGAGGAATATTCTCGAATTTCCGTGTGCGCTACTGAAACACACTATGAGGAATGTTCAAAATAAACTTCGTGAACTCTCAAAAACAAACACAGGCTACAAATCTCTGCATCAAATCCGATCAAAAATTCACAAGAATCAACTTACAGAAATGTTTGCTGCTAAGTTTGACAATAACACTGGATTCTTACACCAATATAATCTGGTAGAGTACAATAAACACTGGATTCTCACACCAATATAATCTGGTAGAGTACAATAAACACTGGATTCTCACACCAATATAATCTGGTAGAGTACAATAATCACTGTTCCCTGAAGTCAAAAGAAAAAAAGGCTTGCTCTTTTCTGCATAAGTCAAATTAAGGCAGCACTAAATTTCAGGCATATCCATCTCTAAAACTCATTTCTCTCTTACATACATTCTCAAGTGATAAATCCTGCAACAATATTCATTAGCCCGATACACACACAGCACAAGAAATATATCATCAGTCAAAATACACAAGTATAATGTACAATATAATCAAATTAGTGACCATAGAAATAATGGTTCAGTTACATAAAACATTCTCCAATTCAGATCATAGATAAATAGCAAATATGTACGAAATATTGTAAGTCCATTCTTTCTTTATCAGTCAGTTAACTTACCATAATTAACGATCACCTTTATGACTGGACTTGAGTTTCATCAAATTCAAAGTGATTAGAATGTATACGTTCTTCAACAAAATAACTTTCATTCCATCCCCATTGTTTGAGGTTGTTATGAACAAGTGTGAGTATTAGTTAAAAAAAACAAAAAAACTACCCATACAGTTGGAATTGGTTTGGATTGCATCATCGAAATTTCTAGCATATTCTCCACCTGAGTTGTTTACTGACAACTCTGACACTTGAAAATATCAATAGCAGTGCCCAAGGTCGGAACACTTTGACATTTAACAATTTATGCAACAATTTACGTTTAGAAATAGGGATAGTCAAATTTACTCCCCATAGACTATAAGGTACTGTAATGGCTTCAAAGTGGCTTAAATGGCTAGAAAATATTACAGTGGTTATACATCCTTACCATGACAATAATAAATTATAATGGACACATTGAATTTCAATGATTATAAGGTTGTATTAAAATATTCAGTAATACATACGTCACAAGGTCTTACAACCGCTACACGTCTGGAACGTTTAGAAAAGATGTATTTAAAACTAAATAAACAAACAAAATAGTAAGAAGGAAGGGGAAAGAAGAAAGGAAGAGGAAGGAATGGAGGAACATAAGAAGGAAGGGAGGAAAAGGAGGAAAGAAAGCACAAAAGAAGGAAGGGGAAGAAAGAAAGGAACAAAGCACAAAAGAGGAAAGGAACAAAAGAAGGAAGGAACCAAAGAAGGAAAGAGAGAGCAAATGAAGTAAAGAATAAAAAAATAAAAGAAGGGAGAAATGAACAAAAGAAGTAAAGAACCCCCAAAAGAAGGAAGGAACAATAGAAGGAAAGCAGCAAAGAAAGAAGGGAGGAAGAAACCAGAGAAGAAGGATGGGAAGGTGGGAAGGATGGAACAAAAGAGGGAAGGAAAGAGCAAAAGATGTATAAAAAACAAGGAAGGAAGGAACACAAGAAGGAAGGAAAAAAGAAGGAAGGAACAAAAGAAGAAAGGAACGAAGAAGAAACAAAGAAGGAAGGAAGAAAAGAAAGAAAGAAGGAACAAATAACGGATTATTTGAACATTACCGTCTTCTTCTGTTTGCAGAAGTTGTGTTGAGGGTTCGCTCGGAAAACCTTTCTCTGGAAATGCTCGAACTTGAAATGTATAGTTTCGAAATGGATGAAGTCTACAAACGGTAATTCCTTGATTCTGTGTCGTAAACTGCAAACATGAATAGATTCTATATACACATTGCAAGAGACTTTAAGTAAATATATATTTGTTTAATGATAATGTTTCAAACAACAGTTTTAGCCGATCACCACGTAAATGTAGCATCAATATAAAAATACTCTAAACAATAACAAGTATGTATTTAAATAATAATGTCTTCTTATGACGACCTACATTACATTAAAATAAAAAATACTCTAAACAATAACAAATATGTATAAAAAAAATTAATGTCTTCTTATGACGACCTACATTACATTAAAGTTATTACCAAAAGTACCACTTAACTGTACAACTAATGTCGTGCTGTGTGGTCGAATGATATATTAAAAACAAAATAATTTTGTGCTGTAAATTTGCTGACGATTTGTGATGTTGTTACGGTGAAAGAATCCTTGGTATTTAAATGACATCTAACACCATGTACTGATACACTTTACCCACTTAGTCATGAGGTGAAAGAATCCTTGGTATTTAAATGACATCTAACACCGTGTACTGATACACTCTACCCACTTAGTCATGAGGTGACAAATTCAGAATCTGTTAATATAATTATTGCTTAATAATTTTGAAAAATATATTTCACAAAGGTTCCGAACAAACCTATGAGACTGAATCTTGAGCCGTGAAACATCGAACAGCTAGTGATGATTGTGTATAGATGATTGATTTTATTCGATACAGTGAGTTTTTAAACGTCAGAAGAAATGTAAACACTGTCATGTAATATATTCTTTAAGTTAGAGGTAATATAAAATATATAGCAGGTCATTGCTTTCCTAGACAAAATTACGGTAGCTAAAATTTTTGTGTGGATTACATTGTGCAAGAGTTGTTCTTCATAAGATGAATTTCGGGGAGATTACTTATTTGAACCTTTGTGTGGATTACAGTGTGCAAGAGTTGTCCTTCAGGAGGTGAAATTCCGGGAGATTCTTTATTTGAACCTTAGTGAGCAAAGGAATTATAACGAGGGCGACAAAGGACAGGAACTGTTCAGGAACTCTGCTTATGGTGAGCAAAGGAATTATAACGAGGGCGACAAAGGACAGGAGTTGTTCAGGAACTCTGCTTATGGTGAGCAAAGGAATTATAACGAGGGCGATAAAGGACAGGAACTGTTCAGGAACTCTGCTTATGGTGAGCAAAGGAATTATAACGAGGGCGACAAAGGACAGGAACTGTTCAGGAACTCTGCTTATGGTGAGCAAAGGAATTATAACGAGGGCGACAAAGGACAGGAACTGTTCAGGAACTCTGCTTATGGTGAGCAAAGGAATTATAACGAGGGCGATAAAGGACAGGAACTGTTCAGGAACTCTGCTTATGGTGAGCAAAGGAATTATAACGAGGGCGATAAAGGACAGGAACTGTTCAGGAATTCCGCTCATGGTGAACGAGATAATAATTATATTGCCCATATGTTATTTGTTGGTCGCTAATAGTTATCTGGATACGCCAGAGACGGGTGGTGGTGGAATAATATTCATTTTGTATTTCCGTGCTGACAGGTAAAGATTACATAGGGAAATGTGTAGTAATCGAGTGTACATCTGTAATGTGCATTGCTTGCATGAATGCTAAAAGTGTGAACAAAGCTTTCATTTTTTTGCTTTCTTCAAATAGGCATTTAGATAACTTATTACAGTGGTGTTTAATATCTTTGTCAGATAGGCATTTAGATAACTTATTACAGTGGTGTTTAATATCTTTGTCAGATAGGCATTTAGATAACTTATTACAGTGGTGTTTAATATCTTTGTCAGATAGGCATTTAGATAACTTATTACAGTGGTGTTTAATATCTTTGTCAGATAGGCATTTAGATAACTTATTACAGTGGTGTTTAATATCTTTGTCAGATAGGCATTTAGATAACGTATTACAGTGATGTTTAATAACTTTGCTAGTAACGAACCATAGTTAAATGAGTGGCTTGAAGGAGCAGTGACATTATAAACTCGAACTTTGGTTATCGTACTCTGAATGAAATAAATGCAATATATTATAGTTTACACTTTGTAATTAACATCTATTATTATTTCTTGTTCACTTTGTTGAACTATGAATATTTTTCTTGTATTTAATGAAATACTTGATTTTGCACTATTTCGTTGCCTGCTCTGTCATATGACGTCATGTAATGTTTGTTGTTCACGTGACTTGTTCGTCTACTACAATTATTACGTAGTCTTGTTTTATATCTTCTTAGTATTCTTTGCCTAGATAGAAGGGTGGGGGATGAGCCACAAGTGATTTTTAGATAGGTATAGGAAAGGAATATAATTCCGTATCCCTACAAAGTGCTAGCCCGTAAGTCAGGGAATTTAAATATTATTATATCATTAAAATATAATAATTAATTTATCCTGATAAGTCATTTTTGCGCTGGAGGATGATGTAGGACTAGCAATCACCACCATGCAAGGCTTATACTAGCAATCACCACCATGCAAGGCTTATACTAGCAATCACCACCATGCAAGGCTTATACTAGCAATCACCACCAGGTATAGGCTTATATTAGCAATCACCACCAGGTAGGTATAGGCTTATACTAGCAATCACCACCAGGTATAGGCTTATACTAGCAATCACCACCAGGTATAGGCTTATACTAGCAATCACCACCAGGTATAGGCTTATACTAGTATTAATAGGAGCACTGGAGAACAAAACATGAGCTGTGGTGTCTGCTGAAGGATCATTAATAAAATAAAGATTTTCATCACTTGCAACTAGTTATGAAAGATTACTAAATAATAATTAATAATAATGTTCATTAACTAACTGGCGTGCCCGTGTCACAGAATCATTAATCACTGACAACGAAAAACAGAGAACAAACCCAACAATGGCATGGGTTGACAAAAAAATCGCTTTTGATCCAGTTTCACATTCAATGGATACTTGAAACAATAAAATTTCCAAGATCGCACCAACAGTGGACAATCTGATCCAAGACTCAATGGCAAGTGTGTGTGTGTGTGTGTGTGTGTGTGTGTGTGTGTGTGTGTGTGTGTGTGTGTGTGTGTGTGTGTGTGTGTGTGTGTTTGTGTTTGTATGTTTGAGAGAGAAAGGGAGCTAAAATATCTACTACTACTTCCCGTAGGGAAGGGGATGTAGGCGACTTCGAAATTGAATGGTTGATAAAGTGTGGTTGGTTCCCCATAAAATATAGAGGCTATAAATGCTAACTTTAAGTGATCTCACGGTTTGGTAGGTTTGGAGGTGAAAAGGTCAGCGAAGCACATCAATAACGATATACACTATTCCCACATGCAATGGAAAATAAATTGCTAACATTTTGTTTCAATGTTGAAAGTTGATACCCTATCTCTATTATTGTTCTGTCCACTTCTAAATCCTCTTGGACAAGTCATCAAGAAAGCAGGACTGCTTATAAAGATGAAATTAGGACAGTTAATTAGACACTACTGTACATGGACGACCTCCAGCTGTATGGTGAACATAAAAGCGACATCAACTCTGATCAATACTCTCAATATTTTGAGTGAAGATATTCACAACCGGAAGGGAAATACCAAAACGCACACAATATGACCTTAAAAATTAAAAATGCATTAGTGGAGAAAGGATAGAAGTATATGTAGAAATCTCACCATCACGAAAATTTCTTTTACTGGCGTAATGAGCAAAGTTAACAGAGAATATGAAACGTGAGTCAGACAAGTTCTCAAATCAAGACTAAATGGAACCAATATAATACAGACCGTTAATGCATATTCAAAATCTGTAATTAGCTACGCAGCAGGGTAGTTATAGATTGGACAACACACAGAATACTAGAAAACAGTTCACATTGTATAAAGCCCTGAATCTCAGAGCAGATAGAGACAAACTATTGGACAACACAGAGAAAACTAGAAAACAGTTCACTTTGTATAAAGCCCTGTATCTCATAGCAGATGGAGACAAACTATTGGAAAACAAACAGGACACTAGAAATAAATAATTATATTCTCACTAATACAATAACTTCAGTTTAGGAATATTATACACCATTTCTATGAAAACATACATGTGTCTAAAAATGTATGACAACAGAAACGTGCTAAAAGTGATTTGCGATTTATAGCTATAACGGAAAAAGCTGATAAACACAAAAATGAATATATCTTGTCAAAAACATCAATTTGCTAATGTGAAATTCACGTACACAATTGTTTCTGTAAGCACGATTATATTTAATCTTACTATGAAATACATGTATTTGTTTATATACAACACTATGAAATACACGTATTTGTTTATATACAACACTATGAAATACATGTATTTGTTTATATACAACACTATGAAATACATGTATTTGTTTATATACAACACTATGAAATTCATGTAATTGATTTAATGAAATGTACTATGAAATGCTTGTACCAGATTATATTAAATGTGCTATGAAATACACCTTCAAGACTAGATTCAATGTACTATGTGTGGTGGAGTAAATTTGAATATCCTTATTTCTAAATTTAATTGTTATATAAATGCCAAAGTGACCTGAATATGTTAGAGCTTGCTGATGTAATCTAAACCAGTTTTAGGTGGATGAGTAGTTTTTATTATAAAATGGTTAAGATTTACAAGAATGAGATCAGAAAATGGGCTGAAATCAAACGTTTGCCTATTAAAAAGGATTGATTTCTAAACACTGTGAATTTGGAGTGTAAGAAGTCCGGTCAAGAAAGGCAGCCATTAGATTAATGGGAAGTAGCAGTTTTTCCTAGAATTTTCCAATTTTTGACTTATAAAATGCTACAGCTGTGGTAGTTTCGAAAAGTCTCTATCCCCAGTGTATAAGTATAAGGACACACTGCACACTGTTTGGTGTATGGTGGCAAAGTATGCTCGATTACATCATGGAATTTCTGGTCCAGAGAAATTACTGGAAATTGCTACATTATTGTTCTGCTTGAGGGAACTAATACAATGAAGGAGCACCTAGATCAGTCTCAAGAGAAAAGTGGCGCGTCAGTGTTCTAAGCATGCAAGAGAAACACGTGAAGAACTAACAATTTTATTGTGAATAATAAAATTGTGACTTTGTTTGAAAACATGCGAAAGACTATAGTGGCATCGTCTTGACAAGATTATATATGAACTATTATCACCATAATCTATATAACTCCATTTCTGTTCTTTGATAAGAAATTACCCTATGATTTATATTGACACTTATCTGTTGAATTGTGTTTTAAGGTATAAGACTGTATAAATAATGAAACTATTTGAACATAATTTGTGGAAATATTGATTTCAAATAATCTTTTCATTGTATTTGCTATAGGTATATTTGATTTTTGATTTAATAAATATATTGCCCTTCTTACACAATAACTATATGTTGGAGAGATAACGGGTGGAGAGGGGCTTGTTAAATATAGATGGATTTGTTGAAACTTTGGTATGACGTTTTTCACCAATGGAAATATTGTGTGATGTTAACTGTTCGTCTTTTATTTTGTGGAAGAGAGAAAATGTTTACAATGCCCGCATATCCACCAAGTGAGAGAGATGAGTGGTGTCTCCTGGAGAACTATTAACAACATAAATTAAGATAGTCATCACTAGTAATTAGTTATGGATAATTAATTAATAATATTAATAATCATAACCTTTAACAAGGGTGGCATGTGACACACTATGAAATACAAGCTTTAGATTATGTTAAGCATACTATGAAACACAGGAAATAGTATGTTAAATGAACTGTCAAACGCATGTTGATTACATTAAATATACTGTCAAACACATGTTGATTAAACATTAAACATTCTGTCAAACATATGTTGATTACTATAATTGTACTGTCAGAGTCATGCACTTACATTGTTTCCATCATCAGGGAAATGAGGACTGCTGTAAGACACAGAGTAACTCAGTTTGGCCATTTTCCCACGCCAGGACAATGACGTACACGTGCTACTCAAGCTAGTCACTGCCATGTCTTCGACAGGTGACGGTTTCACTGCAAGGACCACACCGCTAAAATAATGCCAATCACTGTCAAGAGTCAAACAACATGGGGGCTCAAATGGAAAGCAGAAAAGATTTGTACATAGTGTCCGCATGAAAACCATTATCATGTCTCATTTCTTGAAACAGTTGTAGGTTTTCTGACGTAGGTGGAATATTTGTGTGTTTAAACACTGAATGATATCCTGTCTGATGTTAGTGGAATATTTGTTTTATAATGCTGAATGAGTTTCTATGTGATGTTAGTAGAATATTTGGGTTTATTTAACAGTGAATGACATTGAATGGGATGTTAGGGGAATATATTTTTTTGTTTTTCAACTCTGATGATATTCTATCTAATGTTAGTGTCGTATTTGTTGTTTCTTTTTAACAGTGATATTGTTTTGATGTTAGTCGAATATTTGGGTACTATGTAAATACTGAGTGATATTCTGTCTGATATTAGTGCAGATATCTTTTTTTTAAATCAGTGAGTGATTTTGTCTGATGTTAGTGTGATATTTCTTTTACATCACCAAGTGATATTGTGCCTAATGTTTGTTGTACATTGTACACACTCAATGTTTGTGTATTTGATATTTGTACATTGAACACACTCAATGTTGGTGTATTTGATATTAGTGCAATGACTAGTTTGTTGTACATTGAACACACTCAATGTTTGTGTATTTGATATTTGTACATTGAACACACTCAATGTTGGTGTATTTGATATTAGTGCAATGACTAGTTTGTTGTACATTGAACACACCCAATGTTTGTGTATTTGATATTTGTACATTGAACACACTCAATGTTGGTGTATTTGATATTAGTGCAATGACTAGTTTGTTGTACATTGAACACACCCAATGTTTGTGTATTTGATATTTGTACATTGAACACACCCAATGTTTGTGTATTTGATATTTGTACATTGAACACACTCAATGTTGGTGTATTTGATATTAGTGCAATGACTAGTTTGTTGTACATTGAACACACCCAATGTTTGTGTATTTGATATTTGTACATTGAACACACTCAATGTTGGTGTATTTGATATTTGTACATTGAACACACTCAATGTTTGTGTATTTGATATTTGTACATTGAACACACTCAATGTTTGTGTATTTGATATTTGTACATTGAACACACTCAATGTTTGTGTATTTGATATTTGTACAGTGAACACACTCACTGTTTATGTATTTGATATTAGTGCAATGACTGGTTTGAAAGGCCAGCAGTAGGGGAGTAGTTGCCAGATTCAGTTTAACCATGCTGAAGCGAATAAAGAATTTAAAAGACTCGTCAGCAACATTGACAAGAAATATGAATGAAACCAATTTACATTCAAAACACCACAGTTCACCTGGTGCCGTATATCGGATCGCATTTTATCAGCATCGCTTTGCGTCGCACTGCATCGCATTTTATCAGCATCGCTTTGTATCGCATTTTATCGCATCGAATTGTGTCACGTCACGTCACGTTGATTGCATCGTATTCTATTACAGCGCACCTACTTATGAGTTAATCCATAGATAGACAGATGGAGAGATTATAAACACGCAATTAGTATTGAAGCAGCATTGAGAACGTTTAATGGCATTTACGCTACAGAGTGTCAGAATCATGCAACGAAAAAAATGATAAACTGGTATATTGTATGTTAATACTATCTATCTATCTATCTATCTATCTATCTATCTATCTATCTATCTATCTATCTATCTATCTATCTATCTATCTATCTATCTATCTATCTAGTCTTAACTTGTCTTATCTTATCTAGTCATATCTTGTCTTGCCTTATCTTGTAGAGTCTTATCTAATCTTATACTGTCTTGACTTATCTAGTCCTTTGTCTTGTCTAGTCTTACCTTGACTTATCTAGTCTTATCTTGTCTTATTTAGTCTTACCTAGTCTTATCCTGTCTTGTCTTATCTAGTCCTATCTTGTCTTATTTTGTATTTTGTCTTGTCTTGTCTAGTCTTATCTTGTCTTTTCTAGTCCTATCTGTCTAGTCTTATCTTGTCATATCTAGGCTCATCTTGTCTTATCTTTTCTAGACTAATCTTGTCTTATCTATTCTTATCTAGTATTATTTTGTCTTAACTTGTCTTATCACGTCTTTCCTTATCTTGTCTTTCCTTATCTAGTCTTATCTTGTCATATCTTCTGTTATTTTGTCATATCGTGTCTTATCTTGTCTTACCTAGTCTTATCTTATCTTCTATTGTGTTATCTAGTCATATCTTGTCTTATCTAGTCTGTATTTAGTCTTATCTTGTATTGTCCTGCCTTATCTAGTTTTGTCTTGTCTTTTATTATCTAGCCTTATCTTGTTTTGTCTTATATAGTTTTATCTTGTCTTGCTTTTTCTTGTCTTATCTAGACTTGCCTTTTCTGATCTTATATTGTCTTGGCTTATCTAGTCTTGCCTTATCTTAACCAGTCTTATCTTGTCTGGTCTTATTTTGTCATATCTTATCTAGTCTTATACCTTGTCTCCTCTTATCTAGTCTGTTCTTGTCTTGTCTAGTTTTACCTTGTCTTATTTAGACTTATCTTGCCTTGCCGTGTCTTGTCTTATCTTGTCTTATCTAGCTTATCCTGTCTAATTTTGTCTTATCTAATCTTATCTTTTCTCAGTTTGTCTTTCTTGTCTTATCTGGTCTATTCTATATTTATTTTGTCTTATCATGTCTTATCTTGATTTATCTAGTCTTATATTGTCTTCTCAAATCATGTCTTGTTTATCTTGTTTATCTAGTCTTATCTGGTATTATCTAGTCCTATTTGTCACATCTTATCTTGTCCTATATTCTCTTGTCTTATTTTGTAATAACTATTTTGTGTTAACTACTCTTGCTTTGTCTTATCTAGTCTATTTCGTCTTTTATTGTCTAATCTATTCTAGAATTATCTTATTTTGTCTTATCTAGTCTTATCTTGTCTAGTCCTATTTTGTCTTATCTTGTCTTGATTTATCTGGCCTTATCTAGTCGTTTTTTGTCTTATCCTATCCAGTATTATCATGTCTTGTCTTATCTTGTAATGTCTTACCTAGTCTTAGTTTGTTTTGTCTTATCTTGTCTTACCTTGTCTTGGCTTATCTACTCTTATCTTGTCTTGCCTTGTCTAGTCTTAGATTGTCTTGTACTATGTCTTATCTAGTCTTATGTAGTCTTATCTTGCTTAATCTTGTCTTTTCTAGTCTTATCTTGTTTGTTTTGTCTTAGTCTTATCTAGTCTTAACTTATCTAGTCTTAACTAGTCTTATCTTGTCTTATCTAATCTTGTCTTGTCATGTGTTATCTGGTCTTTTCGTGTCTTATTTTGTCTTGTCTTATCTATTCTTATCTTGTCTTATTTTGTATTTTCTTTTCTTGTCTTATCTTGTCTTTTATTTTCTTGTTTTATCTTGTCTTTCTTAGTCTTATCTAGTCTTATCTTGTCTTGTCGTATCTAGTCTTATCTTGTTTTGTCTTATCATGTCTTATCTAATCTTATCTTATCCATTCTTTTCTTGTCTTATTTTGTCTTATTTCGTTTTGTCTTCTCTAGTCTTATTTAATCTTATCTTGTCTTGTCCTATCTAGTCTGTTCTTTTCTTGTCTTGTATTGATATCTTGTCATACCTTTCATATCTTTTGTGCACTTCAAGAAAGAACAAATGAACAAATAGAATGCGTGTTCATTAGAATTAATGTAAAAATTACTTTAGAACCTGAGAGTACTAACAGTTCAGAAAGAGAGAAAATAAAATGTATTCTAATGACATAGTTATATCTGCGATTTGCGATTAGAAAGAATAGAAACACTTTATTAAATGTACACACGGACAATTTCGCGCATGCAGACTATCACAATGAGTATGCGCTTCAATAACGTATAATAATACATAATAACATGACATACTACTATGTAATAATATAATACATAATAACATGATATATACTATGTAATAATATAATACATAATAACATGATATACTACTATGCAATAATATAATATCTATCTGCCATTAATTTAGTACACTGGAAGAAACATACAACAGGGAGAAGACTACGATGCTCTCCCCTGACGTCAAAACAGTTTTATTAAAATTAACAGGACTAATATGTTTAAATGAATATGAAAGGGACTCTACTCGTGTACAGTTTAATTACCAAAGTCGTTGACTCGAAGGTTGGAGACTTCGATGACGGCCGACTCACGTCTTGAAATGTTGGTCACGTTCACTCTTAGTGACACATGCAGGTTGTTGTATCTCCCGATTTCGCAACTTGTCAGAGTGGTGTTTATGCAAGCTTTCCATTGTCGATTACTAAAACAATATTATGTCGTTATGTGACTTCGATACGTCTGCATAATTATTGTCACAAGAGTGTGATTTAGCTAAAATTATCGTCATAAAATCAATGTGATATATCTACATAATTCCTGTCGTCACTCGAGTATGATATATCAACATAATTCCTGTCGTCATATGAGTGTGATATATCTACATAATTCCTGTCGTCATATGAGTGTGATTTAGCTATAACTATTGTCATAAAGTCAGTGCGATATATCTACATAATTCCTGTCGTCATATGAGTGTGATATATCTACAGAATTCCTGTCGTCACATGAGTATGATATATCTACATAATTCCTGTCGTCATATGAGTGTGATATATCTACATAATTATTGTCGACATATGAGTGTGATTTAGCTATAACTATTGTCATAATATCAGTGTGACATATCTATATAATTAAATTTGATACGGGAATATAATATAGCTACTTACGTTTTGTCGTTAGGTGAGTATGAAATATTTGTACATACTATCGCTATATGATTATGGCATAGTCGCATGATTCTTGCCATTGTCTTATCTAGTCTTATCTTGTCTAATCTTATCTTGCCTCCTCTTGTTTTGTCTATTCTAGCTTTATTTTGTCATGTCTTAACTACTCTTATCTTATCTAGTCTATCTTGTATTGTCCAGTCTACTCTAGTATCTTGTCTTACTTAGTCTTATCTTGGCTCTTATCTTGTCTTGTCTTATCTTGACTTACATGGCCTTATCTTGTCTTATATAGTAGTTTCTTGTCTTATCCAGTGTTATCTTTCAGTGTAATCAAAGTATCTGATTACTAACACTGCTATATGATTATATCGACATACTTACTATGAATGGGTGAACATATTCTTATAATTGTTATCTTTATAGTATATTATAGTATATTTAACTATAGTATATTTACATTATTCTTATTATATTTCTGCAATATCTCTATACACTTGTTATTGTTTTGTAGCATTATTCTATTTGATTTTGATATAACTACATAATTATTATTATTCTACAGATATATAAAATCTGTATACTAATATCCCCATGTGATTACCATACACTTCGATAACTACAAAATGCACTACTTAAACTTCTATCGTTAAGTAACTATGATATACATTAACAAACGATATCATTATGTTGCTGAGACATCTTCAAAATGTTAATTTTGGGGAGTACGAAGTAAATATAATTATTATCTTCATGTGGCAATGTTATGGCTCCATAATTAATATATATGGGTATGTGTCTACGATAATATCTATGTATTTAGTTTCGTTACAATACTGATATATATATATCAGACCAAACATGCTTAAAACCAGCCTTATGTCGACCACAGCATTAGACAGACAAAAATAAGTGGAAGTAGGGTTATATATATAAACCACATAGACTCTTAGAGCCTCGTCACTATCTTTTTCTTCCATATTGCTCACAGATTTGTTATTGGTACTGACCTAAAAAAAAAATGACATTTCCCTACATAAGGGCATCTATGGTGCCTTTAGCTGAAATAAAGACCTTAAATGTTTCATCCATCATTACTCTCTATGGGTACTTGCTCTGAACTCCAGTGTGGTGTAACGGACGTGAGATATCTGGAATGTGAATCTGGGACGGCTGGGTGCATGTAGAGATTTTGACCCAGGCTCCAAGAACAATATAAAGTTCTTTTGTTGAGATAGGTGCAAGTCACATTTGTCACATTCTGAGGACGATCTGGAACAGACACGCGGAACATTAACTGTCGTTCGTGACAGTTTGGACAGACACATGCAGCATTAATTGTTGTCTTTATTCAGTTCGGACAGGCACATGTAAAAGTAATTGTTATCTTTATTCAGTTTAGACATATACATGTAACATTAATTGTTATCTTTATTCAGTTTTGGACAGAAACATGATTAACATACTGCCTCCTATAGGCGATCTGGACAGCTACACAATGCATTTACTACATTCTAAAGCACACTGGGTTGGTAATCGATATACTTACAATTTTCTATAGGCAATCTGGACAGCTACACAATGCATTTACTACATTGGACTGGTAAACGATATACTTACTACAGGCAATCTGAAGTACATGCTATTATCATTTGCAATGTGAGCATATATTATATCTGTTACATTCTTACGGCTTAATACTTCTTACATTTGACACGTGTAAAGGCAGTCTGCAGAAAGGAAATGTGATAAATGTCACGTTTTGAAGGCGAACTGGAAATATACGCATGCTGTTAGGTCACATTTGTTTCCGTATGAACTCGATCTACGACGGTACGTTACACAACGTTTAAGTCTGGAAACGATCTACAGCAACTGTTCGTTACATTTGTCTTAGTCTGAAAACGATCTGCGACTGTACGTTACACATTGTTTAAGTCTAAAGGCTATTTCTGGCAACTGTTCATTACATTTGTCTCAGTCTGAAATCCGATACACAGCAGCTGTTCGTTATATTTGTCTACGTCTGAACGCGTACTACGACTGTATCTTACACATTGTTTAAATCTAAAAGCGACCCACAGCAACTGTTCGTTACATGTAACTCAGTCTATAAGCTATCTACAGCAACTGTTCGTTACATTTGTCTCACTCTGAACGCCTTCTACAACGCAAATGTACTTTACATTTATCTCACTCTGAACGAAATCTACAACTACTGTTATTTACACCTGTCTCAGTCTGAAGTAACTGACAACAAGCTACTTGAAACGGGTATAAATGGAACACATGCTACCTTTAACTGCATTGAATTCAAATTTAACAAAGAGAGAAGAATCCATCTTGTAATGGTTCGTTACATGCTGAGATAATGCGAGCCGAGGTACTCCATGTAGCTAGCTTACAAAACCCTCCTTTTTGATTGGCAATCGAAAAACTAAAATAACACATCACTTATTTTCACTGAAGTAAGACATAATCCTAGACATCATATAAAGGGCATTAACTAACATTCTGTATGTATTTGTTCAAGTCCAACAAAAGTAGTCGAGTTGTCCTTCTTGTCCAAGCAGTAGTAAAAAGTTGGAAGAATAGGTTTGTCAACAGGCATGTCCAACCGGATGTACGTGGCATTGACGATGGTGACAAAGTTGGATGGAACCTCGATGTCGGAACCATAAATAAACGTTCCTCGTGTGAAGTTCTCGAAGGAATGGCAGTGAAGAGTTATCTTCTCACCAATGTAGTACGTCCCACTCACTTCCTCAGAGCTGAGTCCTGAGAAACGAGTAGAATAGAGATGAAGAGTATTAACCACATGCTAAATATTATCTCATTGTCTGTGCTCTCTAGTAGAATAGAGATGACGAGTATTAACCACATGTTTAATATTATCTCATTGTCTGTGCTCTATAGTAGAATAGAGATGAAGAGTATTAACCACATGTTTAATATTATCTCATTGTCTGTGCTCTCTAGTAGAATAGAGATGACGAGTATTAACCACATGTTTAATATTATCTCATTGTCTGTGCTCTCTAGTAGAATAGAGATGACGAGTATTAACCACATGTTTAATATTATCTCATTGTCTGTGCTTTCTAGTAGAATAGAGATGACGAGTATTAACCACATGTTAAATATTTTCTCATTGTCTGTGCTCTCTAGCTTCCCCTTCACACTACTTTTCTCAGTGTGTCTCTGGATGCATGCCACTCTTTCCATATCTTGCATATCTTTCTTTAATTCAACCGTGGTTAAGGGCTTAAGATTTTTAATGAGACATTTTACCTCAGAAAGGTTTCTTGGGATGTGGGTGTTTTCAGATTACTGATTATGTTGTCCTATCATGACTAATATACATGCACTCAGAAACAAAAGAAGGAAGTATGATTTTTTAAAATAAAGATTAGTTATTACAACACTCAGAATTAGAACAGCAGCCAGTAAACACTAAACAATTACTGTCACACTCAGCAGTCAGTGCTACACTCAGTAAACCACTTAGCAGATTGGTACACAATATTCAGTAAACACTCAGCAATCAGTACGACACTCAGCAACCAGTACAACACTCAGCAGCCAGTACAACACTCAGCAACAAGTACGACACTCAGCAATCAGTACGACACTCAGCAATCAGTACGACACTAAGCAATCAGTACGACACTCAGCAATCAGTACGACACTCAGCAATCAGTACGACACTCAGCAATCAGTACAACACAAAGCCATCGATACAGCACTATACAATCGAACATTCAGAAATCAATACAACGTTAAGCAATCAGTAAATTCTAAGCAATCAATACATCACTAAACAATCAGTACAAAACTAAGGAATCAGTGTGATACTAAGCTATCACTACAACACTAAGCAATCAGTACAAAAGTCAACAATCACTACAACACTCAACAATCACCACATCACTCGTCAATCACGAGAACTCTCACTAATCAGTACAACAGTCAGCAATCAATACAACACTCACTAATCAGTACAACATTCAGTCTGCCATTCACCAAAGTGTTATTTTGCCCCTTGCTAAAGTGCTGTCACCTATTCTGTTTATTCTGTTATGAGTTGACCATTTGACACCAAATATATCTGTGTTGTGATTATTCTGAGTTTTTATTTGTGTTGTGATTTGTTTTTAAAAGAAATTAATGACTATTTTAATTCTTCATTTTAAAAGCAAAGAATAACTCGAACTCACCTCAGTGAGTGTGGCGGAGTAAATCTGCCTATCTCTATTTTAATACCTAATTGCTATATAAATTGTTAAATCGTCAAAATGACCCGACCTTGGGCACTCCTTTACTATGATTTTTTTGTAAGTGTAAGTGTTGAGAATATGCTAGAAAATGCTGATGTAATGCAAACTTGTTCAACTGGGTGTAACAATAATGAAGACCCGATAAATATAAGACGCATCTCAAACCAATCTTTAAACAAACCAAGCACTTAGCTAACTAACTTACTAACTAAAGGAACAGGTAAACAAACGAAACACAATCAAACATAAAAGAAATAACTAAATATTTAGATAAATGTTGATTAAAAGTACCATCTTGTTCATTTAGAATGGCTGTCACTGGTTCACTGGGAAAACCTTTTTGTGGAAATGCCTGAACACGAAATGTGTGTTTTTGGAAGAGGGAAAGATTGCAAATGGTGGTGTTGTCGCCGGTTGTGTTCACCTGCAATAAAATAAAAATCTATTCACGTGACCACAGAGAGCTCTTTTAATATTAAAATAGTTTTGTTAATTATTTATTAAACAGGGGCTGAGAATAGTATGAATTTGTCTCCTTTATTATGTAATATTTAATTTATAGTTTTAAACATGTGTACATTGGAATATTTCACATAGATAGCATTTAGTTAAGCATTAAATAAAAGTAATATTTAAATTATTGATTTTAGTTAATCATTGTAAAGTATAATATTTAATTTATAGTTTTATTTATTTGTACACTGGACTATTTCACAAAGGTAGCATTTAGTTAAGCATTAAATAAAAGTAATATTTAAATTATTGATTTTAGTTAATCATTTGTAAATATAATATTTAATTTATAGTTTTAAACATTTGTACATTGTAATATTTCACATAAAGTTGTATTTAGTTAAGCATTTAAAAAAGTAATATTTAAATTATTGATTTTAGTTAAACATTTGTAAAGTATAATATTTAATTTATATTTTGCAGTTCAGTTTTTGTTTATTTTGTTTAATGTATTCAGAGATACTTTTGTAGAGGGAAATAATTAATTTATAGTTTTCATTTAAACATTTGCACATGTTAATCAGCGGAACATTTGTTTTTGCTTTAAAAATCAGGTTGCATGAAAGAAAAAAATGAAGTAGAAAATTCTGAGTAATACATTTAAATTATTTACTTTGGGTATTAACAACGATAGAAAGAACACTTAAATGGTCGCATTTATTACGAAGAAATTATATTATATAAATAATAGAGAAAATATTTTTAGAATGACAAGGAGCATTACTTGTAATGAAAACAAAGACAACGAAATTATCAACAAAAATAAATAGACATCAACAGAAAGTTCACATACACACACTTCCTAACCCACATATACCAAACATACACACATACAAACATATACACCACACCCTCACACATACACACACATACTCAAATATAAACAGACACACGTGAATACATATATGGGTGAAAGAAAAAAGTTGATCTTTAAAAATAATTTAAACTTAGTTTCTGAAAATAAACTACTTTAGTGGTGCGTTGAAGGCTAGGCAGAAATGAAATTATTTCACTAAACTGGAATGATTTTTTTCTTTCTCTGTCTCTGTCTCTGTCTCTCTCTGTCTGTCTGTCTGTCTGTATCTCTTTCCCTATATATATACACGCAACATCTCAACTGTGCGTTTCAGTTTCAAGTTTAGTCAGTGAAAATATTATAGTTTAAAATTTTAAGATTTCTCTAACACGTCATTCCTAACGAGACAGCACTAACCCTAGGAGAAAATGTGTGTACTTACTTCGTTTTCATAATTAATGACGTCACTACTGTTAGAAATCGAGTATGTCAGTCCGGCGATATTCAGGCTCCATGTTAGTAGAGCACAACTGGCATTCAGGCGCCTCACGGTCAGTTTGGACACTGGGGCTGGCTTTACTACAAAGAAGGTCAAATTAAAAGATAATCAGCATGGACAGTAGGAAGAATTTTGACATGAAAACTTTCAAGAGATTAATGAGATTAGAGAGTCCCCATGACGCTGTTTTGCAGGAACAAGGAACGTTTAGTGCACAAGTTTGGTGATTTTCTTTAACGAAGTGCGATACTGCAATACAATCACTACAAACAATTATTTGTTGATGCAACTTGGATAAAATTAAAGATTCTTTCTGCATCTAATATGCTGTTGTATTTTATTTAATGTGACTTTAAGCATGTTTGGAAATAACATAACTACTCTTAGTAAGTGTTGGACGCCATTTTGTTATAAATGGCGCCTTGCAGCCATCGGACGACGTGATAGAAAAAAAATGGTTTGGTCCGAATTTCTTTTTGCGCGCGACCGCATTTGACCTTTTGTTATATCAGTAAAAACAAATAATAAAGATGCAGCACTGAGCTTTCTCCTGATCCATTTTTATTAGCATGACTTCAAAACGGAAGCTTTGGTAATCAATTAAAATCTTGGCTATTTTGAAATCGTTGTTGTTACCGCATTTTAATAAATTTTTCCATGCTAAAACCTGCCATGCGTAGAGTATTCAGTTGTGTATGAAAGTGGTATTTAAATTATCATATAGCTTTGGCTGCGGTTTAGCGTAAAGGATTTCTATTAGGTTACCAAAAACAGCATCAGCTTCAAATTCTAGCAATGGCCGCATCGTGTGTGTTAGAAAATTTAGAGCTGCAGCAAACTTCGAAAACGATTAATCTTTATATTGTTACACTTACATCAGTTAGTATTGCTTCCATTAAATCTATCTCTTTACTTGTGTATGAATTTATTTAGTAATTGCAAGGTAATTTTAGCAGCTATAGGATTGTAAGATCACGTCTTCTGATTCTTGTTTCTGTACTTTCTAATTATTTCTTTGTGACAACCCTACTCTATTTCAAACCAGTTTTAAACTACATACAACTCTACTCTATTTCAAACCAATTTTAAACTACGTACAATTCTACTCTATTTCAAACCAATTGTAAACTACATATAACTCTACTCTATTTCAAACCAATTTTAAACTACATACAACCCTACTCTATTTCAAACCAGTTTTAAACTACATACAACTCTATTTCAAACCAATTTTAAACTACATACAACCCTACTCTATTTCAAACCAATTTTAAACCACATAAAATGCATGATTCGGTAAAAATAAATTTTTAGGTTTGTTTTATAGTAGTTTTTATTTTATGCTCTTCTTTTTAGACTGTCTTATTATTTAAATTAATAATATATATCTTACTCTAAAGTTAAACTTTACCGAAATTATGGCTATTTTTTAAACGCGATTTTCTGTAGTTTTTTTTGTGTTGAAGAGTCAACTATAAAAGAACAGCGCCATGCTTTCAACAAACTGTGACATTTGAGCTGAAATCTCCAGCAGCTTATGTTAATTAAAAATGTATATTGTACACACATTTCATCTAGTGATAAACTTAATCAAACAAATTATATTTTCAGGTCTTGGTTTTATATTACACATATTTATATTATAAATATATTATGAGTTATTATTTGTTTAATAATTTATTTGTACATGTACATTAGGTTCATGGATTTTACAACTGTTCTCTTAAACATTGAAAATGTAATTACTATTAGTAAATTAATATCTAAATACAGCATTATATTATATAGTATTATCACTTGCTTTTTCAATAATTCACAACGGCAGACAAATCTTAATTTCTAATTTCTTTGATGTAAAATTGAAAAAAAATGGTATTTAACATTAAATGAGAGATTTCATGTACTTTCTGTTATTTAATGTTAGTTTTGTTGTTAAAAAGAGAAAAGAAAATGAGAGATTTCATGTACTTTCTGTTATTTAATGTTAGTTTTGTTGTTAAAAAGAGAAAAGAAAATGAGAGATTTCATGTACTTTCTGTTATTTAATGTTAGTTTTGTTGTTAAAAAGAGAAAAGAAAATGAGAGATTATATGTACATTCTGTTATTTAATGTTAGTTTTATTGTTAAAAAGAGAAAAGAAAATGAGAGATTTCATGTACTTTTTGTTATTTAATGTTAGTTTTGTTGTTAAAAAGAGAAAAGAAAATGAGAGATTATATGTACTTTCTGTTATTTAATGTTAGTTTTGTTGTTAAAAAGAGAAAAGAAAATGAGAGATTTCATGTACATTCTGTTATTTAATGTTAGTTTTATTGTTAAAAAGAGAAAAGAAAATGAGAGATTTCATGTACTTTTTGTTATTTAATGTTAGTTTTGTTGTTAAAAAGAGAAAGGAAAATGAGAGATTTCATGTACTTTTTGTTATTTAATGTTAGTTTTGTTGTTAAAAAGAGAAAAGAAAATGAGAGATTTCATGTACTTTTTGTTATTTAATGTTAGTTTTGTTGTTAAAAAGAGAAAAGAAACCAGAATAGAAAACAAATGAATTGTCGTTTTGCTATTCAACTTTTAAAACAGCAAGTATTTTTTTTCACAGATAGAATAGTTAAAAAATTGGGATAAACTGAATATAGAAATGGAATACTGGATATGCACATTTTCTATTTTTTGAAAATAGAAACCAATGAAATGAATAAGAAAGAAAAATAATAAGAATACAAAAATAGTTGTACACTTGTTGTGAAATACATAATTGAACATATATTACACACACACACACACACACACACACACACACACACACACACACACACACAGAGAGAGAGAGAGAGAGAGAGAGAGAGAGAGAGAGAGAGAGAGAGAGAGAGAGAGAGAGAGAGAGAGAGAGAGAGAGAGAGAAAATCACACAATCTTAGAATTTGTGCACTGTGTTTAAAATGTATATCAGTAAAGATAATCTACCTAAAGTTAAAAGATTCAGACAGAAAATTATGGCAATGGTAAAAGAGAATGCATGTTTTTAGTTCAGTGACGTCAGTATATTCTGCGTGCAGCAAAGTGATGCATCATAAATGTAATGTGCAAGGGAGACCACTCTTGTAAGATTTTCATTTCTTTGTTTATTACCAAAGTCGTTGATAGAGAGGAAAGGCAGGACAGTCACAGAAGATTCGTGACTAAGTGAGTTGGTCACGTTCACTCGAAACGATACCCAGAGGTTAATGAAGTTCTTGATGGTGCAGCTGGTGAGAGTGGTGAAGCTGCATGGATTCCACGTCTTCTCGCTGAAACAAAATTTTATTATCGGACTGTCTGGTCCATCTATCTAAGTAAACATTATTTCAGCATATCCACATATTTTATTGTTATCTGAAAGTCTTGCTCCTATGTCTACTTAACATGATTATGGTATACCTACAGATTTTATTATCTGAGTGACCTCTATGTCTACATAAACATGATTATGGTATACATACATATTGTATTATCTGAGTGACCTCTATGTCTACATAACATGATAATGGTATACATACATATTGTATTATCTGAGTGACCTCTATGTCTACAAAAACGTTATTATAACATAATTACAGATTTTAGTATCAAACTGTCTGACCCCTATATCTGTATAAACATTATTATAAGATAGCTAATTATTTTACTGTCTAACTACTATGTCTGCATAAAAATTATATAGTGCACCTACAGATTTGATTATATAACAGGTCTGTCCCTATACTTACATAAAGATTATATATATATATAGCTACATATATTATTATCCAACTGTCTGATCTCTGAGCCTGCATATAAAAGTATTATAGTATGTCTACATATTTTATTGTTATCTGTCCGTTTGGCCTCTATCTCTACATAAACATTATAATAGCATACCATCAGATTTTATTATCTGACTGTCTGGTCCTTATGTTTACACAAGCAATATTAAACTACACCTACATATTTTATTGTGTTATCTGGTTATCTCACTACTATTGTAAAAGTGTACATGAATAAATTCCATTTGTACAATATTTAATTTATAATTTTCAATTAAACATTTGTAGAGTGCAATATTTAATATATTAGTTAAACATTTGTAAAATGCAATATTTAATCTATAGATATAGTTAAACATTTGCAGGGGGCAATATTAAATTCACATTTGTATTCCAACATTTTGTACAGAGCAATATTTTACTCATAGCCAGATATTCATAGAGTGTAATTAATATTCAATGTCTTGATTGCAATTAAGCCTTTTGTGCAATGTACTAATTCATTTTACAGATTTTTGTTAATTATTTGCACAGTGTAAAACATACCTTAGTTTTGCCTCTCCTACTACACTGACATGGAACATCTTTCAAACGCTAGAACTTGCAGACTGTAGAAAATGGATACTAACAATTTAGTACACAATGGCTCACCCTTACGTTTATTTAATACATCTGTTTGTGGGTGTGTCCCCAAGCACAAGAAATTTGTCAGTGCTAAAGCCTCATTGAACTAGTGTGACGAAACGAGAGTATATTTTAAATTAGTTTGATTATCTTTCCTGCTTTGTTGGAGCACTACTGTAGTGCGTGCATTATTATTTCTATTCGTACGTACTCCACGCTCCACTGAGGCATGATGGAAGTGAGGTGCCTGACTTCTGAAGGTTTGGTAGGCAGCTGCCTGGAGGGGTCTGAGTGCAGGCTCCATGTACAGATAACATCTAGTCTATCATAATAGATGCAAGTAACATTTGTCACACTGGTCACATTCTCAAGGAGATCTGAAACAGATGCATGCAACACAACTGAAGTTATGCCAGTGATGCGAATGAAAGACAATATGGAACATCCTTTGTAAGGATGACCTGTAACATACCATAGTTACATGTGCCACATTGTAAGGGTGACCTGTAACATACCATAGTTACATGTGTCGCATTGTAAGGGTGACCTTAACATACCATAGTTACATGTGTCGCATTGCAGGGTGACTTATAACATATCAAATCTATATGTGTCACATTGTAAATGGAACCTGTAACACACCATAGCTACATGTGTTATATTTTGTAAGGTCGATTTGGAACATATCATAGCTACATGTGACACATTATAAGGGCGATCTAGAACATATCATAGATATATGTGTCACATTATAAGGGCGATCTAGAACATATCATAGCTACATGTGTCACATTATAAGGGCGATCTAGAACATATCATAGATATATGTGACACATTATAAGGGCCATCTAGAACATATCATAGCTACATGTGACACACTGAGTGCGATCGTGAACGTAGATATGTGTCACATTATAAGGGCGATCTAGAACATATCATAGCTACATGTGACACATTATAAGGGCGATCTAGAACATATCATAGCTACATGTGACACACTGAGTGCGATCGTGAACGTAGATATGTGTCACATTATAAGGGCGATCTAGAACATATCATAGCTACATGTGTCACATTATAAGGGCGATCTAGAACATATCATAGCTACATGTGTCACATTATAAGGGCGATCTAGAACATATCATAGCTACATGTGACACATTATAAGGGCGATCTAGAACATATCATAGCTACATGTGACACACTGAGTGCGATCGTGAACGTAGATATGTGTCACATTGTAAAGGCGACCTGGATTATATTAAAGTTACATGCGTCTCATTGCAAGATCGACCTGAAACATATTAAGGAGTACATGTCTCATTGCAAAGGCGACCTGGAGCATATTAAATATTACATGTCACATTGTAAAGGCGACCTGGAGTATATTAAAGATATATGCGTATCATTGTAAGGGCGATCTGGAACATATTAAAGATTATATGTCACATTGTAAAGGTGAACTGGAATATATTAAAGTTACATGCGTCAAATTGTAAGGGCGACCTGGAACATATCATAGTTACATGTGGGTCACATTCTGAGTGCGACCTGGAACATATGATATTTGACGAATTCTGAAGATGTGGAACGGATACAAGTTCACATTCTGAGAGCGACTGTGAACAATTGCATATAACGCACTATGAAGATGACTTGAAACAGATCAAACTGGGGATATCTGGAAAAAGTGATTGGAATATGGAAGGAGAAAACAGTTTCAAGATTAGTGTGCTACACTTTGAGGGCGGTATGGAAAGATGCATCTATCAAACTCCGATGGCAGTTGGAAAAATATAATAGTTAAAAATATAATCGTTAAAAATATAATCGCTTTCGCGCTGGAAAATGGGAGGTAGGGAAGGGGGGAAATTTGCAGTCCTGTTAGTCGTATTCGTAAAGAACCCAGGCCTTTCATATAACCAAATAAAAATAAGTAAAGCCATTATTAATTAAATCAAAAATTAAATTACACGACCTTGAGCCGCAATTAGAACGCCTGTGGTTGGTTGACTGGAAAAACTATTTGAAAACGCTTGAACTATAAAAGTGTATTTACTGAAAGGTACAAGCTCACAAACGGTGATGTTCTCACTGGCTGTCTCAATCTGGAAATAAATTAAGCAATAGTTGTTAATTATAGAGAGAGTTGTTTAAATATAATAATGGGCATTTTGAATTATTTCAGTGTGAACATTAATTAATACAGCATTGTAGTTTAATCACACGGACGCACACAGCTTGCAATGTTTCACGTGTTTTAACCAAACCGACGGATATGTCCACAGTTAACTGATTTTAAAGCTGCGAGAGTGCTGTTTAGTTGTTGTTAGTATGACATCTTTATAGAATGAACAGTTCAGATAAATAGCTTTCATCAGGAGAATACAGTTATAACAATTACATATGAATATTTAGTACTTTAGCCTTTGGCTAGGCTCATGTACGTCTCTTATATACCATGAACAAAATTAATGAAAAGAAGTGCAGCAATTTAATGTTTCTTATATGTTCAACACAAACACACACGGATACACTCGCACATATACACACTCACACATGCACCCATCTTCACAAATACGCGCACACACACGCACATACACACACACACACACACACACACACACACACACCCACCCACCCTCATACATACACATGCATACACGCATCCATACACACACGCACTCATTTACACCTGCACATACTCACTTTCTCTCACACATAATCTTACACACACGCATACACACGCGCGCGCACAAACACACACACACACACAAACACACACACACACACACACACACACTCGCACACACTCGATACTAATTTAGCATGAAGTCTCCAGAAAGAGATTCCGCTTAATCACCTGCAATATTTTCGAAAGATTTATGTTCATTCACGCTCAATTTTTTTCTTTTTGAAAATCTGATTGCACAGAAGTGACCCTTCACACTAAGCGCACTTACGTTGATTCTATTATCAGAGACTTCATCACTGCGGTAAGAAATGGAGTACTTGACTCCAGTCGCGTTATCACTTGGTCTCCAAAACAAGACAGCACACGTACTATTCAGGCCTTTCAAGGTCAGGTTGGAGACTGAGGTCGGAGGTACCACTACAAAAATTGGCCGGAAAACAAACTATTAGTCGGTATGCTGAATGAAATATTATATGTTTTAATAAAAGGATAAATAATTAACCATACACATTGCTATACAGTTCTCACTCTCTTACTTCGAACACCGCCTGATAATCGTCGCTCCATTGAACAATGGATACTTATCTGATCATGGTCAATCACACGGTATCTTATCTGACGCGAGTGGAACACGTGACGGTATCTTATCTGACGCGAGTGGAACACGTGCTATAACAATGCAAATATTAAAATTGTTTTACAGAATGCCCGAGGAGAGTGGTGTATATTTAGCTAGTGGTGCCTTTGTTTCGGGAAATATCTTTACTTTCTATACTTTCTATTATCTTCTTTGCAACAGTCGGAATACTATTTTTAGCTTTCGCAACTTTCTAATGTCCTTTAAAAAGCGGACTTAAATTTGTAGTTTTTGTAGTTTTTCAATGTCGTGTTTGTAAGAGGCAAAATAATACTTTTGAGAACTTTTGGAGCTTTTTATTGTCTTATTTGTAACAGACAGAATCGTTTAGTTTTTGAACATCGTGTATATTATTCTAGTGTAATATGTGCTTTCACTATGAATGATGTTGTGATACCCATGATTTCAGAGTAATGTAATTTAATGTATTTCTGCTGAAATTAATTTCACTTACAAGGTTTTTACAGTTTGAAATACTCTCAAGCATTGAATTCCTAAAGTTCGATTAAGGTTTATAACAGGAGTAATAACAATGCAGTCTATCTATATTGAATGAGCTGAGTTGGATGTTTTGATTGAGACAACAAATATTATGTATTTCAGGGCTGTAGTAGTCTCCCATTAGATCACTGAAGTCCATTTGTCCTTCTAACAGGCCGTAGGTATGACTCCCGTTAGATCACTTATTCCATTTGACCTTCTAACAGGGTCGGTACGTCACCCGTTAGATCCCTTAAAAGTCCATTTGACCTTCTAACAGGGTTGGTACGTCACCCGTTAGATCCCTTAAAAGTCCATTTGACCTTCTACGCCGTATGTATGACTCCCGTTAGATCTTTTACTAAACTGCGGGACACTGAGTATGGCAGTGTCGTCTTCTGTGTTAGGATATCAGCTGTTGCAAAGTGACGAGAATAACAAACAAAAGAAATACATGCAACTGAAGAAAAGATAAAAACAACAGTCAACAGAGAAAGGCAGAGAGGACAAAGTGCACCAACAGACTTATGTTCAACTTCTCCTCCCTCCCCTACAGTCCATTAATCCCGCGGGAAATCGGTTCCCCATAATTTTAAAAAATAAATATTACAGTTTGCAGTGTGTGCGTGTGGTATCTTACATAGCCCAAACTAGTAGTTTAACCACATTGTAATATTGCATTTGCAAATTTTGCTGAATGGCGCTTTTAAATGTTTCTAGTAGCTTCGTAAATCTATTTTTAGTATGATCCTAACATGACACTATCTTTTCGTATCTGAAGGTTGTATCACAGGAGACACCATAATTTTAATTATCTTAAAGATATTTTCAGGGCAACACGCTTGAATTTGTTTTCTAACTTATTGCTCCTCCCCATCCACCGCCAAGTCAACTGAACAGATAGTCGCCTAAATAAAATGTGAACACTGAATAATTAAGAAAGAGAAAACAAACACATAGAAAGGGGAAAGAAAAAGGGATATTGTTTCTACAACCATTCACTTGGAAGCACACTTGCCTACATGCAACAAAACATGCAAAACACAGCATACAAGAAAAGAAGAGATATCTCGTACATTTCATGCATTTTATTTCAAGGGAGCACTTCGATGCTTATTTTAGTTACCATAGTGATCGACTCGGAATATGGAGATAGCAGAATCGCGTCTGGAAACGTTGGTTACATTCACACGCAGAAACACAAACATGTTGTTGTAGTTCTCAATGGTGCAGCTGTTGATGCTGCTGTAGCTGCACTCATTCCAGATCTGGTCACTGTAACAAATGTGTTGCCACGACAATGAGAGATGTAATCAAATGTTATTGTAAGAACTGACATAATGTTGTGTTGTCATGTTACATGGACAGCTGTACTCAAATTTTATTGTGTAGTGGCATATAGAACATAATTACTATACTCATTGCAACGATGCATGTTGCGATGATAGATGCACACGCACACACACACACACACACACACACACACACACACACACACACACACACACACACACACACACACACATACATTTCTATGGAATGTCAGATAGAAGAACATAGATAATACTATACTTCTACAACAATCTACCTAATTCAACAGACACGCAACTCAACGACATAAGTTTAAAATAATCAACAACTAACGCCAACACCAAGCAAGCATCAAGACAAAACATTAAAGACAAATATTCACTGTCAAACAATATTTCCTTAGGTGGAAAACGTCTTACTAAAGGAGAAGATAAATCCGTCTTTTAATCTATATTTAGCAATCCTCCCATCCACCCATATCTCTCCAACATATGAATATCAATATGTTTAAGAAGATCAATAAATTTAACAATAAATTTGTTAAATAAACAATCAAATATACATAAAACAAATACAGTGAAAAGATAAGTTGACATCAATATTCCCACAAAACCACTTTCGAATAATTTCAATACCTATTCAGTCTTATAACCTAACACACAATTCAGCAGATTAGTGTCAATATAAACCACAGGATAGAAACAGAAATAGAGTTATAAAGAAATAAGTGATAATAGTTATTATCACGTATTTCTTTATAACTCCATAAAATATAGTTTGTACATAACCTTCTCTTAGACGATTGCTGCAGTAACCTTTCACCCGTTTTTGTAACAAAGTGACAATTTTATTTATCACAATAGAATTGTAATTTTTCCTGTTCCTCTAGCATGCTGTAGATTATTTCGTGAGCCACTGTTCCCTCGTGACTGCTCTGTGTACTCCTTCACTGTATTAGTTCCCTCAAGCAGAACATCAATTTAGGAATTTCCAGTAACTTCCTTATACCAGAATCTCCACGATGAAGTCGATCATACTTTACCAACATACATCAACAGAGTGCAGTGTGTCCTTACACTTACAATTTGGGGATAGATACTTCTCGAATCTACCATGGTCATAGCGTTTTTTATATTAGTAAACTGGAAGATTCTAGCAAAAAAGGCTGCTTATTCCCTGTAAAATATAATCAGGGAACAAACACTACGTTTCCAATTTGTTCATCTCTAACTCCATTCTTTCTTATATTCTTGTCTCAACTTACAGTTAGCCTGATACACACGTACAGCATGATAAATACAATATAATAATTTGACGAATGTCAAGTGTTTAGCATACTACATACAAGCATCTTAGTTCACAATTTGTAGAAACAATAGTGTATTCTCATAATACATCCGTACATAAAACGCAAATGTAATATATCAATAGCAAAATGCACGAAATATTTCTAAGTCCATTTTCTCTCAATCAGTCAGTTAACTCACCATTAACCTAACGGACGCATTTCATGACTAGACTTCTTCCACATAAAATTCAAAATAATTAGAAAATAAATTCTTTCCATGCATTAAACATTGATCTCAGCCCATTTGCTGGTCTCGTGTGTGTATGTGTGTATGTAAATTTAAACCATTGGATAATAAAAAACTACTCATCCACCTAAAACTGGTTTAGATTACATCAGCATGTTTCTAACACATTCTCCATCTGAGTTGTTTACTTCAAAAATATCATCATACGCAGTGCCCACGTTAGGAACACACATATAATTATTAATAATAGAAATTGGGATAGACAAATTTACTCCGCCACACTATCTATCTGTCTACAACTCAAGTAGTATCAGTGAATCCAGTTTGTATGGAACGAACGTATCCATCCTCAAAACCTGGGTCATGTTACTCCATCCTCACAACCTGGGTCATGTTACTCCATCCTCACAACCTGGGTCATGTTACTCCATCCTCAGTATGTGGGTCATGTTATTCCATCCTCAATATGTGGGTCATGTTATTCCATCCTCAATATGTGGGTTATGTTACTCCATCCTCAATATGTGGGTCATGTTACTCCATCCTCAATATGTGGGTCATGTTACTCCATCCTCAATATGTGGGTCATGTTATTCCATCCTCAATATGTAGGTTATGTTACTCCATCCTCAACATGTGGGTCATGTTACTCCATCCTCAGTGTGTGGGTCATGTTACTCCATCCTCAATATGTGGATCATGTTACTCCATTCTCAGTGTGTGGGTAATGTTACTCCATCCTCAATATGTGGGCCATGTTACTCCATCTTCAGTGTGTGGGTCATGTTTCTCCATCCTCAATATGTGGATCATGTTACTCCATCCTCAGGGTGTGGGTAATGTTACTCCATTCTCCCGCATGTGATGCAATGATACGATTATTGACGATTGCTCCTTACAATTTTCATGGACACAGTTGAGATGGGGAAAAAGTAGTAGCTGATATTTATCAGACTAAATATGAGCTAGAAATACAACCTTTGGAGCCATGTTTAAGTTGTTTGGCATTTTATTTTACACTGTGTGCAGTTTTTATTTTAACAGTTCTTAATTTTACTTACTCCACACCCCACTGAGGTTTGACAGAAGTTAAATATCTGGTTGGTGAAGTAATTACAGGTTCCATCTTGTAAGGATATGGACCCAAGTTCCAAGAACAGTTTAAATCATGAGTGTTGAAATGTACGCATAGAATATCGGTCACGTTCTGAGGTCGATCTGAAACAGATATATTTGATAGTTTTTATGTACACAGGTCGCGCTGGAAAATGTACATTTTATAGTGGTGGCATATATAGGTCGACCTCGAACAGATACATGCTATATTTGTGACGCACTATAGTTGAGCCGAACAGTTACATGCTATATTTGTGACGCACTATATTTGATCTAGAACATGTACATGCTATATTTGTGACGCACTTATAGTCGACCTAGAAAAAGTACATGCTATATTTGTGACGCAGTAGAATCGACCTAGGACAGTTACATGTTATATTTGTAATGCACTATAGTCGACCTAGGACAGGTATATACTATACTTGTGACGCACTAGGCTTGGCATAGAAAAGATACATGCTGTATTTATCACATTCTGAGTTAAAATTGGAAGAGATTGAAATCCCATATGTCATTTAATGAGGTAATCTGAAATATGTGTGTTACGTTAGGCAAATTCTGATTAGAAACTAGAAGTGATTCACATTACAAAGTTATGCAACATGGGTATCCACATTAACAATTAATTATCAAACAATGCAAGCATTCACAATTCAATTGTCACGCAAAGGGGATATTCATGTCTGGAAACAGATAAATATTAATTTATACAGCTTAAATATTATCTTCAGACACATACTGAATTTGTCTGAGTTTAAATGTGATGTGGAAACAGACACGTTAAACTTGTCATGTTGTGAAAATGGTCTGAAATAAATACAACAAAATGTTATTGATATTTTGAAGAGAATATGCATTCACATTACAATTGTCACATACTGCTCATGCATAGAACAAGTACATTTTTAATTAATTTAATTTTGGAGATTATTTAGAAAATATAAATTCTATATTCACTCTGAAGCATCATTGTTTTATCGTGGCCATATTAATTCAAAACCTCTTGTATCCATGCTAAACCAGTGCTGATGTAGATGTGTTCAGTCAAAACATGTTGTAGCCATGTTGTCAAGGTTTGTTATAGCCGTATTATGCCAAAGATTATTGTATCCATGCTAAGTCAAGTAGTTACAGACATGCTACATCAAGGCCTGATAACTCAAAACTGTAGTAGCCACACTGGGTCACGGCATCCTAAGCCAACACCTTTTGCAGTTATGCTAGGTCAAGGAAAGCTAAGTCAAAGCCTATTTTAGCCGTGCTAAATGAAAGCCTGTGGTTGTAGACATGCTGAGTCAAGGCCTCAGTGGACATATTAAGTCAAGGCATGTTGTCGACAAGTCAAGGAATGTTGTAGCAATATCAAGTCCAAGGAAGCTAAGTCAAAGCCTGCTTATCCGTGCTGTCAAGGCGTAATGCAGCCATACTAAGTCAAGACGTGTTAAGTCAAAACCTGTTTAGCCGTGCTAAGTTCAGGCATGCTGCAACCGTGCTAAGTCAAGGCTTGTTGTAACCGTGCTAAGTCAAGGCCCGTTGTAGCCGTGCTAAGTCAAAACCTGTTTAGCGGTGCTAAGTAAAGGCCCGTTGTAGCCGTGCTATGTCAAATACTGCTTAGTCAAAACTTGTTTAGCCATGCTAAATCAAGGCCTATTGAGTCCGTACTAACACTAAGACATTATTAAGTCAAAGCATGTTTAGCCGTTTTAAGTCAATGTCTGTTTAATTGCTAAGTCAATGCATGCTGTAGCCGTGCCATGCCAAGGCATTCATTAGAAATGAAAATATTAGACATTAAAGCATCATTATTAGATTTCACCAGCACGTGACATCCTAAAGAATAAGACATGCTTATTTACTAACATTAGACATTCAAACATAATTACTAGATTTCACCAGCACGTGACATCCTAAAGAAGTAAGACATGAATATTTACTAACATTAAAACATCATTACTAGATTTCACCAGCACGTGACTTCCTAAAGAAGTAAGACATGAATATTTACTAACATTCTGTATAGACAGATTGGCTACCGATGATGTTGACCTTATTGTTCACCAAGTCCACACAATTGTAAACGGTCGAGAGATAATCGGTTGCATCTGCAGGCTTGTCCATTCTGATGTATGTGTCGTTTATGGTGGTGATATACTCCGATGGGACGTCGACATCGGCGGCAAAGGTAAACTTGCCTGCCGTCAGCGTTGTTTTGGAATAACAATGAAGCGTGATGTTCTCGCCGACGTAGTAAACGGCCCCTCTTATGCTCGGTACAATGTCTGCAGAGAGGAATGAAACAAAGTGTTTCTCTAGATATCTGGAAGTAATGTGCCGTGTAGATATAGGACATTATCAAGGACACATATATTTATCAGATTGTTTTCATCTAAATTGTTAGCTGTCAATCTTCAAGAGAGACAGCTTTCACCAGAGGCACACTGATATTTTCTTGACATTTGAAAAATACTCATAATTATTTTTAGTCAAAAAGAATAAAGACGTAAAAAATACTCATTATTACTTTTAGTAAAAAAGAATAAAGATGTAAAAAGTAACATTATCAAATGTACACGGTCAATCTCCAGGTATTTTGTAATATATGATACAATTTTTAATCAACCAGCTCCTGAACACTTTCAAAATCTGATAATCTCTAGACATTTTAGAAATATCTAACGCTATATGCTTAAAGACCAGGTGAAATGGAATCTAGTTTGTGAACGAGATTTGCCCCGTTACTAAGATACACAATCCCAAGCCCTTGGGGTAAAAGCAAGCAGAAGTGACGTCAGACATGGCCGTCAATGTAATTTCCTCTGGTACATTTGATCCAATTCGTACTGATGACATGAAAGTCCAACTGTTAGTAGTTCGCATACCATTTCTAATGATGTTAGACATACCAAGAGAGTGAAGACCGATGAAGACCATGACTGGTAAGTTATTTTTCTAATACAGTCACCATCCTACCCTACGGGTTTAATGTTATCGTTAAGTTCATAAACATATTTCTAACTATTAGTCTTCGTTAAGTTCATAAACATATATTTCTAACTATTAGTCATCGTTAAGTTCATAAACATATTTCTATTAGTCATCGTTAAGTTCATAAACATATTTCTATTAGTCATCGTTAAGTTCATAAACATATTTCTAACTATTAGTCATCGTTAAGTTCATAAAAATATTTCTAACTATTAGTATTTTTACAATGAGTTGCGTATTAATTTTATATGAATGACGAAAGCTTTTTAAGTACTGTTTTGTAATTGTCATTACCCTTTCTACTGGCATGTATTATTATTAGTGATAGTATTAACGAACCTATACTGACAATTAGAGAATAGCAGTATAGTCATGTTTTAAATAAGAGATTATTTTTCTGTATATAATTTAAAATTACATAACTTACAAACGATGAACAATAGAGAATAGCAGTAGCCATGAATTTTAAATGAGTGATTATTATTCATATTATACATATCTATATAACTTTTAATTTACTTTACTTATTAATAGAGTACTTTCTTTTTCATATATATTATGTTTGCATGTTTATACACGAATGTTAAGTGTTGTGTGTTTATATTTTGTTTTGTGTACTATTTTATTTATTTAGTGTAGTAAATCAAAAGATTTTAAAATAATACATGGCCAGTTTTTTTTATTAATTTAATAGACTAATAGTCTTATTAAGCTTAAATATATGCATTTGTTTTTATTAATATTACAATTATTAGTTTATTGTGTATATCTGAATAAATATTTGGTAAAGTTAAAAAGGAAATGGTTAGAATTATAGGGAAAATATCCCGGTTTTGCCAACTTAATAATGGTGGTATAATTAGTGCAACAAAAATCTATAACTTTGCTAATATGCAGTATTATGAAACCATAAGCTGTAAAGTAAAATATTTAATTATGATCAAGTTACGTCAACTATTCATTTGTATACAAGTAGTTATCACACGCCTTCTAATGGATTTACCAACTAAAGTTAACAGCAGAAAATAAAGTCCAGGTTTTATCCTGGTAGTGGCTAGAGTAATAATATTATCTATTCAAGAAAACATTAACATATATTTATATTATGAGCAGTGTTAAAAGTAATGCTACAGTATATAAAGTAAAATATTATGATGCGATTAACATACAAGCAACCGCTGATGCAATAAAATACATCCATACCAATTCAGATTAGAAGATGAAGTTAAGGATTTGATGAAATTATAATTAATATATGAATCATCTTATTCAGTGATTTTTTAAAAATAATTATTAAATCAGATATTGCAAAGTAATTAAACAAAAACAATCTATTTATTCCAGATATTCATTGACAGTTGATTAATTGAGAGTTAATTCATTAATCATACTAATAATCATGTTACGAATACATACCAAGTTATAACTGCAAGAAGTATCTATTTTAATAATTCATTACAACTGATTTTAGGCACTTGTTAATGTATAATTCAGACTCTGAAAAAGACTGTCTGCTTTGCATTTCATAGTTTAATTCTTGGAAATTCTACTACACAGTACCAGATGTGCATTCGGATGAAAGATTTCCCTTTTCATCTTTGTAATCCACTTTTTTCGTAATTTGTGATCTTTAGGAAATGTATAAAATGAATATTTTTGGTTTATGCAGCCATACGCACTGCAATATTTAACCATGTTTTAATTTTTCAAACTGCTCTTTTAACGCAAGACAATATATCCTACAGCGCATGCGGATTGCAGTTCCCACTCGTGACGTCACATATTATGTTGCTATGGTGAGAAGTCAGTCTCGCAAATAAACGAGAGCTCTGGATTACTTTAAGAAATATTGACTTTCAATACCAAAAATAAATGCATTTATACAAATCTCTGAGAGTTTAAATGTTGCCGTCTTGATTGTAAGAATGGGGATTACTCATTTCATACGGATTTATTCTTATCTGTGGCTGACCTAGATTCCATTTCACTTGGTCTTTAAAGTTTTTCAAGCGTCATGCATGTGAAATCGACATCAGTATTACCGAAAATTCATGCAGGCTTTTTTAAAATCTGTTACTTTTAATTTGTTACAACTGTATTTATTTACTTATACAAACATTTGTGAATTCAGAACCTTCCTATCCTAACTTTAATAGCAAGGCAAAAAACCTATCCACTTCTTGTTCAGAGTCGAGGGTTTACAGGAAACACAAGTGTACATTTTCATAAACAAATGAAAAGTGTTTTGAAAGGTTGTTTAAGATGGAAACATATCATTCTGGTGTCTTTGATCCGTAACATACGACATACATTAATGACTATAAATTATTTACAATTGCGTGAACTGTCAATTTACTTATTTTCTACTTTCTCGTCATTACTTCCTTCTTATTTTCTCATTCCTCGTCATTATTTCTTATTCATTATTTTCTAATATTTGTTACAAGGAGGTATCTATATAACATATAATAATAAAGCAAGAAAGCATAGCTTAGTATTATTTATTAAGGATGAATGTAATCAGTCAATCAGTCAGTCAGTTCGATGACATTTTCTTTCTCCTTCCTTCCTTCCTTTAAATCTTCCTTGCTTTTAAACTTCCTTCCAAACTTCCAAACTTCCTCCCTTCCAAACTTCCATTTTCTCTATTCTCTCTCTTAATTATAATAATTATTTTTTAATAGTTCCTATTGTCTTAGCATGGTTCTTACAAATAAATGATAATACGTTTGGTAGAAAATTGTATACCTAGTATTGTTTCAATAAACTTCTAATGTTTCTTTAAGTATTTTATACGAGACTTTAAATTTAAAACTTAACAAAAACTATCTTTTGAATACTCACGTCCTTTATCCGGAAAAATAAATGGATATCCTTGTTTCGCGAACAGCAGCCAAGTGTAAAACCACACCAACAACATTTTCAAAGGGAACTGTACACTAGCTCTGCAATAATGGTAACCTGTATCAATGAATATGTGGTCTTTGTAGACACATTCGTATGCAGGTATACACAGATAGGTTGATAGATAAATGGATGATTTGATAAATGGAATAATAGACAGACAAACAGACAGGCAGAGAGACAGTTAAAGACATGATTGACAGATGTAGAAGTAAATTTAAATATACTCATACACTGCACCAGTAAAAACCTCAGTTTTAGTTGTCAGTTCAATTGTGAAATGAAAAAACAAATGAGATGACAGACGATACACATCTTACTAGTATCACCAAGGAGTTGAGCTCTGCAATTTAGCAACAACAAAACCAGAAATTACGTTTTTTAATTTAGTGACGTCATAAAAAGCATGATAATTTTATCTAGCTGATAAACGAAAAACTAACCGCATTCTTTGTAATGTTCTAAATACACAATATCTTAACAACAGTGTTCACTTTGGAACCTAGTCGAAATAGTTACAATAGAACTCGACACGTGTCCTAGACTGAAATGTTACAGTAGAACCCGACATGGAACCTAGATAGAATTGGTACAAAGGAACATGACATGGAATCTAGACAGAATTAGTACAAACGAACATGACATGGAACCTAGACAGAACTGGTACAATAGAACTGGACATTGAACCTAGACATAATTGATACAAAGGAGCATGACATGGCACCTAGACAGAACATGACATGGAACCTAGAAGAATTGGTACAAAGGAACACGACATGGAATCTAGATAGAATTGATACAAAAGAACATGACATGGAACCTAGACAGAACTGGTACAATAGAACTGGACATTGAACCTAGACAGAATTGGTACAAAGGAACATGACATGGCACCTAGACAGAATTGGTACAAAGGAACATGACATGGAACCTAGACAGAATATTGGTACAAAGGAACCCGACATAGCTTCATTGCCCTGCGTGCAAGATCAGTTCAGCTCATTGTTTATGTATGTAATGCTAGTTTATTTGGTAGAGAATTCGGTTATCAATAAGCATTAAACTATTTAGTCTGTATAATTCATCTCAACCCACCATTCATCCACCCCCCTCCCCGCCCCCCGGCATATTCCATTTCAAGACCTTCAATTATTTGATGCAAACTGCCTAATGACTTGCACTTTGTGTAGGTTCTGGTAAAAAGATAAACTGTACGCATCGATGATACAATGTACAGAGTAGTGATTTTGTTATTTTTCACACATAGATTTTGCTACCAGTTCACCACTGTTGAAGTTCAGGAGGTGTAAAGCTGACAATTAGCTGTAAACGAAAGTATCATGTGTAAGTTGTACGGCTGATATAATTGGCTGTAAAAGAAAACACCGTGTGAGGTGTATTACTGACAATTAACTGTAAAAGAAAACACCGTGTGAGGTGTATTACTGACAATTCGCGATAAAAGAAAGTGCAATGCTTAAGGTATATGAGTGACAATTTGCTATAAACGAAATTAACATGTGTAAGATGTGTTACTGGTTACCGTAATTTAAAAACAGCCAAGTGTTGGTTACCACTAGACCGTAATTTATAAACAGCCAAGTGTTGGTTACCACTAGACCATAATTTAAAAACAGCCAAGTGTTGGTTACCACTTGACCGTAATTTAAAAACAGCCAAGTGTTGGTTACCACTTGACCGTAATTTAAAAACAGCCAAGTGTTGGTTACCACTAGACCGTAATTTAAAAACAGCCAAGTGTTGGTTACCACTAGATCATAATTTAAAAACAGCCAAGTGTTGGTTACCACTAGACCGTAATTTCAAGCAAAGCGTACGTAATTATCTTCTCTATTTATTTTCTGAACCTTCATAAAGCATTTAGAAAATAAGAGTTATTCTTTCACTACTGTATCTATTATTTTTAAGGAACAGCCTCAACATCTTAAATTCTACTTTATTTGTATACTGCAAATATGGACATTTGGCTTGCATGCATTTATTAGACGGAGCATAATATTCTCTTTGTTTCTATAAGGAACATCAAAAACTAATGAGGCAGGAATCGAAACACACTCCATCAGCAGTTTGGAATCTTACATAAGTTTAATGTTGGGAATTTCTTCTATTACGTAATTATAAATTTTATTTACAATTGTAATAGTAATTTTGAACGGTTTATTTGCAAGTATATAGAAAGATAGAAGGATTGAGTAAGTCTGACTAAAATGTAACTAGTGTTAATTGTTAATCTAAATTACTATTATATTGATAGAAAATAATGCTACTCTTACCTATAGAAATAAATCAACACGTGACTGTTATCTATTGAGAACATGGTGGTGAGTTGTCGTCCATAACAGGTTGCGTACTTTGCTATTGTTTGTTGGCACTGTTTCTCTGAAACAATAGATGTACGTGGACAATTGAAGTGCACGTGACAGTACGAGGGTCAGCTTGACGACAAAAGTGCACGTGACAGTACGAGGGTTAGCTTGACGACATTTGGTTTTATCTTCAGATCTACGGGAGTAAATTGCTGAAAAGATTCAGTTTAAAGGGTTGCGCCCTTAAAACCCTTTTACCATAATAACACCCTTATTAGTTTTAATACCCAAACTTCGAACGACTGCAATGGTACTTATACATCTTGGCCAAACCATTGTAGGTCAAATTGTAATAATTAGCCACATATTTAGCCTACTAACCACGTAACTGGCTGAATAACTTCACTGACTTTCTCACGCATACACTAGGGAGCCAAAATGTGCCAAATACATGTATTGCGGAGCCATTTTCGCATTTATCAGAGGGAGACCATAGAGCACTTTTTCTTATCAAAATTGGTTTAAAAAAAGATTTTGCAGAGTACAATCAATCAGGTTTAGCCTAAATAAATCAGGTATTAATTATAATAGCCTAATTGTTATAATACTGCCTTATTATTAAAATGTACATTTTCCTTTTATCTCGAGTTACGAATACCGTACGTCTTAAAGGAGTTTTGTTGTTTGTGTCAGCTCGGCACATTGTGCACAATTTTATGAGGCCATCTGTATGTGAACAAGAGTGAACAGGCCCCGGTCATCGCCTCATCACTCAATTCCACTATTAGCAGTCAACATAGACACTTGATGTCAGCTGATGTCAGCAAAGAACATAGACACTTAATGTCAGCATTCAACACGGACGCTTGATGTCAGTCCACATAGACACTAGTCACGGACTAGAAATGCAATCGGCAAGTACGAAGTGCTGTGACGTCACAACTCTTTCAGTAACTAGACTGGACATCACAACTTTTTCTGTAACTAGACTGGACACTAAAGTGAAACACTCGGTCGCACACGCATCTGTCGTTGTGAATTTAAGTTTATCGTTCTGCAGCAAATGATATTTATTTTTCTTCCATCAAGTTAATTATATTCCTAAACGTTCTGCAGCAAATGATATTTATTTTTCTTCCATCAAGTTAATTATATTCCTAAACGTTCCAGTATTCGCGTATATTTATCGTTATCATCGTTTCTTTTTTGTCAGATTTGGGAATTGGGGGTCGTAAGCCAATTGTCAGATAGATTGTTCTCCATCGTTAGCCAGTTGTTAGATACATTATAATATATATTTATGAAGATAGCTTCTTCCTGCACGGCTAAATGTCACACATCGTATGGCTAGCGACCAGAGACTCAGCGACGCTGCGAAAGTTCTGCGGAAAGCCGCTAGGAAAGCTGACACCATAATGCTTTGTACTAAGTAACAACTATCTAATTTTTTAATGTGACTTGTTTACAATGTGTAATGTTGATAATCTGATGGACTTACGATGTCATGCGTTTGTCAAGCCTTCGTGCAATGAGATTTCCAGGTGCCATCTTGAAAGGCCGACTACTCTCTGTCCTGCATAGCAGTTCCCTGCATGTTTTGAGTGGTTCTAAAAACATAAATATGTTGTCATTCAAGGACTCCTCCAGTGATCCTTTTGAGGTTCAGTTCCGGATGCTTATGACCGTATCTTGTATTCGTTTCATTTGGTTCCTATTTACTTAAGCATATCACGGACTTCACGTGTCATTTGGGTGGGTGATGGTTGTTGTGAAAGAGGGGAGGGCTGTGAACTGTGAACTGAATTAAATAAGTTTCGTTATGTTCTGCTATTATCATTGGGAAGGAGAATGTGAAAAAGCAGCAGCCCAGCTAGTTGACTGTTACACTTTGTAGTGCCAGATCAGCAAAATTTGGTTGAAAATCACAAATCACAAAATTCTAAAAGCCTGGCAACGTTTATTTCCTTTTCAAAAGGTGGAAATATGTTAATGGATGGCGGCGGGGTGAAAGGAATTATTTTGTCTTAATGAGCTACATCAGTTTGATCCTTTGCTCATTTATCATTTTTATTTTAATTATGTAAATTAAGAAATTTCAGAGATGAAAGTTGTCATGACATTATTTTTGTAATTAATTGTTATTTCTTGTTGAAGTCTTCTTGAAACTAACATTGTTAAAAGGGAGATTAAAACAGCTCCACATTGTGTAAGTGTTTGACGTCATCACTGTATACTTCATAGGTCACCGATACAAAATGTTTTTATAAATGAAATGTTCTTAGAGGTTTTGTATTCGACCTTGAAATACATTTATTTGTAGTCCCGACACGTATGTGCCTCGTATTTCATTACCTTAACTGAATACAGTATGTAATGGTATAATTGGTTTAAAACATTTCCTACAGTATGTAATGGTATAATTGGTTTAAAACATTTCCTACAGAATGTAATGGTATAATTGGTTTAAAACATTTCCTACAGTATTTAATGGTATACTGGTTTACATTACCTACTGAATACAGTATTTAATGGCATAACTGGTTTACAACATTACCTACTGAATACAGTATTTAATGGTATAACTGGTTTACAACATTTCCTATTGAATACGGTATTTAACGGTATAACTGGTTTACATTACATCTGAATAAGGTATTTAATGGTATAATTAGTTTACAACATTACCTACTGAATATGGTATTTAATGGTATAACTGGTTTACAACATTACCTACTGAATACAGTGTTTAATGGTATAACTGGTTTACAACATTACCTACTGAATACAGTGTTTAATGGTATAACTGGTTTACAACATTACCTACTGAATACAGTGTTTAATGGTATAACTGGTTTACACTATTACCTACTGAATATGGAAACACGGCTGCTGTTAAAATAAATAAACGATGACAACTGCTGCGTATCTTTCTGCTGCAACAGATAGGAATATTATTGTAAACAAACATTTTTGTCAAAGAAGGAGCTATTCTTGCTCTGGACTCATTGTCTCTCTGAAGATTCAAAGGGCGACAAATGAGGTGAAGATGTTCAAATTGCATTTAAAATCTTTTGTCTGAACTTAGTCGGCATTGATCAAGTATTTAATCGTTGTAAAGAGAAACCGGAAATAGTTGCATGCTGAAGTGACTTTTGTTAGTTTTTAAGACATTCATTGCGCGTGACGCGAGTTGCGGACCGTCAGGTCAAGAGGTCAGTTGTCATTAGAACTGTAATAATAGTATTTGTAAATATATTTAGGTTTTATATATACTAATTCATTATTTTCAGTAAAAGATATAAACTATAAATGAACTCAAAATTCTAACAGTAGTAACGTATGCACAGTATATTTTAAAGTTGCAATATACACTCTAGAAAGTTTAAATAGGTGAGATGATTCGAATACTCAGAAAAACAGAAAGCTATATTTTATTTAAACCTCCTCCAACATTCAGAATCATAAAAGAAGTTTATGGAGTGTCCTTTCCGTTCTGTATTTATGTTGATGATAACAATGCAATTATGGGCTTCAAAACACTACACTCCATCACCTCGAATTCTAGATCTTTCAACTACTCTGACTTACTTACAGTGGAGCGACCCACTTAGTAGTGGGTCGCTCTTCTCCAGACGGTTTTGTTTTTATCTATGTCTGCCCATAGTGCATTTCTGTCTTTAAAAAAAAGAAGAAAAGTATTTGTATGTTCGGAGATAAAACTAGTTTGTCTGAAAGTCAATGGTTGGATGACATAAAGATTGAACACAGAAGTCTTAGATCGTATGTAGTTATATGGGGCTGCGTATGTAGCGCTTTATTTAGCTTCTCCAAATATTATACGTGTAAATCTAGACTTAGTATTTTATAAGTTTTTGGAGAAGGTTTTAAAAAAAATATATGCAAACAGAAAATTAGAAGCATACTTTTAATAAACCAAGCAATAGCAGTTATACTGAAGTAATACATAATTAATTTAATGATGCATCTTAATTGTGAAGTTGAGATGAAGAGATTTCATATTTTGTTTCCATATTACTTGTATATTATTTCAAATACGGTATTCTTTGTTTCAGACTGAAATATAACAAAGGAATTGTAAGAATATGAATTCTGAGTGTGAATCACATCAAAATAATATTACCTTTTTTTTAATTAACACAGTATTTTCAGTGTAAATAAGAATTAAATTATTACCAATAATGTAATATAATACCCAAATGTCAAATGAAATCAATTAAATAAAATAATTACTAGTAATGGGGTCTTTTTAATTAAATATTAAACAACAATTACAGTTACTAATATTATGGTAGTAAAAGTTAAATAGAAATTATGGTGTACGTAGTTATAAACTTTAAACATCAGCATCAGTGTTACATATTACAATAATTATTAACAAAGCGCTGACTTCAATATACATCAGAAATTTGGTATTACTAATATTACTGACTTCAATATACACCAGAACTTTGGTATTACTAATATTATTGACTTCAATATACACCAGAACTTTGGTATTACTAATATTACTGACTTCAATATACACCAGAACTTTGGTATTACTAATATTACTGACTTCAATATACACCAGAACTTTGGTATTACTAATATTACTGACTTCAATATACACCAGAACTTTGGTATTACTAATATTACTGACTTCAATATACACCAGAACTTTGATATTACTAATATTATTGTTTGTTTCTTTTTTTTAGGGCATATACATTGCAAATCATAGACAATCACTTGCAATGTTGTAACTTCAGTATAAAGCTAAAGCATATAATGGCTAACAGTACGATAAACGCAGTGCTAAACAGGAAAAATATCCAATTACTATTAATAAATAATTACCAGGCTACATTGAACATCATAATATCATAATTACTAACAACGTAATTAGGACACTCAATGTTGAGTAGAATCAGGTATCTTTCAGTGCCAATCAGAATCAGTTAAAGGTATTCATATACTCTCTTTACAGTGGAACAATTAATGTCATTGTAGTATACTGGTATAAGAGAATCAGATAATTGCTAACAATGCGGTACGGTATTTATATTATACAACAGAATAAGAACATTACTATCTAAATGCTTTCTTCACAGTAGGAAAAATCAAATCATATCCAGTTAGTCGATATCTTAAGAATCAGACGATTAACGACAACACTTTATCTTAAGTGCACGACAGATAATTAATAATAATAGTTGCCTATGCGATCAGCAAAATCAGGTAATTAGCAACAATACGGTATTTTAAATAGTCCACACGATCAGATAATTAATGACGAAGTCGTAGTGATTTCAACAGTATGAAATATATCCAAACTATTAGTAACATCATGCAATTTTTTCAAAGAATATTGTCAGATAATTAGCAGCAATACGGTATCTTTGCGAACAACAGAATCAGATAATTAATGACAATATACTTCTGATTCCTGAGTATTAAAACGATTCAAATACATACTGACAACCTGATATAATCGCAGTACAATACATGTAGCATCAAATAATTAATTAGAGACAATACGGTATTTTAAGTGTTGAAGAGACTCAAGAGCTGCTGAAAGACATTTTGAAAAGTGGGCACCACTTCAATTCCAGGAAACACTCTATTTTGTAATCTAGCATAAACTAGAACACATCTTTGTTTGTTTGCAAATGATTGGTGAAAACTTTGCACCAACAGGACGTGTTTCACTACAGGCTCCCCCCCCCCTTTTGTGACATTTATTTGTTTCACTATCACGCTTGTCGAAATATCCAACAGCATGTTTTCCTGCAAAGTCTGTTCATGTCGCCCGGAGAGAAAAAAAAAAGTTTAATAGGTCGGGTAACAGGAAAGGCTGAATTCACATCTCGTGAAGGCTGTGTGCCTTTCTTTGTAGAACGAATACCATTTGGATTTGTTAAATGGTAGTTAGGCACTATTCTCAGAGTTAAATCGATTAGTGAGACTATAGACTTCTTAACAGTTCATTTCCCCTTACTTGCTAATCTCTCCCACACATCACGCATGGAGACCATGTTATAAAAGGCACACCTTTCAAAACTGCATCACATACATGTATATTTTGTATAAAATTAGTTTATTTTAATTATTTCTTATCGAAATTGCAGATACATTCCCCTCGTTTTGTTGTTGTTGTTGGTGTTGTATGTTAATGTGTGTTTGTTTGTGTGTGTGTGTGTGTGTGTGTGTGTGTGTGTGTGTGTGTGTGTGTTAGTGTATGTTTCCCAGAATATAATATCTCAAACAATGTCCCATCATAAATTGAATACTAGATTATTAATTAATCTTCAACAGCAACAACCCCTCGCGCTTCAACTAAACACTCGAGGTTGCCAATTAATGTTCGTGCTCATTAAATCAATTTTGTTATAAGTAGAACACTAAATCGAGCACCCAGTGTTTTTAAGTGTTACAGATGGCTCACCATCCTCAATTATCTTGTGTCAATGTAATTCGAGAGAAGACTTTTATTCTAATACATAATACAGGTACACTATCTAATGATGCTGCACTAAGCAACGGTAACTCTTGCTAAAACTTTGTAGGTCTGTTGCTGGTGCAAAATTTCATACCGAGTGGGTGAGCAGGGTTTAGTGCTTTTGTGTTTATGAATCGTAATCATAAATAACCAGCTACAAAATGTAAGCTAACCATAATTCTGATTCTAAATGTATCCTATTCTTGATCTTGATCTTAACCCACTGAATATTTGTAATGCCTTATATATTTCTCAGTACCTTTAAGCTCTGATAGAATGTGTGTTAGAACCCAGAGCTAAAGAAAATTCCTTTGAATCTTGAACTATTAACCATCTGTGATATAACCAACACTAAACATGAAAAAATCGATGAGAGAATTTTTTTTCTAAGTGAGAAAGTTATTACAGAATGTATTATTGAGTTATTTTCTCCCATCCGTTCCCCATACTCCTCTGGTATGGCCAACAGTTATGATGTAAGACGAGCATTTGACCTTTGAGTGAACTTGTAATGGTATGCAGAAGTTGCTTTGACATTCCTGGAAACCCACAAAAGCACCTATAGGATTGGATAGAGCAAATAGGAACTAAGAATTTCTCATCAGATTGTGCTTGCTTAATAGAGTCAATTTGTTATCACTATAGTTAAGCCGCCATCTTTGAAGAGGTTATGAGCATTGACTTAAATATTTCTCTGAAATTCTACTAATTTCCGTGATTATATCCATGAACTCAGTGATATATTATGCTAAATGACTGTTAATGACTATGCTAGGATAAACTGAATGATTGTCCAGCGTTAATTGAACATTTTTGTGTAGTGATGTAAATATCAACGCTCTTTTAATTTTATTCATATTTTGTATATTTGATTGTTGTTTAATGAATATATTGCTAAATTTATTGATCTTCTTACACTTTTTGATAACCTTATGTTGGAAAAGAAAGTGGGTGGATGGGGGCTTGCTAAATATAGAGTAAAAGACAGATTTATCTTCTCCTTAATAAGATTTTCACCTACGGAAATATAGTGTGACGGAAAATATTTGTCTCAAATGTTGTGGAAGAGAGAAAACGTTTACAGCGCCCGCATATCCGCCAAGTGAGAGGGACGAGTGGTGTCTGCTGGATGATTATTACTAGTAACATAAATTAAGATTCCCATCACTTTTAATTAGTTAAATATATACTATTCATGACCAACCTATAATGTGCCCTAGGCGTCACAAGTTGTATGAACTTATCTCGCTGAAGCTTCCGTTACCGGTGGTTTTATGAAATTGACACATCTCGGTTGAAGTAAATTGCAATTTTCTAAATATTTTTTATGTTAAAAATCAAATTGCGTCTATACACTTATTTGATGCTGAATCAACCTCTCTTGGCTTTGCTGGATATTTTAATATTTATACGTGTCATTAACACCACTGGACTCATTTACCAAACTACCCCAGTTTTCCTGGTTGACCTAATTTCTCAGTAACCAGCGATAGATGCCCTTGTCACTTGATCGCTTTGGCATAAGTGAGTGACAGCACACTAAATTAGACAACTGCAGAGAACTGAAGTTATTGCATCATGACGTAAACAAAAGTGCAGAACTTACCCCATAGCTCGCTGCGTCATTTCAACCAATTACCGCCATTTCTTCGGCAATCCGATAAAACTGATCTCTGAATGTGAATGTGAATGTGGAGGTGAAATGGAGAGCTCCAGAATCGTTCTAGGTGATGTAAGTCAATACGTAGGTGTTCACACATGGCCAAGTGAAAACATGCTACTTTGATTTACTTTAAAGATCGTTAAAAAGAAAACACGTTTCTATACTAATCACCATGACATAATTGTTGTCAGTTTTGTTCAAATGAAATGCCAAACGGCAATAGCTCTTCTGCTCGACGAAAAAATGTTCGTCACCTACACTGGTCGTAATGGATTAAATGGGGCTTGTGGTCTCAACAGCTACAATGGAAGAGTCGCGTTCCTAAGAGCGCATATCTAGATGGTGGTCTAAAAATCTGATCTCTTTAGGTTATTGAGTTTAAATTTGGTCGTTTGCTTAGTACGCACTCGCATTTGTGGTGGGAGATGCGAGAAGAGGCGGGCCAGGGTGGGGGTGGAGCAAAGATAAACGCATTAATAGCTTTTGCTAGTGCGGTTCTGTCGTCATATCCAGAAAAGCCACCCCCACCCTCACCAAATATGATGTGATCGAATAACGTCACATTGTCAACATAAGTGAATGGTTTTAGTATTTTTTTTAAAAACGTGTATACTATTAAATAATGAACGACGCCATACACTGGACATAATAATTATGCCACAAAGCAAAAAAAAAAAAAAAGAGTTACAGAGACCTACATTGCTTGCTAGCTGTTATCAGCAAAACTACGAATAGCGGCACTTAAAATCCGGATAGATATAAGGAAGTGGGTGAACTTATGAACCTCTTGTGAAAGGCTGAAAACCGGACAGTGGAACGTAAATATAGGTGGTGGTGGTTGTTATAATAACAAGTTTACGTCGCCACTGGAGCTTTCGTGGATCATTTCATCATAAGACGTTCTCTGATCTGTAGTGGGACTTGATCCCCTCACGAGTATTCGGGGGGGCACTGGCGGTGGTGTTGCTGTTAGAGTTTATCTTGAGCTTGCTGATTTTGTCGTCTGTGGTTGTAATTTTTTTAATTTTTTTTTTTTTGTAGTTTGTATTTCTTGGATATGGTGGCTGTAGCTTTGGAAGTTGAGTTGTCCATGTTTTGAAGAATGTTGCTGTAAATTCCTTTGTTTCTGTAGACAGTGGGTGTCTGTTTCTGTTGTTGACTGGTGATGTAGCGTTGCGTAGCGTTGGGTAGTGGTTGTGTAGCGCTCGTCCGTTGTGTTAACAAGTCTGGCTGACAAAAGCGGCTTTTGTCTGGAAATTCGTGGTCTAAATGGACTATTGGGTGTTGACGCAGCCATTCTTGTTGTAGTGAAAGGATTGGTGGGAACCCAGGCTAGTAGCACATCAAGTCTCTTCTTAGTGTGTACTTTCGCCCGGGAAGTTCTACCCCATTGCCTCCTCACTGGTGTTGTTGTTGTCTCTGACGACGTGGCTGTTACCGATGTCCGGTGGGATGCATCAGGGCTGGTGCTGGCGGCCAGTATAGGTGGTCTAGCAGCAGTTGAATCATAAGCCCGCAATGGGGTGATTAAAATATCCCCACTGCGTGAACTGCTGCTCACTGTGTCACCATTGCTGTCATTGCATTGTTGTTGTTGAGGTTGCTGTTTGTTGGTTCTGTTGTTGTTGCTGTTGTTTTCTGATGTTGTAGTGGGCGCCATCTTTTGAATTTGAGGCCTTGTTCTGCTGTTTTTCTTGACTGTCTGTTGTGGTTGTTATTGTTGTTGCTGATGTCGTTGCAGCCCTTGGAGGTGACTCTGGCAGTGGTGAGAGAGCATGGGTCACTAGTACTCTTTTGAATTCATAAGAGAGCGGCCTCAATCTTTGTTGGAGTGTCTTTCTCCTTTAGGCAGTCAACTCTGTTTGTATGTATTTTTCTTTCCTTTCTGTTGACTTTGTTTGCGTGTTGGCTATTTTGAAGGTTTTCTTTTAGTGTGTAAATTGTTTTGTTAATAAATTTCATTTCTTTATTTATCAATACCCTCAACCTGTGTTATATTATAACTGGGTTAAAAGGTTAGAGTAGTGTGGGGGCTTAATAATTAACAAGACGGGTGGTTTAGCCTTGTGTGTGTGTGTGTGTGTGTGTGTGTGTGTGTGTGTATGTGTGTGTGTGTGTATGTGTGTGTGTGCGGTGTGTGTGTGTGTGTGTGTGTGTGTGTGTGTGTGTGTGTGTGTGTGTGTATGTGTGTGTGTGTGTGCGTGCGTGCGTGCGCACTGCTCTGTGTTGGTGGTGTGCCAGATCAGAGTTGATTGTAAATCCTCAATGTTTCGTGGTCAACTTCTGGTTATCTCAATTTGATGTTGAGAAAACATGATTATTTTAAGTTGTTCATTAGAAATGAGTCATTTTTAGAACCTAAAAAAACTGGATGCTTTGAAAGTAAGATGGGACCCAGACAATAAAATGGGTCATAATTGCCGCGACCATTAGCAGACGACATTTTCCAAGTTTATTGGCACGGTTCTATCTGTATTTGCAGCAGACGACATTGTTGTCACTGGACACCTTCCAGCACAAAGTCTTTTTAACTGCCTCTCTTTCATAACAAATATACAAATCTGGTAATAGTGTTGTCAATGGTAGGCTTCATGGAAACAGTGAGGCTCGCTGCGTCAGGCTTTGAGGGCATCACAAGGTCAATGTGAGGTACTGTTTGGGATACAGGCTACTAATCGAAAACCAATTGCTAAGAAACCTACACGCCAAAGAAATAGAGAGAACAAAACGTTGGAATAAGACAACTTATAAACAATATATTTGTAGTAATTTTTTTTACGGCATTCAGAAACTGTAGCCTTAAAACAGATGACGAGAATTATGTCCATTGGGGGAAGGGCAGCAATCCTTGAGGGCAATATTCTTAGTCAAAGATTATGTTTATTTGTTTTACGCATTTGTTGTTTGTATGTGGAGGGCTTTATGTTATGGGTCGACTTATTACACTGATAATCGTGCCTAAGTTACATACAAGTAGGTCAGAGGTCATTTGGATTATTACATGAGACCCTTAATACTGCCTCTAAATACTGTGTCAGCATTCGTTGATAATTAACAAGGAAATGCATTTAGCATTGTTTCGTTGGCCTACAGTTCAACAGCTTTCGGCTTACGTACACGTGGAACGACTAAGAAATAGTTGGCCGTGAACTGGTAGGTGAAAGAAATTTGACACTTCTTAACGTTTAGTGAAGATAAGAACTGCCGGCAATTCAGTAATCTTCTTAAGAACGGATTTACCTTTGTTCGAAGTCTGACATGACCTAGTTTAGGATGGGCTTGGCTGACTGACAGGAAGTTAGCTTCGACGTCCGATCTCATTTGCTGTTTCACATTGTCTTGGCTGTCTCACATTGTCTTGGCTGTCTCACATTGTCTTGGCTGTCTTCGATGCTTGTCGAGTATAATCCCTTAATTACGTTGCTTAGCAGTACTGCGTACATCATCATATTCATGAAAGTGTCTGTCGACAAGATTTGTCTCTCGACAATGCATTCCAACATTATCCGAGGCACCGTTGCTCGAGAAGCGAAACCAAATCTCATGAACTAAAATTACCTAAACAAATAAAAGTAAATCATGATCAATACTAGTTTTAAAACAACTCAAAGAAAAGAAAGCACTTGGACTCGTTCGTAAGTAAACAACTCAAAGAAAAGAAAGCACTTGGAGTCGTTCGTAAGTAAACAAGATCATCAGTTCTGAACTCGTCCAAGACAAATGAAATCCTCGTCAGATACAGGGATAAAAATAATTTTGCATGTAAACTTTGGACGAACATTGATGGACTCACATTTTGTAGGAATAATATTCTTCAAAAATCCCCACACAATCATATCTATCTATCTATCTATCTATCTATCTATCTATCTATCTATCTATCTATCTATCTATCTATCTATCTATCTATCTATCTATCTATCTATCTATCTATCTATCTATCTATCTATCTATCTATCTATCTATCTATCTATCTATCTATCTATCTATCTATCTATCTATCTATCTATCTATCTATCTATCTATCTATCTATCTATCTATCTATCTACCTACCTACCTACCTACCTACCTATCTATCTATCTATCTATCTATCTACACACTCATGCACACACTCATATATGCACATATACTCACTCTCACATGCACTCACACATATGAACATAAAGACTCTCATAATTATATACTCATATATGCACGCACTCTTATACATACATACACACACACACACACACACACACAAACAAGCACACATTCACCTTCTCATTCACACACACACACTCTCTTAAACACACACACACACACACACACACACACACACACACACACACACACACACCCTCTCTCACACGTTTGAGCCTTAATAAGAATTATTTGTTTCCTACACACAGTGAAAAGTAATAGTTTTGTTTGCTCGCTCAAACATAGTGGCACTTTAAATAAAACTTATATCTTTAAGTCAACAAACAATATATAAAGGACACGAACCACACAAAAAGAAATGCATGGGAACTTATATAAAATTTAACAGTCTTGCATATTCAACAGTGAAGTAGTTAGAGGTAATCCTAGTTGATACTAATGCTTTTCAGTTTATTCATTGAATTTATTTATGCCTTGCAGAAGAAGAGCAAAGAAAATGTATAAAATATGTAAGCATTTTTGACAGTCTGAATCAAATCTAGTGATGAAGTGAAAGTAAGATTTGTAATCTTCAACCGGATGTGCTTATAATGTGGTAAACCTTGATAAGACCAACTTAAGGGCGTGAAAACAATTGAGAACAATTTTCTGTGAAAATGCAGGATGATCCTCTTTTCCTTTTCATTGTCATATTAGAGAGATCACTTCTATCTTCTACCAATTTCCTTTATTCTGAAGCCTTCATTACATGATATATATGGTGACTTATTTACAATGTGAGAGAGACGAGTGGTGTCTGCTGGAGAATCATTAATAAAATAAAGATTCTCATCACTTATAATTAACTAAGTAGCATTGGTTTAACATAATTTGGGGGCTCGTCCAGGATGAGTTCATATTCAAAATTGTTAAACTAATTGACTTTGTTGAAATTAGTAAATGTGGAAAGCAATTATTTAAAAGTTGTTGAGCTTAGAACTTAACAGGAAATCCTAGACTAAAAAAGAATTAGAAAGAGATACATTTGACTGTGGAATAAACATTTAGAAAGTAGTCTTATGTCATTCATTATTTTTGGTACACTATCTAGAACTGTCTTGCTTTGTCTATCCTTTTTCTCTTTAGAAAATCTTATCAACCTTTTTGACTTAAAAAAAAATATTGATTGCATATTGTATTGTTAAATGTATTACAACAGTTTCCATTATTTGTCCAGAGCAGTAGAAATGGAGTATAAGAATCTAGTACAAAAGTCTCTGTAAATGCTGTGAAATCTTTATATAAATATTTTGTACTTTGTCTACAGAAAGGAGGAAGGAATAATCTTACCCAGAGTTCATTTATATGATGCTAACATGACTGTGTAGGTTGTATTTTCCTATCACAAGGAGAAAAGAAATAATGATAATGATTCTTGCATATGATTTGCATTTGTATTCCTTAAGTGTAGTGACATCACGGGTCTTGTCTCTTATAAAAAGAAAAAAATCTGGTGATTTTTTTGGTGATAAATTGTCCTTATACCTCTTTAAGGGTGGAGACATAACTGGTCATGCTACAACTTATAAGGAGAGAAAATGTGATATATGATATTTTAATGCTCAGTGACTATTGAAGCATGTAAAATTATATTATCATTGTTTCTAAACATGTTGAATGAACTATGTGTATGTCTTATAACTGATATAGAATTTTGATGTTATACATAACTGTGCATGTCTTAAAACCAACATAGAATTTTGGTCTTGCAAATAGTTAATTGCTTTGCCTTATGGTGGAAGCTTCACTGGTAATGTCTGAAGTTTACTCTAAACAGAGTAGATGTTAACAGGATGGTTAACATCTCAAAATGATGGGTATGTGGTGGATAAATTTGCCTCTCCCTAGTTTAAAATTCAATTATTATATAAATTGTTAAAAATTGTCAGAGTAACTCAAACTTGGGCACTCCTTATTTTGAAAGTGTCTGAGTTGGAAGTAAACAAATTGAGTTGAGCATGTTCAAAATCGCTGATATAATGCAAACCAGTGAGTAGATGTTATTATCCTATTTTTATGATTTATGAGAATGAGACCAGCCATTGGGCTGAGGTTAAAATGATTACCTGCTGTAGATAAATCTACTATCTAATCACTTTGAATTTGGAGTGGCAAGAAGAAATCTGGTCTTGAAAGGCAGCTGTTAGTTTGATGGTGAGTTAGCTGACTGATTGAGAGAGAATGGACTTTAAAATATTTCATGCATTTTACTATTGACATGTTATACTTGCGTTTTATATAGAGATGTATAGAGATGTATTATGTGAGTAGACTATTATTTCTAGAAATGTTTGGACTGTTCATATATTGCGTACTAATTACTTAACATTGCTTTGATATGCTGTATTTATTATGCTGTGTGCTTGTACCAGGCTAATAAATACCATTGTAGGAAAACTGTAAGTTGAGACTGGAATGTGAGAGAGAATGGAATTATAAAGTGATAAACTGGAAGGTTAGCATTTGTTCTCTGATTGTATTTTGCAGAGACAGGTAGCCTTTTCTGATTAATTTCAATGTTTGATTTGAACCTGATTGTATTTTGCAGAGACAAGTAACCTTTTCTGGTTCATTTCAATGTTTGATTTGAACCTGATTGTATTTTGCAGAGACAGGTAGTCTTTTCTGATTCATTTCAATGTTTGATTTGAACCTCTTGGTTTACTGTTTGTAAACTGCTCGACCAACTGTGGTAATGGCAGGAAACAGCGTGGAAGTGTAAGAACACACTAAACTCTACTGATGTGTGGCGGCAAGATATGCTGACTTCCTAAAACATTTCTGGTGTAGAGAAGTTGTTGGACATCGCTACATTTATTTTTCTGTTTGAGGGAGATGACACAGAGAAAAGAAGAACCCAGGCTAACTCTAGTGGAACAGTGTTTTTACAACAAGGAGGCACATGGAGGTGAAGTAATAATTCCGGACAATAATGTTCTTTGTTGCAAAGGCATGAGGAATGACTATTGAGACAGCAGTTAAATAAGGATTTGTGAAACTATTATTGTTTATCTATAATAACTTCTTTTCCATTCTCTGATAATAATATCCTTTTTTGAATTGTTTTATGCTATAAGACTGTGTAGGTGTTAAAATTATTCGAACATGGTTTCTTGGAAATATTGATGTCAAGTAATCTTTTCATTGTATTTATTATATGTATATTTGATTGCTGATTTAATAAATCTATTGTTACATTTATTGACCTTCTTACACATATTGATAACCTTATGTTGGAGAAGAAAGTGGGTGGATGGGTGCTCTCTAAATATAGATTCAAGATGGATTTGTCTTCACCATTAGTAAGATTTCCAATCACAGAAACAATGTGTGACAGTAAATGTTGTTTTATGTTGTGGAAGACAGAAGACGTTTTATAGCGCCCATATATCCCCCACGTGAGAGAGAAGAGTGGTGACTGCTGGAGGATCATTAATAAAATAAATTAAGATTCTCATTACTTGTAATTAGGTTTGGATGGTTAATTAGTTAATAATAATAATAATAATAATAATATCCATTATCTAAATACATTGGTGTCACACGCGCAGCAGTTTCAAAATTCCGCGCACAAGTTTAGATAGCAAGCTCAATCAACCACCAGTTCCGCACACATAGGAAAAATATTAGAAGGAACTTTGATTATATGTATAGTTTAGTATGTATTTATTATCCAGTAATTGTGTGTTTGAATAATTCTTACTCGGATCAATCGTGAGATACATACTTGTCTCTCTTGTCTCTCTTTTGTTGTCGTGCCTACACAGAACAATAATAGGATATTAGAAAGGAAAGCGACCCATTAATTAAGCTTTAGACGTGCCACTTGTTGACCTCACAAGGGAAATAATTAGAATACTCCATTAAGTTTCTATTGTCCTGAGACTCAAGATTATCTTTCTATGTGAAAACTAATACACTTCTTTGCTTTTCCAGGGCTCAGGTTATTCTCGGGCTTAATGATCCCAGTGATCTGACTTGTAATTAATTATATTATATAATTATATCACCCACCCCCATCCCCTTCATCCGCAAACTAAGGATCCAACTTTTAGCCTAATAACCGAGGAGATTAATGTGCAGAAGAACAATAATAATTTATTTAAGCAAAGACACTTAAACACAATTTAACTAGAGAGATAATGATTGAAAATTGGTTATCATTCTCATTCCTAACTGGCCACCGAATAAATTTGCGTCTGCCCGAACTTTCCACGATTAAGCAATTTAAAACCAGACTAGCAAAATCCCAAATTGTATGAAACTTTACGTCAACAATACGAAAGGCTTAATAGAGATAGGCATCTCAAGCCACGACCAAGTCACGTCACACGATCCACCCAATCCCATATCTTATACGCCCTTTATGATCAATAGTGAATCCCGATATCGGCTTGAACGCTTCCATTATAGCCAAGTCTCCTCAATCAGTCATCTACCGTCTGCGTTCGAAAGGTATCCTGATTAACCTCCCTTAGAAATCCCATATAGATTACGTGCCCTGACGAACATTTTACATTTAGTACCGTTAATGCTTTCAACGGCTTGAGACTCGAGATTTGGGGTCTGCCAAAGTCTTGTTCTTAGAATGGTGCTCAGCAGGACTGGTGAAATGTTTAAAGAAAATGGAGACAAGCCATGTTAAAAAGGTTTCAAATAAAAAAATAACTGTTTAGACTAACGCTATCTAATACGGGTACAACAAAACAATGTTGGTACTACAAAGTTTTCAAGTTAGGTGAAGAAATAAGGTTCATCTTAATCAAAATATGCATAAAAGGGTAATGCTATTGATTTCACAATAAATAATTAAGTAAATACATAATTTATGTAGGGTGGATTTATTTCGTCAAAATAAACAATGGTAGGTTTGTTATAAAATATTGATTTATAATGTGTGATTATCAAGTTCTCGTAGAACACTTGTGGCGGATTGTCTTCGTTTATTTGAAGAAAATTGATTTATAATGTATTTAGTTTATTACAGAATTAATTGTCTGATGTACAATGCCTTTTACTAAATAAATAATACTATGTATACTGTTATTCTATTATATATTAATATATGCTATACCATGGCCTAGCTTTATTTACAGACTAATCCTGTTATACTTAATGCTTACTTTATTTAAGGAATAAATGTGTGGTATAAAATGTCTCTATTTATATTATGTAGGGTAGCACCAGTTTATATTTCACTGCTAACCTACAGTGTCTGTATTTATGCACAGAACACTGAGTAACATATTGACTTTAGTACTTTAGGGAACATTGAGTAACAATCAGTGTCTCTCTTAAAGTATAGGGCAATGATATAATGACTTTAGCACTTTAAGGAACATTTGGTAACATACAAAGCTTTATTAATGTATAGGTAACTGAGTTAATATAATGACTTTAGTACTTACTGAGAATTGGGTGACAAATTATATCTTTATTAATTTATAGAACACTCGTGGTACTCCATGTGTGACAGGAAGAGACATTAATTCAAATTCCTCAGTGAATTACTTCTAAATTTAATTCTTCAGCGAGCTGCATATAAATTAATCATGAGTGCAATTCTCAGCAACCTGCTTATTAAATTAATTGTGAATGCAATCCCTCAGCAACCTGCTTATCAAATTAATCATGAGTGCAATGCCTCAGCAACCTGCGTATTAAAATAACAATGAGTGCAATCCCTCAGCAATCTACTTATTAGATTAATCATGAATGCAGTCTCTCAGTGATCCTGAGTGGCACAGCTAATGCCAGACAAATGGTTAATGCTTTGAAAGACACCGATAGGTGGTGAAAACATCGAACAATACCAGAAAGAGTAATATATTTTTAAAATGTTTATTTGGGATTACAATTTACATGCATCAGAAAATACATAAAAGTAAACAGTTAAATTGGATTGACACAGAAGCATATGGATAAGCATATGCTTAACAAAATTTGTGAATTTGTCATTATTATTAGTTATGTTGACACAGAAGCATATGGATAAATATATGTTTTACAAAATGTGTGAATTTGTCATTATTATAAGTTATGTTGACACAGACATATGAATACACTTATATTAATTGTTGAATTGTACATTAACATTTCGTTGTGTTAGTTAGTAGCATGTGCATATTCCAACCCTAAACATATTATATTTTCTTTTAAAAAGAAGATAAACAATGTAACAAAATAAATAAAAATACTTCCTCTTTGTGCTGAAGTTTATGTTTTGCACAAATATTATCCTTCATTTAATCTTTCCAAATGAGGGCTGATAAATTTTAGATTCTGATAGACTGTACATATCTGATGTTACAATACCACAATTCAGTATCTGCAATTGTTTACTGATGAGATGGAAAGTTTATGCAAAACAACAGTTTTGTACTTGCAACATCATATCACTGGTGAAATGGAAAGTTTATGCAAAACCACAGTTTAGTTAAACAAGAATATTCGTCTGTAATGTACATGCACATGCATAATATGGAACTTCTAAAAGTAAGATTAATCTCAAATTATAGAAATGCATGTTATTTACATTATATCAAGTTGTTTGTCTTTGGAAATCTAGGAACAGTCTACATAGATATATACGACAAGTCAAGTCATCAACGATTATATGCAAGCAGTTTATGAATCTTGCAAAATATTTAGATGAAAACAATAACTAAACAAAACAATAACTTATAAAGCTAGTTTGCATAAATACAGAAATAGGACCCATCATATACTCCTTTCTATTTAAATATTAATCCCCTCTCCCAGTCTAACACGACATTGCTTCGTATTTCAGAACATTAAGTTTAAAATTTACAAATGTCTTCATTAATACGGAAATTTACAAATGACTTCATTAATACGGAAATGTAGTAACAGCACATTGATAAAATTATTATACACGAACAAATAAACAATAAATGTATCTTGAGTACCAGGCAATATCAATCCATTATCCATTACCGGAAATAATACAGGTAAAAGGTAAGTGCTTCACCACCAATAGCAAACACTTCACAGCTGAGGTAAGGTGCGTCCAAGGCAATGGCCCGGAAGTCACGAACGGCCAGTATTTGACCTCATTAATTTATTATGTGTAATTTAAACTTGGCAAATAATCCCACATTTGCATTATGAAAATTTTGTTACACTTCACAAAAAAAACACTCATAAAATTAAATGCAAATAAGAAATATGAGAAAAATCAACTTTTCCAGTTGTGTAAGAATGAACAACTATAAAACATACTGACAAGAGTAAAATTAACAAAATCATTTAGATCAGTTGAAGAGAGTGCAATGCCAGGATTTACTATACTGTAAAGTCTGAAAATAAGTATATATTCAACACACATATAAACAGACACTTTCACACGGAATTATTGTTCAAGTTCTCAATTTGAAACTAATACGGCATACATATATTTATTGATGAGCAATATAATCTATCTATCTATCTATCTATCTATCTATCTATCTATCTATCTATCTATCTATCTATCTATCTATCTATCTATCTATCTATCTATCTATCTATCTATCTATCTATCTATCTATCTATCTATCTATCTATCTATCTACCTCCCTACCTACCTGTCTACCTCCCTACCTACCTGTCTATCTATCTATCTATCTATCTATCTATCTATCTATCTATCTATCTATCTATCTATCTATCTATCTATCTATCTATCCATCCATCCATCTATCCATCCATCCATCCATCTATCCATCTATCCATCTATCTATCTATCTATCTATCTATCTATCTACATGAGATAATTTATGTTAGATAAACAGTTGAAAAATACATTTATAATTCTATAATTGTGTTTGAAACTTTAGATTTAATTTTTAAAGTCTTCCTTAAAATCAAATGCATATATAATATGTATATACCGTATTGTGTTTATAATTATTTCTTTCACTGGATGTGACCCAGTTTATTGAAGGAATGTAAAAGAAAATTCATTATTACCAAACTTCATTTTCTCGTTAACAAATGATTTTAGTATGTTCTCGGATCAGCAACAAATAAAGAACTATATCCCCTTTTGAAAACCATTTCTGTGACCATACGCAACGGCAGTTTGGTCTTGTCAAGTTAAAGTGAAACTTTGATCGTATAAGGTTAAAGTGTAACTTTGATCTTTTATCAAGTTCAAGTGTAACTCTGTCTTATCAAGTTGAAATGTAACTCTGTCTTATCAAGTTCAAGTGTTACTGTTTTATCATGTTTACGTGTAACTCTGTCTTATCAAGTTCAAGTGTAACTCTGTCTTACCAAGTTCAAGTGTTACTGTTTTATCATGTTTAAGTGTAACTCTGTCTTATTAACTACCTTACAAACGTATTATTCGTGAAGTAAATCGTTGCTATTTATTTGTTTTACTCATAGACCTTTAATTGCTGTTATTTAATTAATAAATGTTCTCTCTTTCTTAAGTTAAATTGAAAATTGATTTTTTTTCAAGTAAAGGAGTGGATTCATACTTCATTGCACTTAGATCCTTTGCACTTGTTTGCCCAATACTGATTTTGGAAGGGAGACCACTCATTGGAATTTGATGCCAAGACATACGCGTGGCCTGTGTGTCTGAAGAAACGCTGGTAGTGAAGACATAGCTGGTAATTTGTTGACTTTTCTCGTCAGCCTCCTCGTGAGTATCAACAAACGCATTAACATCATCAGCACTATCGTAATTATCCCCGTCGCCATCTCCATCACGTTCCCCCTCATCCTCCTCGTTGCCATCGCTATTTTCACCACAACAATGATCATCCTGCTTGTATGGCTGTGTGTGTGCCGAGTGGCATGCGGGAGGACGAACTTGAAACAGGTCTGTTGGCAGAGTCTGAAGTTTCACATAGGAGGCATTGCACGGGTGTTCCATACTAAAATACTGAGTTGTCTGGACCGAAGGCCTGGTGCTCATTAAATCTCTTTCATTGACTGGATATGAATCGCCAAAACCTACCTGGCACGACACGTCACCACGCCCACATTTTAGACTCTCAGAGCCCTTTGACCCTTCGCCAGCAGCAGGACGGTTCAGAGTTACCGCCCTTTGAGGAGAGATCGGGGTAGGTAGACTAGCCTCTTGGGGTTCAAAGCTGGCATCGAGGGGATAGCTAGGGTCGAAAGAATGTTTTGTACTATTGAAATTTGTAGGTATTGACTTTGTCCACTCTTCAAACATTTCTGAATCGTGCATTGGGAACCGGGAGTCTGAGAGAGAACTCTCGTAGCCACTTTCCGTCTGTGAAAAAAACAAAAATAAAAATCCTAGAGAAAACACGCTAGATATTATGTTCATCGATAAATATAAATAAATATAAATGTACGAAACGAGTGTCATCGATACATGATAACTGTCTGGGTCTTGATAACTGTCTGGGTCTTAATAACTGTTGTTTATAGCACGTTAGCACTAGTAAACCAAATGAAATGTTCATCATATGTTCCGTTTGACGGACTCATTCAGACGAGACCTAAGTTTAGTTCTTAGTTACTCATAGGAACAGTTCAGTCAAGTTGTCATGTCAAGCGCTGTAGGAAGGAACAATTCAAGTACACTATGACAAGTCACAAAGGAACAATTCAAGTACACTATGACAAGTCACAAAGGAACAACTCAACTGTGGCAAGTCACAAAGGAACAACTCAACTGTGGCAAGTCACAAAGGAACAACTCAACTGTGACAAATCACAAAGGAACAACTCAACTGTGGCAAGTCACAAAGGAACAACTCAACTGTGGCAAGTCACAAAGGAACAATTCAAGTACACTATGACAAGTCACAAAGGAACAATTCAAGCATACTGTGGCAAGTCACAAGGGAACACGTATACTGTGGCAAGTCACAAAGGAACAATTCTTGCACACTATAGCAAGTCACAAAGGAACAATAAAAGTGCACTATGACAAGTCACAACGAACCAATTCAAACACGCTGTAACAAATCACAAAGTGATAATGCAAGTATACTATGACAAGTCACAATGAACCAATTCAAACACGCTGTAACAAATCACAAAGTGATAATGCAAGTATACTATGACAAGTCACAATGAACCAATTCAAACACGCTGTAACAAATCACAAAGGAGCAATTCAAGTACACTTTAGCGAGTCACAATTCAAGCACGCTATGGATTGTCTCTCAAAAACAGTTCTAGTAGCACTTTAATCATTTACATGACCATTTCAATCAAGTTATCCGTAGCCTTTCAAAGAAACTTATCTAATGTTATCCTAACCATTTAAAAAAGCATTTAGTGAAGTTATTCCTAGCCATTCACATGAACTGTTCTTACACGTCACTGCTAGCCATTCACATGAACTGAGCTTACACGTCACTGCTAGCCATTCACATGAACTGTTCTTACACGTCACTGCTAGTCATTCGCACGAACTGTTCTTGCGAGTCACTGCTAGCCATTCACATGAACTGTTCTTGCATGTCACTGCTTGTCATTCACAGGAACTGTTCTTGCACGTCACTGCTTGTCATTCACAGGAACTGTTCTTACACGTCACTGCTAGCCATTCACAGGAACTTTTCTTACATGTCACTGCTAGTCATTCACACGAACTGTTCTTGCACCTCACTGCTAGCTATTTACACGAACAATTCTTGCACGTTACTGATAGTCATTCGAAAGAGTATTTAAGCAATTCAGAGCTAGTAATTCTAAAGAACAGTTTATCAATTTATTGCTAGTCATTCTAAAGAACAGTTTAGCATTTGACACTAGCCATTCCAAAGAACAGTTCAAATACGTAATCCGTAGTCATTCAATTATTCAACCAAAAAAAAGAGGAAGTAATATATATGTCATCCACCGATTTTCGAATCGCTCCAAAACAGGAAAGCGCTCCCCGAATTGAGAATTATATCCGTAATAGAGACGTGTGCTGTAAAAGGATAGTTTATATCCGGCATCCACGGCGGGTCCCGAGTGAATGACTTGTAGTCCTAGCCCTACACCAGATCGAAGTGAGAACACACTTTCTGCTTTCGTCTTTTTTTTAAAACACGCAATATATTATGAAAAGCTCTTTAAAACAAAAAACATAGACTATTTAAATCATTTATTGCGTAATTTAGAAAAATAAATATTCAAATATTTGAAAATTAACCTTCTCTCTTTTGAATATGTTTTGTTGTTGTTTATGTTTTCTACATCCAAGTTTCCTTTTCGATTCTTTTAGTTTGTTGATGTATAAAATACATTCTGTAAGTGGTGTGGATTAGTATTAAAAATTCAAATAAATAATAAAATACATTCTGTAAGTGGTGTGGATTAGTATTAAAAATTCAAATAAATAATAAAATACATTCTGTAAGTGGTGTGGATTAGTATTAAAAATTCAAATAAATAATAAAATACATTCTGTAAGTGGTGTGGATTAGTATTAAAAATTCAAATAAATAATAAAATACATTCTGTAAGGGTGTGGATTAGTATTAAAAATTCAAATAAATAATAAAATACATTCTGTAAGTGATGTGGATTAGTATTAAAAATTCAAATAAATAATGAAATGATTTTGTTGTTTTATCTTAAATGTTTCTTTATAATATAGCAAGTTTATTAGCCTTTTCGCAACTGCCAATAACACTTTTGCTTTTTGCATCTTCTTCCAAAAAAGGATATAATATAAACTTTTAAGAATATTTCATTAAAACGTATGCTACATCAATATTTAATTTATTATGTTAATTATAATACGATTTATTAATGAACTAACTCTTGCAGCAAATGAACATATTAATGTACACTTACGTAGTTTTTTGTTGTGAACAATGAAAGCATAGTGACATCTTTCGTCAAAACAGCAGTGTTAGTTGCAGCTTTATGAAGATAAAATTAAGTTTAGAATCCAAAGCGAGAGAGGGATCTTAGAGAAATGTATCCCCTTGGCGAAACAGGGTGATCCTAGGGAAATGTGTTCCCTTGGAGAAAGGGGGATGTAAGGAAATATATTCACTTGGAGAAACTATTCCCATGGAGAAAGAGAGTGATCCAAGGGAAACTATTCCCATGGAGAAAGAGAGTGATCCTAGGGAAACTATTCGCATGGAGAATGAGAGAATATATCTTGTACAGTGTGCTTCTGTTTGGTTGGCTGTTTAGATTAAAAGCCACCCAGAAGTTGCCGTTTTAATTTTTAAAGAAAATAAAAGCGAGATGCTGTGTTACCAATATCAATAGTATTCTTTCCCAACTCAAAGAGGAAAATGCATCGAATATCATCAGAACGGCTGACCTAGATCTTGCATACGGTGTGTGTGTGTGTGTGTGTGTGTGTATGTGTGTGTATGTGTGTGTGTGTGTGTGTGTGTGTGTGTGAGAGAGAGAGAGAGAGAGAGAGAGAGAGAGAGAGAAACACGTGTGCTATCACGTGATTTGTTTGTTGAATGTTCGTGAGTGTATTTACAAGCTTTCCATTTAAATATGAACGGCAACAGTCTTACCCGTTTCGGAATGGTACTGGAGGGCCAGTTTCCATTGATGTCACTGTTGTCAGTGGCGACGGAGGCACGAGCAGGGAAATGAACTGATTCAAGTTTTCGCAAACTTTTTCGATACATTTTCCTGCAATCATGAAACAGAGCACATGTTCATCTTACTCACATGAAGAACAACTAAACGCATATTCATCTAACTCACTTGATGGGAAGGACTAAGCACGTCTTCGTGGAACTCACCTGAGAATGCATGCTAAGACGATGCCAGCAAAGAGTACGAACGGGACGAAAAGTGCCAGCAAGAGAATAGGATTGATAACTTCCATTATCTCCCCCTTGTAATCTGTTGACAGACATACGAGCACATCTGAAAGCGAAGTTACTTAAGACAGATCAAAACACTTTGTTCGATTTTAACACCTTTATACCACACTGCTCTTAAAATTAGTGAGTGTTGGTTTTGATCTACACTGAGCAAAACGTGTTGTACAAAATAAAAGGGAATGTGAATAAGAAGGCAGGACTTTAACTCCTACATTCTAGGCAAGCTAAAGTTCACTCCCCCTTGTTCTGGTTTGGTTGCTAAGAAACCCTTTTCTATTACTGTGACCAGTTTTCAGCATATCATTTCTCTTTCGAGCTTTTCGCATTTAATACAAATCATCAAATCATAAGTAACCTCATCAGCATATCATCAATGACTCATTGGTAATTTGCCACATGGGGTCAAAGTTCAAGATGTTTAAAAAAGATCGTCTCTAGGTGACCGTGCCCTGATTTTGGACAACTGAAAACAATGAATTATAGCTTTGTCTTCTTGTTATACAGGAAAATCGCTTGTGTGAAGGATAGAATCAAAGAAAGGTAACTGGTAGAGGATGGAACAGGTTTCGTATAAACGTGACTTGTATCAAAATTTGTTTTGATCTTAAAATCTATTTTGTTTTGGGGTAAAATTAAAATCTATTTTGTTTGGATTACAATTAAAATCTGTTTCGTTAGGGTATAAATAAAATCTATTTTGTTTGCAGAAGAGTTAAAATATATTTTGTTTGGAGTACAATTAAAATCTAGTTGTTTAGAGTTCAATTTAAATCTATTTTGTTTTGAGTACAATCAAAATCTATTTTGTTTTGAGTACAATCAAAATCTATTTTGTTTTGGAATACAATTAAAATCTGTTTTGTTTGGTGTACAATTAAAATCTATATTCTGTTTGGAATACAATTAAAATCTGTTTTATTTAGAGTACAACCAAAATCTATTCCGTTTGAAGTACAATTAAAATCTAGTTTGTTTTGAGTACAATTAAAATGTTTTACTTGGTGTACAATTAAAATCTGCTTTGCTTAGAGTACAGTTAAAATCTATTTTGTTTGCACTAGTCACAGATAGAACTCTAGTAAACGTTAAGCAATCTATTCACCTTCTTCCAACATGAAACTGACAGCCTCACTTTCTGCAGACAGCCCGCTGGTTGTATTGGCCGTGATCGTGGCGTTGTATTGAATACCAGTGGACAGATTATCAAGATCATAATGTAACTGTGATCCTCTGTTCACCAAGTACCCTGAAGAAAAAAGAGACAACTCTTGAATAACAATGTGAAAACTCAATGACACACAATATTTTGACACTGAGGACTGGAATCAGCTTACCAAACATAGCAAGAGAAAGACGCCTCACACAGATTCTCGTATCCACTGTTAAACAAAAACTTTCAACCCAGACCTGAACTATGACCCATTCATTAGTTACATTTGTGCAATATGAGGCTCTAATATTATGGGATTTCTTAAATGTACTCACATGTACAATTAAGCAGGTGTTCTTCAACACATACTTTAATTATGTAGCCATTAGTCATCACTCTTCTGTCACGATTGCAGCGGGGGTATGTCCATCTGATTGTTTTGACATTCGCGTCAAATAATGGCTTCTTAGGAGTTGCTATTTCTCCTAATAAATGGGGGAAAACACAAAAGTATTGAAATTAACAATAATAATGTTATGCAATGTGCATTCAATCCTGTATAGTAAACGCTTCTCTGGTCACTGCAATCCTACTGTTGTTTTGCACACGAATCTATTTAGTGATATAGACGTAACACTATTATAAGTTATTATCATCATTTTCAATATCCACATTATCAGTGTTTCTTCTACATATACTCCCGCTGTCAAACATAAAAAATATATAAACAAAAATAAGGGAATTCACTCTTCCATTCCTTTCATTGTGATAAAACAGATTTTCATTTAAATTTAAATGATTTTCAACACATCAATAGGTTCTTTTTTTTATTAATAAATGAATAAATATTCATATCCAAACGAATTGACTCTGAACAATTCATCGCCGATCTTTCATTATTAAATCTTATCTCCCTTATAATGTAGCCGCGCACTTACCCCCCCTTTAGGATTGTAGACAAGCTCTTAACTCCCTGCGAACTGGAGATACAGTCTTACATTCCTTAGGACCCTAGACACGCTTTTGCCTCCCCTAAGACTGTATAAGTGCCCCCTTAACTCCCAGAGGACTTGAGATACCGCTTTACCTCCCTTGGAATTATTGGCAAGCTCTTACTTCTTTATATTATTTTGTACGTATGAATGCTAGGCACCTGTTCTGCCTTTAGGGCTGAAAATACTTTTTCGTCTTCGCTAGAAGTGGAAATACACTATTACCTCCCTTAGGATTGTGTACACGCTCTTGCCTTTTGAGGAATAGATATACTCGTGTCTCCTTTAAGACATTATATACATTCTTACCTCCCTTAGGATTGAAGACGCATTCTGTGAAGTGGATGCCTGATGTGATGTTATTTTCTCTTATCAAAGAGAGTCCAAAGAGGCCGGCTTCATCGACATCTAACAAATGGCTACCGCTACTGATGTTCACCCTTATGCTTTTCATAGGACCCTGGAGACGTTCGAAAAAGACAATATCAATATATTACTCATTAATTGGAGGAAATAGTTAAATTCTTAAAATTGTGTGTTAACTATTCATCATTTTGTGTTTTACACGTTAGCGTATAATATAAAATTTTATAATAGTAATATCCAGGTTTTAATGCGAAAAATTAATTAGTTTTTCATTCCATCATTTTGATTTCTTGCTTCCTCTCTCTCTCTCATTTCATCCGAGGTTTAGAAGATAATTTCAAGTCAACATTTTGGTCTAATTTCACAGATCATGTGTCTGTTGTTGGCAAATTAAATGAATAGATAAGCGCACAATTTGCTGCTGGTTGGCAAACAAATGGATAAAGACAATGGTATGGATGTCAATTGCTATGCTGGTTGGCAAAAGCCTGACAAAAAGTAATAGTATGGATATCAGTTGCTATGCTGATAAAGAACAATAAAAATCTATCTACATAAACAGTTACACATTGACGAGAACGGAAAAGCAAGGGATAAAAATAAAATTCTAGTCTGGGAAAATAATAATGATTAGCAATAACATCTCACTAACACAGAATTGTTGGTAATGAATTTAACCAGAAAAAAAACCCAATAATAATCTGCAAATGAATGATACTGGGGACCTAGCCTCTAGGTACGAAGCTCTGAGGCAGGAGACTGCAGTCTTGTGTTGAAGCTGCATTCCGGTCAGCGGGATTTCTTCCAGTCGACACCTTCGTAAATGGAGATATTCGAGTTTGGCGTCCATTTCTGTGAATTCTACCGTCCATTTCTGTGAATTCTACCGTGCTAAGATATCAGGGATTATGAGGTGCTAATACAAATCCATTTCTGTGAATTCTACCGTGCTAAGATATCAGGGATTATGAGGTGCTAATACAAATCCATTTCTGTGAATTCTACCGTCCATTTCTGTGAATTCTACCGTGCTAAGATATCAGGGATTATGAGGTGCGAACAAACATTCTTTATCACAAAAAGCACCCTATCCGTAAGAGCCTCAAATTGCAATTAATTTGTTTGTTACTACTGATGATGATGATGATAAAACAACAAAAAACTACTACTACTAATTTGAAGATGCAAATTATGAGAGTAATAAAAAGAAAAAGAATAACAATGATTAAAAAGATGATGATGATGATGATGATGATGATGATAACCATAATACTAAAGATAGTAATAATTACAATGCACGTCTATGTTACTTTTCTTTAAAGTCGGCGTTTACCTGTGCTTTAAACTTACTTTACACACTTTAGGGGGAGATGACTCTTTGCAGTAGTATAAGAACATGGTGTATGACTGATGATCAGATGGAGGGTCCCAAGTGGCCAGAAAAGATCTTTGTCCAGTTTCCTTAATCCGTAAGTCCATTTCTTCTTGTTTTGCTTGCAGCTCTGCATTGCAAACGAACACACACAACCACAAATACATACATACAAACAAAAACACACACAATCACACACACACACACACACACACACACACACACACACACACATTAATGAACACTTTTCGTCTCTCTCTTTCTAGAATTATAACTGTAAAATGTATAATGCACAATCTGTCAGTTTATCTTATATTCAGTTTATTTTCAGTTATTTTCTGCTATATCCTTCTGGACAGTCATTAAAAAAAATCACCTTGTCTACTCACTTTACATAAATTGCTTCTATTACAAATTTTGTGTGTTAATAAATGTTAGTCTATTACAAATTTTGTGTGTTAATAAATGTTACAGTCTATTACGTGTTTGTGTTTTAATAAATGTTACAGTCTATTACGTGTTTGTGTTTTAATAAATGTTAGTCTATTACGTGTTTGTGTTTTAATAAATGTTAGTCTATTACGTGTTTGTGTTTTAATAAATGTTACAGTCTATTACGTGTTTGTGTTTTAATAAATATTAGTCGATTACGTGTTTGTGTGTGATTCAGAAGGTAATGATGCAAGATGTAAAAGCATTTTCACCCAGGCCACTTACCAACATTCAATGCTGGCACAGACAGAACTGCGGCAGGCGAGCGACCAGCACTCGTGTATGCATAGAGTGCTGCAGTTATCCCCCTTTTACAAGGCGCGGTGATAATGAATACAAACAGGTTCTCTGGGAGTGTGTAAGAACTGGTTTGGAATTCACCATCCACAGAGACAACAGCACTGTAGGAAGTCACTATTCCATTCCTGTCCTCTTCTTTGACTGGCTGCAAACCCAAGTTGCAGATCATTAGTTTACCAGTTACCGAAAGTTCCGACATTAATACATTGAAAATGTCAAACACTCTATAAATAACGTCAAGTTTAATAATTATTTATTATTTTGAATAACAGTATTCAAACAGCAATATTTTTATCACCAAGTTCAGTTTTTGATCATTACTTTGTATAGCAGTGTGGAAAGCAATATTTCTAAATGGTTAAAGGTCAGGAACAAATAATTAATCACTCTACGAATAGATAAAGTCCACTAACTTGGATATAGATAAAAACTTGATTTGTTGTACACGGTTTCCGAAAGTAGCCTCCCTTGATTATTCGAGGACCCGAGGACGGCACTTTTAAACGAAAATGAACAAAATGTATAAATTATTAAATTTTCAAATTATATACATTTGAAAGATTTTATTTACCCCTATGTAAATAATATTTTAATAAACCTTGTGAATTATAAATAAATGTTACTTCGGTTAATTTCAGTGCGTTAAACGATAATTCAAATTTCAGGTGGGCAAACACTTTTCTTACCATCAGATTTATGCTCGTTTCTGGTAAAATGAGGAAATGAGGGAGTCTGAAGGAAAGACTATGGCAGAGTGACTACTACTCAGCGAAATTGTATAAGTTTTTAATTTTCAATGTATGACATATTTTTAGGGGTGGGTGGGACGAAATGTTACTTCTCCACCATCCTGATCTTCCCGTAACCATGGGCTGGTCATATATATATATAAAATGTCAAAAGTTCAAATTTGAAGTTAAGGTACCGAACTGGAGGCTAATGCATAGTCTGTCAAACTGTGGTGTGGAATCTGTCAATATGTGGAATGTGTCAATATGTGGAATGTGTCAATATGTGTTCCACAACACCATTCATACTTAGTACCGTACGATCTAGTGTCCTGAGCAGGATGTTTAATTAGTAAGAGAATACGATTGGTGTTTTAAAAAAATTAAACCATAGATATAATATTTGTTGATATAACAAATCACACACTTTAGCAGATTATAGATACATGCTTTGGGTGCTTTCCTGCTGCATTCATTACCGGAATTAAGGACGATAACTCAAATGAAGTTTACAAAAACTGGCGCTGGGAGAGCCAAGTACGTCATGGTCTGCTGGTTAATGGTTATCGCGCGCTGCCATGCAATGCTCCGAATGGTCCGTTTGAAATAAGCTGGAATACTAATTAAGCCACCCTCCAGCCCAGGAATAAGGGTCGAAGGTTACTATGGGTAGAGTTTGAAAGTAGACTACTTTTAGCGTAATGCAAAATGTGGCTAGTAACTGCATTATATGGTACAGTGCACTGAAGTATTGAAAGTAGACTACTTTCAGCGCAATGCAAAGTGTGACTAGTAGCGGCATTATGTGGTACAGTACATTGAAGTATTGAAAATAGACTACTTTCAGGGTAATGCAAACTGTGGCTAGTAACGGCATTATGTGGTACAGTATATTGAAGTATTGAAATAATGAATAATACAAGAGGAACCATAGATTTTTCAAATGAAGATATTATCTTTCGTCACACCTACAAGCAATTAAAAAAACACACACACGTTATTTTAAAGTAAAATGCAACCCCTCCACTTTTTGTTTAATTTTAGGACGCAAGTCTCAATAAATCCATTTAAAAACTACTTTCATTTGTGTTTAATAACACAGTATTAATGAAAATAATATGAGACACTTATATAGTGAGCAATTATGTCCCGTTTATAACGTGGAGAAAATTATGGTCATTTAATTGCTACAGTATTATTAATGCACAATGTATGAATGTATGATGACTTCAAGTGCAGAAAAAATAATGATTTATTTTTGCCAGTATAATATGTATTGAAAAGAATAAAGGTCAGATGAAAGAAACATGTGTGGTGGTGCTAAGAAGAGTTGCTTACCCTTACAGCAATTAGTTTGGTCAAAGTGCAAATCCTAAAGAATTGTGAAATACGTATCGCAACAGGTGAAATGCAAGAATTTGTTAAATGTACCCACACGTGAAATAACATTCGTGACATAGATGAAGGGCGCACTCATGTCACCCTTGCTATAAAATCCGTACAAGCAGTGCAGTGTAAGGACAATCAGTATACATCAATGAGACAATCAGTACACATCAATCAGACAATCAGTATACATCAATCTAACAATCAGTAAACATCAATCTGACAATCATTATGCATCAATCAGACGACCAATACACATCAATCAGACGACCAATACCCACATCAATCAGAAATTAGTATACATCAATTAGACAATCCGTATACATCAATCATACTATCATTGTACATCGACCAGATAATCTGTATACATCAATCAGTGTACAACAGTCAGGCAATTAGTGTATATCGATCATATAATCAGTATACACCAAAGAGCGCAAACACATTTATTTTTTTGCTATATCTAATCAAGCAGTGGAGTGTAAGGGCAATCAGTATACATCAATCAACAGAACCACATTTATTTTCATTCTATAATCTCTAATCAAACATTGGAGTGTAATGGCAATCATTATACATCAATCAACACAAACATATTTATTTTCTTGCCATAATATCTAATCAAGAAGCGGAGTGTAAAGGCTACCAGTGTGCGTCAATTAACACAATATTATAGTTATATGCTTGACCTGTATGTAGAGTTAACAGAAATATTTTAATCCGGAGGTGCTTGGATAGAGGTCACTTAAGCTTTTGTTTTGATCTAGCTTGTCCAGACACAAGATTAATGTAGATTATGCAATTCAAGTGTCTGTGCTATTTTATAAGATAGATGTTGTTATACATCTGTAGAGCAATCGGACCAGCCTCAATAGTACTTCGACTGGGTCCTTAATGAGTGCATGAAAATTAAGAGATATCTGTCTTCAGTTCTTTTTTAAGCAAATATTTCACATAATATGCAATCGTTGTTGCCGTGTTTTGAGCCCCATAATTTTCATCACCTCGACACGCGACTTGAGTCAAGATGCAGAAACAAGTGTTGCAATTTTATTTTATGTTATATATTAAGAATTTCACCAAAAAATGTAATAAACTAAACAGTGCTAAATCTACAATTGACAATTTGACAGACCGTCTTCTTTTCTCTGCAGGTCAAGTGTCCAAGGTTCACTAGCATAGCCTCCCCTTCTTGATGGTTTAGCTGTCACAGCGAAAGTATAGATGTAGAAAGGATGCAGACCACAAATAGTAATGTTCTCAGCAACTGTTGTAATCTGCGAAAAATAGGTCAAGCATAGAGGGTTCCATGTCACAGTAACAATTTATCGATATGCACATTGAAATACTACATATCTCATAATTGCAATATTTTTATATGGAGAACTTGTGTGTGTATGTGTGTGTGTGTGTGTTATAAGTTTGAGTCATGACTAATTAATAGAAATGATGATCCTTCAACAAATCCTTAAAGTTCATGCGAGCCAAGAAAAATAGTTTGTGGACTAACTCAGTTTGCCAATACATTATAAGTATTTAATTAATTGATTTTCAATAAAGTTTACAATTACTGTTTCTTTGGTTGAAAACATCTCTTTTACTAGAACACTATAAAACGTCAGTCAGAGCGTGCATGTGATTCAGAAAGTGTGTATCCTTTTCTTTTGTCAATTAGAATATATATGTAGAAATGTCACACGCGATACTGTTAATACAAATATTCTATTTTCATTTAGAGCTATTATAAATAATTTATTAAATAGGTTACCGTTAAAGCGCAAAGTAACAATAAATTGTTGTTCCGGCAACGCCACATATTTAATGGATATTATTAATTAATTAAGCATCCCAAACTAATTACAAATAATGAGTATCTTAATTTATTTTATTTTTAATGATCATCCAGCAGACACCACTCGTCTCTCTCATTTGGCGGATGTACCGGCACTGTAAATGTTTTCTCTCTTCCACAAAATTAAAGATAAACATTTATGGTCACATCATCTCTCCGTAGGTGGAAAACATTTTACTAAAGGAGAAGACAAACCCGATTTTAATCTATATTTAGCGAGCCCCCATCCACCCACTTTCTTCTCCACATAAGATTATTAATATGCGTAAGAAGGTCAATAAATGTAACAATAAATTTATTAAATCAACAATCAAATATGCATATGACAAATATAATGAAATATATTACTTGACATCAATATTTCCTCGAACCCATGTTCAGATCAAATGAGATGAGTCGTGTCTGCTGGAGGATCATTAATAAAATAAATTAAGATTCTCATCATTTGCAATTAGTTATGAAAGATTAATTAATAAAAAAAATATTCCTTTTCATTAACTAAGTGGTGTGCCCTTCATAGTCCGCATCAACACTGTCTCCCTCCACAAACGTGGAAAACACCGATGTGCTATTTTTCTCTTGAAACCAACTTGAACACCCTCTTCACTGTGTCAGTTCCTTCAAGCAGAACATGATTACAGTAATTCTGGTAACTTCACTGTACTCGAATTTTTCCGATATACTCAGCATATTTTGCCATGATACATCAAAAGTGTATAGCATACTCCCTTAAACTTACACACACCAGAACAGACATTTCCTACATCATCCTGGTCATTCAGGTTTATAATCAGTGATAGGCAACTTGAAAGGCTAATTGCTCACTGCAAAATATATTTTTTTAATGAGCAAACACTAAGCTTCTAGTTTATCTTCATATAACTCCATTCTATCTTACGTTCCAGTCTCAACTTACAATTTCTTGTAACAGTACTTATTAGCCCGATACACATATTGGCAAAATAAATACGTCATATCAAACAATGTCATGTGTCAGCACATTAAGGCAAACAGCTTAATTCAAACATTTATAGAAATAAAAATCAACTCAGTACATCTCTACATAAAACATGAGTATAACATATCAAGAGCAAATGTGTATGAAACATTTCTAAGTCCATTCTGTCTCAATCAGTTAGTTTAACTCACAATCAATCTAATAGTTGCCTTTCAAACTTGGACTCCTTCTTTCAACTCCAAATTCAACCATTGGATGAATAAAAACTATTCACTAGATTGCATTATATCAGCAAATCTAGAATATTCTTGCCTCAAGCTGTTTACTTTCAACTCGGACACTTTCAAAAATACCATCATAAGGAGTGTTAAAGGTCGGATCACCCTGACAACGTAACAATTTAAATAGGGAGCGGCTAATTTATTCCGCAACAATTGGTAAGTTACAACAATTTAAAGTATGCCAATTTATTTACATTAATAACTTATTATTGTGATTATTGTTTCAGTTTCACATTTATTGTTCCGTCCCTTTATTTCAATGAGAGTAAATATAATTCCATACGTAAAGACTGTATATATCATATTTACGTAATGACAATATATATAAATAAAATTCCTTACAAATTACGTTCTTTCACACGTACCTTTCGAAAACCGTCCTGTGAATCCTTCCTTCCGTAGCTGACAGTGAACACCAGTCCGGTCAGAGGCATTTTCCACTCAAGGTGAGCGCACGTGGCGTTCACATCGCTGACATTTAGCCTTGAGACTGGGTCTGACCTCACTGCACAACGTGAAATGACAGACAGGTTAAAACTTGGAAAACCACATATATGCCTGCACTATCGGATTAAAAATTTAAATGATTTTTTTTTTATATAACTATCATTTCCATGACTAATTTTGAAATAAAGAAAAAATAAAACACTGGTTGTGTATAATACAGTTAAGTGATACAGCTACTGCTTTAAAGATTTATTTGTGACAGAAAGATTAATTAAAAGCATTTTCATACTCGGCGATTACTCTCTGAATAATATTGAAATGTCCTTGTGAGTTTTGATCATGCTTTTATTGCTATGCCCGCCGTTTTATTTATTTGTTCGTGCGTGCCGTCTTCTTACACTTCTTACACTTCAGTCATTATAATTGCTACCTTTAAATAAACAAAGAACAGAGTATATGAATTGTCTGCCCTACTCCTGTCAACAACAAGAATGTTTATGAAAACTGTGCGGGTTACTTCCCTTTTTATGCATGAAAAAGTAAAATAACTCCACCTCGACGACATACTAACTCAATAAAAATATATTTATTGAATCTTCGGACATCTGACTTAAATTATTCTAAGCGCTTCCAGATTTCGCGCTGGAGATTGGGGTGGGGGGGTGAGAGCGGGTTAGGAGGGGGTATTTGGTGGTGGGCTACGTGTCCTCTTTTGTTTGTTCTGTCTGGTAGTAGTTCCTGTTGTGTCTGTGGTTATCCACGCTGTAATACTTTCGACATGACTCTGGAACGTTTTCCCAATCTTAAGTTTGTAATCTGGTAGTTGTTTCCTGTGAATTCAGTACGAGAACCAATACGGAGAGAATTGAGACTTTAGTTTGGTCTCGAGAATTCATGAAGATTATTTTGAGCCGGGCATCTCATGAGTATGAGCGAATATATTGACCAAGTACGCCATCATGGATGTTCTTCGTGCGAACTCATATGGTGGTTTCGTGTGTCAAGAACTGGAAAGTGAGTACAGACAGGCGTGTAACGTAGGTTATCAGTTTCTTGTGACAAGAACTGGAAAGTGAGTATAAACAGGCGTGTAACGTAGGTCATCAGTTTCGTCAAGAACTGGAAAGTGAGTACAGACAGGCGTGTAACCGTAGGTAATCAGTTTCGTCAAGAACTGGAAAGTGAGTACAGACAGGCGTGTAACGTAGGTCATCAGTTTCGTGTGTCAAGAACTGGAAAGTGAGTACAGACAGGCGTGTAACGTAGGTCATCAGTTTTGTCAAGAACTGGAAAGTGAGTACAAAGACAGGCATGTAACGTAAGTCATCAGTTTCTTGTGACAAGAAATGGGAAGTGAGTACAGACAGGGGTGTAACGTGAGTCATCAGTTTCTTGTGACAAGAACTGGGAAGTGAGTACAGACAGGCGTGTAACGTGAGTCATCAGGTGATGAATCTGTACCGCCATAGATGGAATTTCAAAACACTTAATACTGACATTAACAATACTGAAACATGCGCCGCAGTCTACATTAAATTAATCATCTCTCTCTCTCTCTCTCTCTCTCTCTCTCTCTCTCTCTCTCTCTCTCACACACACACCCACACACACACCCACACCCACACCCACACCCACACACGCATATATATATATATTGCATATTACATATACAGATATGTAAAACTGCTGCAGTACGTGAATATTTTAAAGTGAATTATTAAAATGAAATCAACCAACTGTGAATAAAATCTGATTAACAATAATTATTATAAATACAAAATCATGTCACAGTTTATAAATAAAACTAACAATCAATTACATACTTACAAAATTACGGTGAACTGAGAAGTGAAATCAGAATAATAAATATACTTCAATCCCGATTCAAACGATTCAAACAACGTCAACATTAATAACACAACTCAGACAGGAATAAACTGAAAACATCCAGCTATGAACAGTTGGCAGTCACCGCTAGAAGGCACCAAGCCACAACTACTACAAAGCCGTCGTCACAATACTTGCCGTGATCGTTGACATCGGCGACATCAATCTGTCGGCTGGCTGTCTCGGGCCATCCTTTGTGAGACACGTTTACACGCAGGGCCAAAAATAGATTATAATAGTCTTGGATTGTACAGCTAGTACTCGTTGAGTTTGTGCAGTTCATCCACAAGGAGGCGCTGCAAACAAAGACAATAGTTGGTCAGTTATCAAAAGTGCGTAGGTAAGAAACTGGTTGGTTGCAGATTTACAGACTGTCTACGGCCAGGGTAATTTAGGAAACCTCAGTAACCATAGTAATGCTGGAAATCTAAGTAGTCATAGTACAATAAATCAATCTTAGTAGCCAACGTACTATAAGGAAACCTCAGTATATAACAATAATCAACATACTATACATAAATCTGAGTAACCAGCTTGATATAAGAAATCTATAGGGAAGTTCAGTAGCCAGAGTACTATAAGAAACCTCACTAACCAGCATAGTGTAAGGAAGTATCAGGGGCCAGCTTATTATAGGGATACCATATTAGTCCGCATACTGTAAGGAAGTATCAGGGGCCAGCTTATTATAATTAAAGTATGGAACATATTAATGAATTGATAGTAGACAAGGCAGCCGCCACTATCTTGACAAGAAACAAGCAGCTGAACCAGTTGATAGGGTTGTTTCCTGAGGGTCAAGGCTTTGAATTTGGTCCGAAGATCTAAAGAACAGTTGAGTTTAAATAACCCAGTACAAGTCTGTGTGAGAGAAAATGAGAATGTTTATTTTTGCTTGCATGGAAGAGTGTCGGAAGACATGATAGATATACATAGTATTTCAATGGAAACTCATTTCGGAGAGATCTGAAAGTGATTGATTAAATGTGAGAAGGAAATATAGGAAGAAGATTTGAGGGAAATCCTCAATGGGTGTATCCTTGTATCCAGTTCCGACTAATGTTTCCAGTACTAATTATAGTAACCGACTTCTAATTTTAAACATCTAATTAATAAAATTTAAAGGTCATCTAACGATTGATTGTGTTGCTCCTTTCTTGTGAAGGATCAACATTGATTACATGGCTGAGACCACAATGTCATGGATAGATTGTTGTTTCCAGCTTTAAGACTAATGTGTGAAGGAAAGATCAGCGTCTCCAGCTTTAAGACTAATGTGTGAAGGAAAGATCAGCGTCTCCAGCTTTCAGACTAATGTGTGAAGGAAAGATCAGCGTCTCCAGCTTTAAGACTAATGTGTGAAGGAAAGATCAGCGTCTCCAGCTTTAAGACTAATGTGTGAAGGAAAGATCAGCGTTTCTAGTTTTAGGAATACGATATGAAGGAACGGTATTGACTCCAGATGAGACTATGATCGTTGACAAAGTGGATGAAACTTGAACAATGGTATGAGAGACAAATTGGATGAAACTTGAACAATGGTATGAGAGACAAATTGGATGAAACTTGATCAATGGTATGATAGACAAAGTGGAGAAAGCAACTTTTACTGTTAAGTTTTCTGTTGATTAAAATTATCAAACATTTTACTATCTCGTTGAATTGTTATCGTACTGAGTGGACTTTTATCGTACTGAGAGCATTGGATCGTACTGAGTGAACAATTATGAGTGAAACTCCCAGGTTGAGCTGTTACAGATTAGGAATTGATCTCGATGGAGCTTGCTATAACAGACTCAGGTTAAACTAAGTTTACGTACTGCAGCCTAAAGCTGTAGTGTAGACACAATTTAAACTCATGTACTCTGCCTAAAGCCGTAGTGTAGACACAATTTAAACTCATGTACTGTGCCTAAAGCCGTAGTGTAGACACAATTTAAACTCATGTACTGTGCATAAAGCCGTAGTGTAGACACAATTTAAACTCACTTATATACAGTGCGTGTAGACACAATTTAAACTCACTTATATACTGCGCATAAGCTTAACTTTAGACAACTTAAACTCACTTTTATACTGCACCTAAAGCCGAAGTGTAGACAATTTAAACTCACTGATGTACTGTGCCGTAGTGTAGACAATTTAAACTCACTGATTTACTGTGCCTAAAGCCGTTCTGCAAGAATGATGAGTTAGTGTGTGCACATTGCCAAGAGCAGTCAATGCTGGAAGCAAAGGGTCAAGAGGAATAAAGCAATCAGAAATGAATCATGCATCATTACAGACAAAAAAACTGCAATTTTCAAGAAAAAATGTTGGCTTGAAAACAATATAACTAAAACAATTATGCGCAGTCTCGTGTTCATGGAGTCCTTGCATCCTTACGTCTGTGGTCCAGCTAAAACGGACATTTATGGCTGTAGGGTTTCTATAAATTTAAAATACTTACTTCTTCGGATCTGTGGTCCATATAGCAGCGACATTTGTGATTTTAGAGTTTTTATATTTCACACCGAGATTCCAGGTACAATGGACATCTTGTCTTTGCTGGTAGACGCAAACAACATCTGTCACATTCCGAGGTCGATCTGAAATAAATATTTAATATTTTCAATATATTTTAATACTCACTCAGCTATAACATTCAGGATAGGTTACCGTTCTTGTATATAAGTACGGGTATATTGAAGGGCTAAAGCACAGAATCAACTATAATTCATTTTACACAATATATAGATACACATCAAAATTACATAGCAAAGAGAATTTTAGTTCCGCCTAGCTGGTTTTGATAATTATAAAAGAGCAAGAGGTATGGTTGTTTCACAATAGTAGTTTTATTTATGAGATTATTTTGTGTCCACGACCTTGCCAGAAAAAATGTCATTTAATGGGGTGTCATTTATTGTATTGGAGTGCAAGTCTCAACTGTATTTTTCTATACTGTTCTGGAGATAAAACTTTCCGTTTTATCCGTTGGAGTATTTTGAAACAATAACAGGAGTTTGTAAGTCATAGATTATAGATTGCATGCAACTTTACCGATTGTTTAACATGTACACAATAAATATAAGATTGTTGAAAATTATACTTAATGAGACCAAAGAAATCGTAGTAGAAGTGTTTGCTCTGCATACCAAGCATCACAAAAGTACAGGAGTACTCGGAATTCAAAAGAGCTTTGCTGATTTAGCAGAAAACTACAACATCCACGAATTTCCTTTTCCATGTACAGGATGATCTTATTTTATTTGAAAAACTGCGCTCGGATATTCTACTATTTTTTTTGTTTGCTTTCCAGTCATTCATTGCAGTAGTTGTGTGTGTGTGTGTGTGTGTGTGTGTGTGTGTGTGTGTGTGTTTGTGTGTGTGTAAGTGTTTGAGTGATCATATACATATTCGGAGAGTGTGTGCGCATGTGAAGCATATTTGAGTGTATGTTCATGTGTGTATGGTGTATGTGAGGGATGTACACATATATTTGCTTGCTTGCTTGCGCGTGTGTGTATGTGTGCGGAACCTGACCAAACCAAAAAGAAGTCTCTTTTACTTAAAAATCTACACAAGTAATGCTTTGAGATCTATACAGCCTGGTGCGTAATATAAACAATAAAGAGGTACACTTACATTCTGTTGAGACAGTTTGCGAGGCAAAACCAAGGCTGGCGTTTGCATAGCCGAGCCAACAATAAAACGTGGACCTTGCTAAATCCTCCTCCAAAACCGGCCTGTCCATGCGTGCGTACGTGTCGTTGATGACTGTGACGTACTCCTTGGAAACCTTAATCCCATCACCGTGCGTAAATATGGTTTCATTCAGAAACCTACTCACTGCTTCACAGTGAAGTGTGATGTTCTCTCCAACATAGTATATATTTCGATTTGTAGTTATCCCTGTGAAGTAGGTCAACAAGGAAACATTCAAACCTCGGTGCATTTTCATTTTAAATATTTACGTCATTATGAATAACAAATATTGTATAATCTATAGGTAATAGGTGAAAATACTTTATAAAATATTATTCATCGCTTAAAGGGAATGTCTAAAATTCGGAGATGTCAAGAGTGCTCTGGTGGCGAGGGTTTGGAAATGTGATGTTGTGAGAGAAGGGAGACGTGGGTACACAAATAGTGTGACAGGCACGCTACTCACTTAATGAAAATGATGATTATTATTAATTATTTTTTCATAACTAATTATAAGTGATGATAATCTTAATTTATTTTATTAACGAATCCTCCTACAAACACTACTTGTCTCTCTTTCATGGTGGATATTTTGGCGCTGTAAACGATTTTCTCTATTCCACAACATAAAAACAACATAAAAACAACATAAAAACAACATAAAAACAACATAAAAACAACATTTAGTCGCATAATCTTACTGTAAGTGGAAAACTTCTTACTAAAGGAGAGAACAAATCCGATTTTTGATCTATATAATTACAATTCAACAATAGAGTCAATACAAAATCACAGGTTAGTCCTATCAGAGATTAGAAATGGAGTTATGAGAGAGGGGTAATTTAAAGTCTTTGTTGCATAACCTCGATTAAATGTTTGCTTCAACAGTCTTCACATGCTTTTGCAACAATGTCACAATGTCCATATCAACACTGTCTTTAGCCACATGCATGGAAAACACTCATACACTGTTATATTCTTGGACGAACTTCAGCACCATCCTCATTGCTTCAATTCCTTCAAGCAGAACATGATGTTTACAGCAATTCTGATACCATCAATGTACTAGAATTCTCCCGATGTATCCATCATATACATCAAGTGTATAGCATACTCCTTCTGCTTACGCACTGCAATAGGCATTCCCGCACCTTACCGGTCGTTCAAGTTTCTAACCGGTGAACACGTTACGGGTAACTGGGCACTTGAAACTCAAAACTCGAAAGTTGAAAGTGCAAGTGAGGGGCTACTTGTTCACTACAAAATATAATTAAGAAGCACATCTATGTTTCCCGTTTATCACAATATAACTCCTTTCTGACTTACATTCCATTCTCAACTTACAATTTCCTGCAACAGTATTTATTATCCTGATACACACATGGTAAAAAAATACAGCATATTAAAGTAATGGCGAGTGTCAACATACTACACTAGAACACCTTATTTCAAACGTTTGTAGAAATAAAACTCAACTCACATAGTACATCTCTATACAAGGATAACATATCGATAGCGATAATGAATTAAAGATTTCTAATCCATTCTCTCTCAACCAGTGAGTTTAACTCACCATCAAGCTAACGACTGCCTTTCAAATCTGGACTTCTCCTTTCTCATCCAAATTCAAATTCAGAGATAAATCTCAGCCTATTGGTTGATCTCGTTCTCATAACTAATATAATCATTGGATAATAGAAAACTACTCACTTAGTTTGCATTGCGTAAGCAATCTAGAATGTTCTTGCTTTGAGCTGTTTACTTCAACTCAAACACTTTCATAAATAACACCATAAGGAGTGCTCAAGGTCGGGTTACTCTGACAATTTAGCAATTTATATAACAATTTAAATTTAAAATAGGGAAAGGTAAATTTACTCTGTCACAAATAGTGAAATGATATTTGTATGATTTGTGTTATTCTTTTACTGATTCACAAAGACATTCTTTGGGCAGATTTGTACTCTCCATCGTTGCCCATCGTGATCAGCATCGGCACAAGAAGTGCGTGACACGTTCGAGCCGTCATGTTCTTTTCGAAATAATCAAAATACAACTGTGCTGCATTGTAGTTTTCTTTTAAGCCAAGGAGTATGTTTAATCTGCAGTATGTACATGGCACTCGTGGCTATAATTGTTTTAAATAATTTGTAAAAGCAAAAGGAAACTCCACAAAAAGTAAAGTATACTATTTTGCTAACTTTTTGTTTTCCTATGTTCGCTTATAAGCACCCTTTGATCGTCCGATTTAACTCAGGAATTCCGCCACTAGAAACCTAATATAATTTACATGGTCTCCATTTGTGGTGATTTATGTTCTAAATAGAATGTTACTTAGTGCTTTATGCGGCAATGCATGATTTCTTCAATAATCTATGATTTAAATTAAAGATTTCCACATTTAAACAAGAACAAACATTTCGTGTAAAATCGATGAATTATAAACTTTACTATTCAAAGAATAAAAAAAAAAAATTTCATGTTTAAACGAGACTACAGCTTCATGAATGTTTACATCAACGAGAAAGCATTTGTAGTTCTCGATTAAATAAAAACAAATATGTTTTAAGGTTTAAAGAGAAAGGAATGCTTAATCGAGATTACTTTTGTATATCATGATTAAACAAGAACCCGGAATGGTTATGCTTAACGATAATCGCGTATTTTATTGTTTAAAGTGAGAGACCAAATGTGAATGGAAAATTAGCTTTAGTTTTCTTGTAATCAATTAACAAACTAATATCTTTTACATGATAAATTGCAAAACAACAACAACAACAAAAAAACTATTGCACGAAAATTAAAGTACCACTAAAGTGTATATACACAATACTTTATTGTATAAAGGAATAAATATTTTAAGCAAATGTTTAAGCAATCATTTAAAACACAAAGTTAAGAAAATAACCATTATACATTTACCTATTATCTTGTTCTTTAAAATTATATTATTAAAATCAAACAAGTATGCATGGCTTAGTACGTACTGACACTTTTTCTAGCAGAAACCATCCGAGTGAATGGAATTAAGAAGAAAAAACATTGGTTCAAGACAAAGGCTAAGGTCAAGGTCAGCTGTTGTAAGGACACCATTTCCCGTGGGTCAGTTGTTTCTGAAAAAGTTATAATAAACCTTTAAAATTTGATTTTTAATGAAAATTCAATAATTTCTATCGTATGATTTCTATTTTAATTTCAACCCTTCCCCACCCCAGCAAGCCTATACACATTCCTTACATTGACAAATCTATCTATCTATCTATCTATCTATCTATCTATCTATCTATCTATCTATCTATCTATCTATCTATCTATCTATCTATCTATCTATCTATCTATCTCTCTCTCTATCTCTATTTATTTATCTATCTATCTATCTATCTATCTATCTATCTATCTATCTATCTATCTATCTATCTATCTATCTATCTATCTATCTATCTATCTATCTATCTATCTATCTATCTATCTATCTATCTATCTATCTATCTATCTATCTATCTATCTGTCTTTCTATCTCTCTCTCTCTCTCTCTCTCTCTCTATTTATCTATCTATCGTAGGTGTCTTTAGTACCTTGTATGAAGATTTATACGCATTTTGTGTGCTTAATGTAAATCATCGACATATTATTATTATTATTATTATTATTATTATTATTATTATTATTTTCTGTAGGAGGAAATTTACTGTGTTTTACTCTATTTTCTGTACGAGGTAATTTTTTGTTGTTCTTCGCATCAGAAAGGTATAATTCAATGAAATGTTCAATGTACATCAAATCATGAAAACAAACGCGCGCACTTATCAAAAATAAACTGTGCAAAAAGACGTCAAAATCAGAGCACAAAGACAACAAAATCTGAGTACAAAAAAACTGTACCCAAAGGAAACAGTTTACTGAGCACAAAGACATCACAAACTGAGCAAAAGACAACACAAACTGAGCGCAAACTGAGTACAAAGACAACACAAACAGTACAAAGACAACACAAACTGAGCACAAACTGAGTACAAAGACAACACAAACTGAGTACAAAGACAACACAAACTGAGCACAAACTGAGTACAAAGACAACACAAACTGAGCACAAACTGAGTACAAAGACAACACAAACTGAGTACAAAGACGACACAAACTGAGCAAAAGACAACACAAACTGAGCACAAACTGAGTACAAAGACAACACAAACTGAGCACAAAAGCGACACAAACTGAGCTCAAAGACGACACAAACTGAGCACAAACTGAGTACAAAGACAACACAAACTGAGCACAAAAGCGACACAAACTGAGCTCAAAGACGACACAAACTGAGCACAAAGACAACAAAAACTGAGTACATTTAATACGTACCAGAACGTAAGAGAAGATTATCGAGATGCAGGATTCGAATTCCTCTCGTAGAGCACAAAGACAAGCGACATCGTCCCGCACAGCCCCATTCTCCTGCACTGCCAAGTGACCAAAGTGGGTTTATTCTTTAAAAAAAAAAAAGTTTCTAAATCTTTCTCTCTCTCACAGAAATCTAAAAGCATAACCCTCTCACACACATACATTCACACATATCCTCCACAAGAGAACTATTTACGAGTGCAGACCAAGTCTCCCACAGATTCAAAACGCGCCTACTGGTGTGAGGTGCCTACATTATGAAGATACACATCCTGTTAAACTCCGGACGAGGTGGATCGGTTTCCTCTGAATGGCGTCGAAATCACGGAAATGTCATTACTGTCGGGGAGAAATTTTAATATTGATTTGTTGTCAACAATTATTGTCTGACAAAGGATTATCATATGTTAACGGAAGATGACGCCTAGACTTGACGTCATTAGGGAATGTTTACAAGCAGAATGGAAGTGTCATTATTGTCGGGGAGAAATTTTAATATTGATTTGTTGTGAACAATTATTGTCTGACAAAGGATTATCATATGTTATCGGAAGATGATAGCATAGTCCTGACGAGATTAGGGAACTTTTAAACACAGTTTGGAAAATCTTACAAGTACTTTAATTGATTTTGATAACTGATCTGTGTACATGTAGTACATTTTACCATTTTAGACCATTTAAAAAAAATAATTTTATTGGTGCAATGAATTTTACAAAGCAGCTATTAAACTGCTCAATCAACGTCACAAGTACTATTTGCGAGTTTATTCATTATTTTATTTATTTAACGTCTAAATCCTGGAATGCTATTCAGAAGTTTGTTTCTGCATAAAGACGAATTAATCTTTTTCTCGCCTCTGTTCTCTTATCTATCCTTTCATTAGTATAAGTAAATTGTACATGGCTATGCTCACATCAACGACTACCTGAAATCGATATTGTATTGCTAACGTCAGTATCATAATCATCATAAATAATTAAGCCCAACATCATCATCGTGAAAATCTTCATCATGATTATCACGTACGATCATCACGAATATCATCTATCATCGTGGTGGAATTTATGTGAACACCATAACTTTGAAATTAAGCATTGTGAGCACCCGTCACCTGCCATCGTCGTTAGCATCATATATATATATCATTCGACAAAGTCATCATTGTAGAAACTTTTGAAATTAAGCAGGGTTGGCAGACGGTAGAACTAACCTTTGGTATTTTGTTCTCTCTTCTTTTTGTGCCTTAAACTGCTTAAACATTCCACTTCATCATTATTGCCCCATAGGCTTAGTAGTGTCAATGAACTGTAGTTTGCTTTTTTAAATATGTCCCTCCAGTATCTTAATAAGAAATAAACTATTGACGGTGGTGTGTATGTGTGTGTGGTGTGGTATGTGGTGTACATGTACATGTATATCTATGGGGGGTGTGTGTGTGTGTGTGTGTGTGTGTGTGTGTGTGTGTGTGTGTGTGTGTGTGTGTGTTTGTGTTATACAGGCAACATGGTAATGTATTGTTCCACTTAAAACCTCATGACGTTTTCGTAACATTTTTTTTTAAAGATTAATTTGTATTGTTAAAACGTTCACAATCCTCGTTTTGCGTCGCTCCTTGTGTTCCCTGTGACGTCAACGAGAGACTCTCGCGATCAAGTGTCAGGGAAAATCATGCAAATCACCCTGTCTAGCCGGGAAGTTCTCTGTCCTGAATACATCCCGCCGCATCCAGAATTACCACGATGTCACAGCTGGCCAGTCCTTCCTTCCTTCCCTAGAACACGACCACCCCTCCGGTCAAAGGTCACTCTCCGAACCGCGGAACGCAGGAAGACCAATCGCATGATGTTCGTATTTAACCGTTCCCGAATTTATGACGCTATCCTAACATTACAAGTGGAGTGTGAAAACACAGTAAATGCTATATAATATATTTGTTTATATACTTGTATTCTCTATGCTGTAGAGAGAAGAAATAAATTTAACCAGAGCTTATATAATGCTAACATACAGATAGATAGATAAATAGGTAGGTAGGTAGATAACGATAGATAGATAGATAGATAGATAGAGAGAGAGAGAGAGAGAGAGAGAGAGAGAGAGAGAGAGCGAGAGAGAGAGAGAGAGCGAGAGAGCGAGCGAGAGCATGTGTGTGTGCGTATTACCTTTCCATGTTTGGTGGAGCGTTTGTCCTTTTGTCAAATATAGAAATGTCGAAAGAGAAAGAGAGGATAACCAAGCGAAGATAAGTAGGTATTTCCAAATGGAAAGTCATCATGTTCATTTATTTCCCTTGATTTATTCTATTCTGGCTTTGAGCTATTTCTGGTGGAAGTAAAATTTTGACATATTCTTGGGCAGATGTTACGAGATTCAGAAGTTAAACAGAAGAGTGATGTTAAATTATTTCATTAATTATTTTATGAATGAGTTTGCTTTGAAAACAGACATTATAAAATGAATCAACAGTTGCTCTTTAACTGAAAGAGGATTTAAAGACTGTAGTCAGAGGCGGAACACTACGGAGTTAATGCAAACATGGAACACTACGGTGTAAATGCAAAGGCAGAAAACTATGGTGTAAATACAAAGGCAGAACACAATATGAAGTAAATGCAAAGGCGGAACACTATGGAGTAAATGCAAAGGCGGAACACTAAGGTGTAAATGCAGTCAAAGGCAGAACACTATGGAGAAAATGCAAAGGCGGAACACTTGGGAATGTAATCAAAGGTGGAACACTACAGAGTAAATGCAAATTCAGAACACTACGGAGTAAATGCAGTCAGAGATGAAACACTATGGAGTAAATGTAAAGGCGGAACACTAGGGAAAGTCAAAGTAAAACAACACAGCGACCCTTTGATTAACGTGTCACTGAGTGCACATCAACACGCGGCTTTGCAGTCTACTCATGACCTGAGCATGGGGTTCTAAGTAATCATTATGTGTTTCGTACACACTAGTTTTATAATGAACTTAATTAGTGTAGGCACCATTTGAAACACATCTTGTATATGCATAGGGATATAATTTGTTTCTAATTAATTATCATCCGTGTCTTTCAGCACAAGCGCAATTGGGTGGTAGGCAAAAAGCCTTTACACTTGATATCAGAATAACTTCCAGCGTAATTTACACTAAGCATCTTGATGCCAGATCAAAATAAGGCTGAGGGGAAACGAACATTAGAACTCGATAGTATAAAGTAACTCTACACGAGCCAAACTAAATATTGGCTTTAGAGTGGGATGCAGATGCTGTTAGCGAGTTTTTTTTTTTAAATTAACGGATTATTTTTAAGGCAATAAATTTTAAAAGGGTGTTACTTATTGTATAAACAATATATATTAAATAAAGGTAATGATAAATACCTAAATTATTTTAATAATAAACAATTTGCTATTAGTGTTTGTTACAGGGTTAGTGTTCCATCATTATACAGTACACTATTAAAAATTAATATTTAGACCCACTGAATAAAATAATATTTTTCAACATACTGGTCTAATACAGACATTTGTAATTAACAATGATGCAAAGCTGTTTATTTTGTTGTTGATTCTCAGACGAATGAGGTTACAAGGAACTAATTTCTTTTTGCTTTAATTCACTATTTGCTTCCTTGTTATAGATGTAATTTAACAAGACATTATCTAGTAACGATTTAGTAATATAATTACAATTAAGAAGTATTACAAAATGTTCTCGACTGGTTGAGCATATTACAAACTAGATTGGTTTGAGTTTGCAGTTTAAAATGGACATGTCTGCCTTCGATAAGTAGGTCAATTAACTGGTACAAGTTATTAGTTTTTCAAGCAAATGTACACTTCTTTCTTTTATTGTTTCCCTCGAAAGAATTGAATATTTGAACCTTTGTTAAAACTTTTTGCAAAATTAGGCGCACAACAGCATTTTACCATATTTCAATTATATTGTTGAACTGATTCTAAACTAAAAACTTTCTCACTGTAGTTGATTTCCTTTGCCTACCACAACAACACAAGGTCTATGACGTCGGAAAGTTGTGTTCCTATGTGACATAAGTTTTATAAAGTTGGGCGTCACGGGTTTGGATATATTTTAGCTGGTTTGATATACCAGACCCCTCTGTTGATAATGGGGCAGTCTCTTTTCATATGACTTATCTTATAATTAACTTATTTTCACGCCACAAAAGTGCAGTCTAGAAATACAAACGTTTTGCAACACTCTGATATTGGCTCATTTGGAACCGATTTTATTTGTGAAATTCTAAAACAGGGACTTGTATATTATGACGTCATCACTTGACTGGGCTTGACTCTTCTTTGTCTGATGTCTACTGTGACGGATAGTAGTGATTTTTATGCATATTTTAGACCTAATTGTGGTTTGGATGGGGGACGATTGAGCTAAATGTAATATTCTGAATGCATAATTATTTAAGTGAGTTTTAACGGTTTCCAAGCCGGCTATTGTACGCAAGTTTGTCTGTTCGAGAATCTGTTTGTCTCTACTACAAGACGCATTTTCGTAAGGATTGAAAGATGAATTTGATCAACCAATCTGTTTAGGATAACGAGGAGAAATTAATTTAAATTGTTAAATTAAAATTCTATAAATTCCTAAGCAGGGTCTATAAATAAAAACTGGACACGTAACATCTACTTTGTCTTTGTCACGGGTAGTGAGACTTTCTCAGACCTATGTGTCTTTGTGAGCAGTGGTGTGTCTTTCTCAGACCTATGTGTCGTTGTGAGCAATGGTGTGTCTTTCTTGGATGCACCAACCAGAAGCAGTCACTGAAACAGAAGAAGTCAAAATACTGTGGGACTTCGAGATAAGAACAGATCGGGTGATTCCTGCACGAAGACCAGACATTGTAGTTCTCAATAAGTCCAACAGAACAGTACAATCATTGATGTCACTCTTCCAAGTGATAGAAACAAAAAAAACAAAGAAAGAGAAAAAATAGGAAAATACCAAGACCTCAGATTAGAAATCCAGAGACTGTGGAATGTAAAAGCAGAAGTGATACCTATAGTGATAGGAGCCTTGGGGAACATAACATCTGAATTGGAAGGCTACCTGAATAAACTCCCTGGAAACCACAGACTCGCTCCACTACTCAAAGCAGCACTCCTCGGAAGTGCCCACATCCTCCGTAAAACCTTGGATCTTGGTAAGATTCCGAGATCTTGGATCACAACCGACAAGTCAAACAGAAGTCGTGGAAAGAGGCATAATAATAATAACCAATAACTAGGGTAGTTTATGTCGATATATTATTTGTTCATTTTGTCATGTAGATTTTAGTAAGATAATTAATTCCTCATAGTAATGAACGTTATGCTTATTTGAACAATTATATATGCACACTTGGTAAGATAATACTTTTGCTGTATCCGTTTATCTAAACCATGTCCTTAGCTGTAAGAAGACTGCTTGTTAGTGTGTGTGAGTGCTTTTCAAGTATCACCACTTGTAGAAATTTGCATAGTACTGGTGCCTTGTGCTCAACTAGAAGACGGGGGGTGGGGCATTTTGCAACACTTTTAAATGGTCGCTAGGATTATAAAGATTATAACCAATCACACACCATGACATGCTGCGAATCTCAAGAGGAGGGTCGTGCTAGACGCCAGAGTTGATGTAGTTTGTGAGTGAACATTGCTCAAACATCTGCCGACTACCTTTCGGGAGTTAGATATATGAAGCGTCAAGGTTGTGGCCAGTCTTTGTTCAAATTACTCGTCAAAGGGAAGGAACCGTTTGAGTGCAGTGAGCCGTGTTAAGGTTAGTGGGAGAAGATTATCTGTATAGTCGCTTAAACTACAGATCACAGGAAAACTTTCCTATCTACAACAGACACGTAACCTTAAATCCCCAGACCAGGTTGAGGCATAAATAACCTACATTTCATGAAATCGACAAAAGCAGGAAGCGCCCCCCCCCCCAATTTATAAATAACAGACAATTTACTTTTATATATATATATATATATATATTTACATTTTCCTTTCATTAGCCATTGATAAATATTTTTTAAGAGTTATCATGAGAAAGGCAATGAGCCAAAATTATATTTTTATTTCAGTGTTCATGCTAGACCGCTCTGGTCAAAGGAAACAACCCACTGAAAAAAACACGATCAATGCATGTACATATACATTACATGTTTTTATGTTCACTTAATTTCATTTAATTTAGGACTGATTTGTGTAGATAATATAATATGTGTATCATCTCATGCGTAATATATATATATTAGGGGTGAATTTATATATTGAGTGAATGCAATTATATTCACAAATGTGTGTGTGTGTGTGTGTGTGTGTGTGTGTGTGTGTGTGTACACTTGTTTACTAGTGAATGTTAAAATATGTGCACTTAGGGAAAGCCAGAAGCTTGTCTAGGTAGTTATCCATCACGTGCACCAGCAAAAAAGTCACAAGACTGCCAAACCTCCTAGAACTTTCAAGAAAATAATAAAAGGAGGAAAGATCTATTTTCCTCATCCTTCTCATCCATTGAAATCCAAGTATCACAAACATTGAGGCAGCATGTTTGTAAATGCATCATTGCAAAAGTGAAAGTTCAATGCTTCAGGACAGCCTTGTGTGTAACATCCTTTGCACACTGTCATAGACAGATGAGTCATTCAGTTCTCTTTGTCTGGGTTCTGTCCTGGAACATTCCATTCCATGACTGATGGGATGGATTCTTCTCAGACTAGAGCACAGGTGGGGAAGGTATCCAGTTCATGAGCGTGAGGTCACATTCACTCGACCAAGTACCATGACAACGCCATAAAGTCGTTGAGGCCCAGCCAACTACTGGAGGCAAGTGAATCCAGCGACAGTTGTCACTGTGGTGCCAACCAAGACTATCAGACCCAACCCACATTCGGGAGATCTAGAATAGTGATTCAAACAATCATCTTCATCAATGACACTACAACTTTGTGTCATCCATCTTCGAACATTCACAATATCAGTGAGTAGAAAAATAGACACAAGACTTGATAAGCGCACTTATTACTGACACATGTCACGCGCTGCACCACCCCTCACAAAAGACACCGGAGCAGCCAAACGAGATAAGAGTGCAGAAATTATACTGTCTTCTGTGCATTATTATGTGCCTCTGTAATTTGAATCTACTTTTCATTCTACTTTCCTGAGATTGTTTTTTTCTAATCAAATATATACTTAATTAACCTAATTCTTCCTTTGTCGTTTTATTCATAATTATCAAGGGGTGGGCTGAAACATGGAAATTTGAGATAGACTGACTTAGGAAGATGAATACTGTAGATGCATCGTTAATAACTGGATCAGCCTATATAAATACTGGTTTTTTTGGTTTAAATCAATTAAAACTGTTGTTCGAGAACATAAAATAATCATTCAAAGGACATAAAAACCAATCTGAGAACACAAAAGTTATTCCTAGGACATAACAGAATCATTCTAAGAACAATAAAAAATTATTCTAAGAACATGAAACAATCATTCTTAGGACATACAAAATCATTCTAAGAACATAAAACAATGCACATGTACACATTAATCCAAAACCAAATACGACTTAAAAAAAATAACTGTTTTGACTTTATAATAAACAAGGAATTAAATATAAGTATTTTTAAGGGAGATCAAGAGTTACCCCCCCAAAAAAAAAATATCTCCCTTAGTCCGATGCAAGCCAGAAGTGTCTCCTTGGACATTCAGCTGACCTACTGCAGTATCTTTGTGCTGATTTGCGTAGGTGATTCCCTGGAAATCAGTCTCTGTTGTTGTATGATGGGAATTTATCACACATATTGTAAATATAAATTTTCATCTCTGATCTATGATTTAAATTGAAATATTATTTGTATAATTGTTGTGTAAAGGTTTATTTCTGAAATGAAAGTTGAGAATGGACAGTATGCTCTTTTGATTAAATGGGTGGTTGTTGAGTGGTTAGAGGCAAGCAGGATTATAGCGTTTCTTAAGACCACTTAGTGGAACTGTAGGGTGAAGCATAGTAAAGTGACGATAGACTAAATAGATTCAATCAAGAGTCTCGTTTTGATCATGACCTCGTTGTGTGGTTATCCCACTTATAGGCTGATATAACTGCAAACCTATTCATGGATATGTGACGTGTGTGTTGACAGAATATAGGTGTAGAAGATGAGAGAAAGTCATAAATCTAATGTTATAATTAATAAGACTTTGTGTGTCTTAGCTTGTGCTAGATAATTTTACTAATTCAGTCGCAGAGCCATGTATGAAATTGAGAGTATGCAATGCGGATATACCCCCAATTACGACCTATGGCTAACAAATCCATTCTAGGCGAAACTGTTGGTCTCCAAACCTCACTTATATAGATGTCTACAGCTGTTCTAGAATAATTTGTTTTCACTAAGTTGTTTTATTTTGAAAGTACATACTTCTGTCCACTAAATCGCATTACCTGCTCACTTATGTATTTGAACTGTGACTATTACTGTTGCTATAGTACTATAAACACATACATTGATTCTGTTTGGTTACAATCTCTTTAGAAAAAAAAAACACTATTGTCTTAATCCACCGTTTTGTTAGAAATTAAAATTAACCAGTTCATTCTATTAACTGCTCGCATCTGTCCAGGCATGAATGAAGGTAAAACCATGTATTTGCATATCGATCGATGTCTGGTGTACAACCAAACACGTAACATTATGACTTACCTATTTATGGGGAGCGTTTCCGGCCTAGATCGATGTCTGGTGTACGCCCAAACACATAACATTGTGATTTACCTAATTTATCGGGAGCTTTCCCGGCCTTGACCGATTTCGAGCAAATGTTTTGTCTGTGTTCGTGCTTAAGGTGTGGGTTGGGAGCAGAGTGAGTGTGGCACACAACACCAGTATCAAGAGTCGCATTCATTCACCGATACCTCAGAAGTTGACCTATTCCTTTGTAACTGTATTTGCTTGTTTTAAGTGTGTTTACCTTTCGTCTTGATGCTTAAAGCATAGAGAATGTGTGTATAACTAAATTAGCAAGTTTTGTTGCTAATTCTGGTTTTTAATTTGTTATTGAAGCAGCACCCTTTCCCTTCTCTTATTTAATCCTGCCATACACCCTGCTCGAGTTTACTAAGCTCAGATTGACATACATAGTTTTGCATGCTATTGCTGGTCGAGTTTACTAAGCTCAGATTGACATACATAGTTTTGCATGCTATTGCTGGTCGATGGCAAGTTCAGTTGTATAGTTATCACTACTATGCTACTGACGATCCAAAATGTTGCGTGTTGTCACGTCTTGCAATTGATTGCATTAGTCACGCTCAAATTAAGGTACCGCAACTGTCTCTTAGACAACTAGTTAGCCTCATTAGTTAGAGAACCCCAGTATGGATTTTAATTTCTATTAATAATCCGATCATTAATGTTGCAGTACATAATCTGATTATATTATAAGTACGCATTTTCTTTACTTCCTTATTGTTGCAAAGTGAGGCCATGTGTTATTTACATCCCAGACGCTGTTAGATATTTTATGTCTGACGCATTTTTGTCAGTTTCAGGAATTGATTTTTTTTAAATTGAAGATGCAAAATGTCTTTAATTGTTTTAATGCATTTTTGGTATAAATTTTAAAAATATTTAAAGTTTGATTTTTATTTTAGTATAATTGTCTGCGTCTTTCAGCGTTACGTATGATATACTAATAACTAATATATTTTAAAAATTTTTCTGTCGTTTGCAGTGTTTCGATTAATCAGCTGAGAAAGATTCTGAAAACCACTAATCATGTCCTTTAAACAGCTTGTGTCCTGGATATTCGTGCTGAATCATCTGAAGTGGCTATTTTTATCTCAGTCTGTATTTGCTGGTAGTAAGTACAGAAACATTTTGCATGTGAAAAGTTAGCATTTCCAATTGTTAGAAAGTTTTAGCCACTAGGTACTAAAACATTACAAGCCGGATTAGCAAGCTCTGTGAAAGGGTTAATGAGCTCTATGGTAATAATGTCTCTAAAAATGGTTAACAATGCCGATTGAAATTCTTCATAAATATTATGGAAGAGAAAAAAGTTTAAAATATGGAAAGGATTAGTAAGTAATATAAGTAGTAATTAATAATTAGTTCATAGTTGATGGGGAAAATAATCAAATACCACTCGCACGTTATTTCCAGTTATAAGTACGTTACGATTACTTACTTGACTGTCAGTAAACACTTTCATTTTGTGCACTTTAAATGCATGAACACTGTTCTTTAATGTACTTCAAGTGAAAAAAAAACTGAAACACCTTTACGCCTGAATAGCAACTGTTTTGTTTGAGTTGAAGTGTACATAAACGTACGTCGGTAATTCCCATAGGGCACTTAGATGTCTGAGAGAATATCGTGCGTGCTATATATTAAATATGAGATAGCCATGTGTTGTGTCTGCTTTGTAATGGTTTTCTTGGTGCGTGTGTGTGTTTCGCCCACACTCACCCCAGAGGCCGCAATAGACCTTTCATCTTCACGATGTTCTCAGTCTTGGTCTGCTTCTGGGGGATCCCCACAGCCTCGCCGTGCGTCTGAGGTGGAGGGCATGAGGGCTGGCGGAAGGGGATGAAATAGTGTGCACCAGTTTAGCGCACACCCTCAACGCCCTCCTGGTTTTGTTGGTTCTCAGCAAGTATTAATATACTCATGTATAAACTTTAGAGGGTGTGAATATTTTCTGTTAGCAAATACGTTATTAATAACGCCTTGCAGTGCTATTAAGTAATACAAAGAAAAGAAACACTAAGATTGTAAAGTAGTATTTTATTTATACTATATAATCTGTTTGCTTGACTGTCCTTCAATTTTTAAACAGGAATCGAGACAAATGAAAGTTACTACTATGTAGGGGAGACTATCACACTACATTGCTATGCTGAAAAGGAATTTGCGGATGTGAAATTTACCTATCTTAACCGTACTGTTGTTCCATCACAGTACGTCACACTCATTAACAACACCTATGCACGCATGGAAAAGGTTGCAGAAGCCACGGATCCCGACAGAACTAGTTATGACTGCTGGCTTGACTTCAACAAGACAATTGCAGTCGCCAGTCAAGTTATAGAGACTGAGTGTAAGTAGACTGTAATCGTGTTAGAAATTTGTAGCATTGTGTAGAAAAACAATAATAATATTAAAAGGAAGAGAGTCGTGAAGCAATGCATGATGGGTCCAGGTACGTGGACTTTTATCACTAGGTATACCATCAGTTGTGTAAGTCTTTCACAAGAGAATGTTTTGTCGTCAATCCAAACATAAACTCATTCTTAATAGTCCGTGTCAAAATAGCGTCCTCAGAAGCCTCAGTGTTAACGTCCACTCGAGCTATACTATTAAATCACTTAATGGTTTTGTTGCTTGACAATGATTAGTTTTCAGCAGCAATGTATGCATGTAACATTGTTGCAACATTGTTTTATTTAATTTTAAATTGATGTTGGATAATACGTGAATTCCTTCATGATTAATTTATTGCTGTAGTGTTTTTACTATACTCCATTTGTTTTTGTGTTCTTTTGAGAATCTGAAATCTACGCATATCTCATGGATGATGAGACTGGCAGTTCAAGTAGTAGACTTATCATCATTAACATTGCCATAGTAGGAGAAGTAGTAGTAAGCATGTTATCATCAGCGTCATGTTCATAAGGAGTAGCTGCAGCATTATTATTTGAGAAGTACCTCACCATCATCATTACTTCTACTACTACCTTTACTACTATTACAACTACGCTATTTGGATATTAGAAAAAAAACAACAAACAAACAAGAAAACAGCTGTCACAAGCTTTAAAGATTAAGAAAGACTACAAATGTTTTGGAGGGCAATAATTGAGGAATACATCGTATCACTATCTAGAGCCCAAACAGCCACCATTTTAGGCAAGAGAGTCATCATAGTTAGGCCAAGAAAGTAATCATTATCTAGGGCCTAAAAGATTATGTGACTATAATGTTGATAATGTTGTGGAATAGAGGAAACGTTTACAGCGCCAAAATATCCGCCAAGTGAGAGAGACGAGTGGTGTCTGTTGGAGGATCATTATTAATAAAATAAATTAAGATTCTCACCCCTGTAATTAGTTATGAAAGATTAATTAATGATAATAATACTCATTTTATTAACTAAGTGGCGTAGCCATCATACTAAGTAAAATAAAAGCATGTTTGGGTCAAAGAGGAAATATATCAGTTCTGCTTTTACATCAAGTTATTTACAACTTACTATTTAATTAATACATAATTAATTTAGTATGATTAAGCACGTCCTTTAAGAAGATAGCATTCACACCTTATTATTGATTTCGCGTAAAGTAAGAACGAATCAGAAATGAAGATAAAACTAGCACTTAAACATTATTTAAATGAAATTCACTGTTTTATATAACATGTAAATAAAAGAGTTTTATTTTTAATTGCAGACCGACCACAAAACGTCACAAATGTGACTTGCATTTATTACAACAAGGAGGACGTGTTTTGTACCTGGGATATTGGTGTTCAGTATAAACATGCCTCTGATGTAAATGTCGACCCAGAGTGGAGTTCGAACCCTGATGTGTAAGAGTAACAGCAAGTATTAAAATTATTGTTGGAAATTAGGTTTACAAATTAATTTGAAATTTATAAAATGTTTTATAAAACGTCAAATAATCTTATAGAGGGATACTATATACAAGTGAAACGGCATAATGGCAGCAAAGAGCTGTGAAAAGAAATAATGATAACTGCCTTTATACCGTCTTTCTGGAAATGTGAAACTGGAATGTCTCCATGTTTAACATTATATGAGTGTAATGTCTTCATATGTAATATTCCTTGACTAATGTCTTCAAGCTTAATATTGTATGACAGTAACCCCTTTATGCTTAATATTGTATGACTGAAATGCCTTCATGTCTATTATTTTAAGACTGAAATCCCTTCGTGTTCAATACTGTGTAACTGTAATGCCTTGATGTAATATACTGTATGAATGCGATGTCTATACGTTCAATATTGAATGACTGAAATGACCTTCATATTTAATATTGTATGACCAAATACATTCGTGTTAACTTTCCAAGAGCAAGACTTGTACGAACGACGAATTTCAACTCTTGTACACATATAGCGATATCATCTGACGGTACTAAGAGCAACACATTGCATACAAGATTAAGTCAGGTCATCTTCATCATCTGACGGTACTAAGAGCAACACATTGCATACAAGATTAAGTAAGGTCATCTTCATCATCTGACGGTACTAAGAGCAACACATTGCATACAAGATTAAGTCAGGTCATCTTCATCATCTGACGGTACTAAGAGCAACATAGCAACGCATTTCATACAAGATTAAGTCAGGTCATCTTCATCATATCCAAAAGTAAACAAATAAACAATCTAAAGCCTGCTTAATCGCAACATTCACCCAAACTAAATACATTAATGATGAAATTCAAGCGTCGTTATAAGACTCTTAATTAAGGACTATTTACATAACATTTCAAGAGCATATCATTTCTAAATAGAATATATTTAAATAATTCTTTTTGCTGTTGAGGAAAGGAACACTCTCTTGCGCCCGTATTGCTAATTTTATTTTGAAAACAATTATAAAATATTGAGACTGGCCCTGATGTAATGACCAGTAGCGCATTTTTCCCATCTGCAAGAGTGCCAGTCGAGAAGCCCATACTTATCTTTATTTAATTCATTGAACTCATTTTAAACAAAATATGATTACCTTTAATGACAAAGAAGCATATTATATATATATATATATATAATTTAATCAACAATCTAGAGAGTTTTGGGTTTATCAATAGGCGGGGTGTGCAACACATCTTTCACAAAGTCGTAAAATATTTAAAATTATTATTGGTTACAAACCCATAGATTGGTATAAGGTAGCAGCAGTGAAAAGAAGTAACATTATTATTTGGTGTAAACACGCAATTTGGTACGTACTAGCTGCAGTGAAAATATGTGAATTTATTATTGGTTATAAACACATAATTTGGTAGGTGGTATATGCAGAGAAAATATTTGAAATTATTATCGGTCATAAACTGCGTTCACTCAAACTCTTACTCAGATGTTTGTAGAAATTGTGTGAGAAACTTCAAGCAGTTTCAGGCAAACAGGCAATCTTCTTTCACTTAATGTTATGAAAAAGAATTGTTGTTTGCTATATTAAAGCAAATTCGTAAATAGCATAAAATAAAATAATAAATAAAAAGTAAAGTTCATTGCATTATTATGATAAATGTTTACTATATTTTGTTTTCCAGACTCAGCAGCATTCATTGCCCTGTTGTCACCATTAAATACTATATTTTCAGAGTCAATAACAGTCATTACATCGTTGTCACCATTACTTACTGTATTTCCAAGTCAGTAACATTTATAACATAGTTGTCACTATTGCTTACTATATTTCCAGGTTCGATAACTGGCGGCCATGTAGCAGTTCAAACAAGACTACATGCGCGATCAATTATTACATTAATTTGTTTCTGTCCATTCGTGTGAATGTGACCAATAGCAGACGGCATGATACAGCGGTGTTACAGCATGATATCAACGATGTATACACTATTTGTGAGTACTGTTACAACATCATGAAATAACTGCTGTGACATCTATGTTTGGCCTTTCCCTTCTCTAGCACTTCTGAAAGTCTAAAGAGCCAACGTTCACGCCTGTCATGATTTAGTCCCTATAGTTGTATATTATCAGGCCTGTCATGATTTAGTACCAATAGTTGTATATTATCACGCCTGTCATGATTTAGTACCAATAGTTGTATATTATCACGTGATGTGGTATTACGGATTCTTGAAGTTCGGTATCTGTGTTTAGTGTTTGTGCTGTATTGGTTTAAAACGGTATTTCTACATTTGATAAATCAATATTTACGGACGTAAATCTCTCTCTCTCTCTCTCTCTCTCTCTCTTTCTCTCCCTCACACACACACACACACACACCCACACACCCCACACACATACCCCCCCACACACCATTAATTCGATATTTCATTAACACAAATGTGCTGACTGTGCATCACATTCCTTACATTCCTCTCAAAGTCTGGATAATAAGGACAGTGTACTAGCATGAAGTTAGATTCATATCTACTTTAAAATACATTTTGTTACAAATGTAACATTAGTCAATATGTGTAACATTTTAGAAATTACTTTGCGGTTTAAACCACTATATCAATATATATTTTAAACAGATAGATAGATAGATAGATAGATAGATTTATTATTAACTATTAGTATGTTCTATTATATATGTTTGTGTTTGTTAATTGTATGTATGTTTATGTATATGCGTCAGTGTGTTTGTTTGTATGTGTATACATATGTGTAAGTATGCATGTATATATATTTATGCATCCATTGGAAACGAATGATAACGGTTACACACTCTGAAATTATTTAAATTTGTCCAAAAATGTCTTAATTGGTACACACGTTTAGTCATTTTAATATAATTTATCAGTTAAGATTCAATTTAATGCAACCACTCTTCTTCCGATTATACTGATGATGAATCTTTTATGAAGCAAAATATTGAATAATTTCTTATTACTCTATCTTCAGTTAAGACAAACCCGGTACAGAATTTGCACAATGAAAATGTGACTAGTACGTGTGTGTCGCTGTCATGGAAAGAATTTTACTTCGTACAATTCTATGTACAGTATGGTGTGAAAGGCTCACAGAACTACTCTCAGGTGGTAAGTGAAAGTTTATTTATAGTAAAGGTATTTTTACTGCTGTCTATCAGTCTCTTGCTCAATTTTTCTGAAACATCTTAGTCTGTTATCTTGGGCGGATATGACTCAGATATTACAATCTAACTCAACGAATTCATATTATAAACACGAATATAGAATTGTGAATGTTCAACACAGATAGATAGATAGATAGATAGATAGATAGATAGATAGATAGATAGATAGATAGATAGATAAATAGATAGATAGATAGATAGATAGATAGAAACATCTTACCAAATTACCAAAGGTGAAGATAAATCAGTTTTAAATACGTATTTAGCGAGCCCCCCCTCCACTCACTATCTCTCCTAAATATGGTAATCAATATGTCTAAGAAGTTCAATAAATTTATTAATCAAATAATAATCAAATATACATATAGCAAATACAATGGAAAGATTATTTGACAGAAACATTTCATGAACCACGTTCGAATAATTTCAATGGCTATAGAGTCTTATATCCTAACACATAATGCAGTAGATTAATGTCAATATAAATCACAAGATCATTCTTAACAGAGAACAGAAATGGAGTTATAGAGAGATAAAATAATAGTTTGTACATAACCTAGTCTAGGCGATGCTACAGTAGTCTTTCATGTGCTTTCGTAAAATGGTCACACGCTTGTTCACAGTAGAATTGTCAATTCTTCACATGTTCTCTAAAACGGTGTAGAATGTTCCAGAAGCCATTGTTCTCTCCAGACTCCTCTTTATGAACGTGTTCACTACTAGCATTATCATGTCTGTAACATTCAAACATCATAATTAACAGTAATAGAAGTAAAGGTCTACTCACATAATACATATCTATATGAAACGCAAGTTTAATATGTCAATAGAAAAATGCCCGAAATATTTCTAAGCCCATTTTCTCTCAATCAATCAGTTAACTCACCATTAAGCTAATGGCTGCCTTTCATGACCGGACTTCCTGCCACACCAAATTCAAAGTGATTAGAAAATATAATTATTTTACTAGGTAAACTTTGATAACAGCCCATTGGCTGGACACGTTCTTGTAAATTTTAACAATTGGATAATAAACACTATCCATCCACATAAATCCGGTTTATATTAGATCAGCAAGATCTAGTGCACTCTCCACTTGAGTTGTTTACTCCCAAAGTATCATTATAAGCAGTACCCAAGTTTGGGTGATGATAACATTGGCAGTAGAGATATAGTTATTAAGTATAGAAATAGGGATAGGTAAATTTACATAGATAGATATATAGACAGACAGATAGATAGATAGATAGATAGATATACAGATAGATAGATAGATAGATATAACTTATTGATGAACGGACGGACGGATGTCTGTTTGGATGGATAGATTCATTAGTGGATTTATGGATTTCTTACGAAGACATAATACATCAGAGAGAGAGAGAGATATGGCATACTGACAGACCAACGAATAAATAGTTGTCGAAAGAGAAACAAGTGGATGGATAGCCAGTTATACGAGGGAATATGGAGGTGGGTGGTTGAATGAATGGATGTATCACGACGCGCAAAATGGATAAGATAAGAAATTAATATAATTCTCAATTCTCTCACATAGGATATACTAGTAAACTACAAGAAACTATCTGACAAGAGTAATCTGATGGATATTAAATATGCAATGAATTGTGGCTCTTTTTGGCGATTTGAGATACAATGAAAATATGTAGAAAACATATTAAACTTTTAAACTGAATCGCACATACAAAAATATCCACTTCTATGTTCTTTGTATTTCTAACGTATAATTCAGATTACGGAATCCCAGAGCACCAACATCTGCAACCTTCGTCCTAACAGTTTGTACACGTTCATTGTGAAAACTCATCCCGGTGAGAACGGCTACTTCAGTGAACCAAGTGTGATTGATGTTCAGACAAAAGAAGACGGTATGTTGAAGTGTGATTGATGTTCAGACAAAAGAAGACGGTATGTTGAAGTGTGATTGATGTTCAGACAAAAGAAGACGGTATGTTGAAGTGTGATTGATGTTCAGACAAAAGAAGACGGTATGTTGAAGTGTGATTGATGTTCAGACAAAAGAAGACGGTATGTTGAACTGTGATTGATGTTCAGACAAAAGAAGATGGTATGTTGAACTGTGATTGATGTTCAGACAAAAGAAGATGGTATGTTGAACTGTGATTGGTGTTCAGACAAAAGAAGACGGTATGTTGAACTGTGACTTTCGTAATTGAAACAAAAATTAAACAGATACATCAACGCTCGTTTCCTCACATCGGGCTACTTTTGTGACACACAATCTTTCTTTCTGTAACACTCTTCTTTTGTAGTTTATAGTCAGAGGACACCGTTTTTCTTCTGACTGATATTATGTCCCTCAATTGTAGTCATCGGAAAACAAAAAATGATTAGTATATGTCTATACATTATTTTAATTTAATGCAACAGTAAAACAAATCTGCAAACAAGGCAATGCGATATCTCTGGTGAATAAAACAATTAAAGCGAGAGTGATAATGTTTAATAAAACTTATGTATTCTAAGACGTGACACAGAAGTGCAATGTAAGAATATATCAAATGAATTTATTCCCTCTGTGTTGTAACAAAGCGTTCATTTATACAGCAGTTGCTAAAACAAAAAAAGCATACATTTTCAAATTCTATCTTAATTACATTATCAGCGTAATATTTGTTTTACAATACTAATTCACACGTTCGTTGCATGCATTGATTAGTACCTTGGTTAGGTACAGTACTAAACAGCTCAAACATGCGCTCGAAATCTATCGTGCATTCTAGCTCTTTGGAATTTATGACGTCACCATTTGAAAGTGCTTTATTCAGATACACAGCCAGCCAGTACTTTTGAGATACTACTGTCTCTAGTTGTCTAAAGTGATTCACTTTAGAGAAAGTTTTCACTAATCCATAAATAGAACTGACCATGTATGCTGTCAAGGTCACTAGCAATAAGTGAATCCCAGATTAAAACTGCTCACATTGACCGTAAAGGCTTTGGGGTGAATAAGACACATCTTTGGTCTACCATAGTCAAGTTAGACAACTGCTGTTAATACCGAAGGGTACGATTGATCTCATTTCTTAAATAAGACTTTGTCATTTTAACTAATATATCAAACATAGTATGATACAATTTCTTATATCAAAATTTGTCACAAATGTATGTAATCAAATTTTATTCAAATATGTTAAATATATGTAAAATGTGTATGATCTTATTTCTGGTAATGAAAACTGTTGCCATTGACGTTCAAACATTGACAGTTACGATTAAAACGGCTTGCATCCACACAAGCTGCTTTAAGAGCACAACAATGAATAAATCAAAACAGAAAAAAAATATAGCATTATCAATTTCCCGATTTGGAAGAGACATTTGTATTTTTTGCTTCCTTATTGTGTAGCACCATACTCAGGTCCGCGTATAACTAAGGGAGGCTACTTCAGAAAACCCTGCAAAGCAAATCCTTCAGGGGTCATCGTTTATTTTCAGGTTGGTGAAAAACGCATTTCTTTTTAAGTCTTGACCTCGACCCATCTTGTAATTGCAGCCTCTTGATTTAGTGTTAAGATTAAATCTAATGCATCATTCAATTTATGCTGAAATCAATAGGATTTTTTTTTCATGTCTGATGTGTATAAGTTTGTTTATCAAACGGACATAAATCTGCACTTTGTGGGGATGGGTACGAGTGTAGGTGTGTGTGTGTGTGTGTGTGTGTGTGTGTGTGTGTGTGTGTGTGTGTGTGTGTGTGTGTGTGTGTGTGTGTGTGTGTGTGTTTATGATAAACTCAATCCTTTGTTTTCCAACAAATTTATTATATTGTTAATTGTGACTTTTGTGTTGTCCTTTAAAATGTTTTAGAGGGCTCTTGTGTTGTTACGCACATCTTTTGCCAAATTCCATGAAAATACAATATTCCCATCCACCACACCCATAAATCGTATATCTTATATGAATAGGTATATTAATCTCTCAAGGTCAATGTGTGGACGATTCATATTTTTTAAAAGAACCTCGTTGTGTCAATTGATCTTATAATAGTAGCACGGTACGGAAATTGATGATGATGATGATGATGATGATGATAGTGTTGGAAGTGATGGTAGTGGTATGCAGTTATTGTGTGTATTTTTAGCCAGTCGAGGACGAATACAAGAATGGGAGAGTGGCTAGCTACTGTGCTGATGTTGCTCTAGACAGCGGGGTCCGTTGGACATCTTGCATAAACCCAGAAGTTTCGAACCAATTTGTGTTTGGAGTCAACGTGGCCTGTAATGAAAGCTTCATCATTTCAATGTATGCTAACACAAGAGTTGGAAGTTCACCCAGAGAAATATTATCCGTGCCGGAAATGCTGAAAGGTGATCATGTTAATTTTTCAGTGGCATGTTTCTTGTATTCCGACAAGTCTAAAATATCGAACTGTACTAATGTACCTAAAAGTATCTAATGTACCTAAAAGTATCTAATGTACCTAAAAGTATCTAATGTACCCAACAGTACCTAAATGTACCCAACAGTACCTAAATGTACCTAACGCTCTTAAACATACCATATCTAGTGTAACCTTATCCATAAGATAAGGCATAAGATACCTAATTCACCAAACTGTACTTAATTACGTAGTATTTCTGAATATTTATTTTGTGTGATTCCTAAATGGTTCGATAGATGTTTCCATATGCCTGGAGCCGTCTATAAGTATCATTTACTGTGTTATATAAGTCTCAAGAATAGGAATCGTATTTGCGCTAATAGTAGCTGAGTGACTGCCAGTGGTATCTATTCGAAGAACAAATGGTTATGATCATTAATCATCCACCTTCTGCCAATATGGAACTAAGTATAGTCAGGAACATTCAGCCAGGACTGAAGACGTAATTTTACATAAATCTCGACTAATTTGTATGACATAGTCCACGTTTATATGCATTTACTTTCAAAGTGTGTACGTCATAATTTGACAGAGAATCAAACTCTAGAATTATTCGCCCGTTTATTAAAAATACAACCTGTCTATCTATTTATCTATCCATCCATCCATCCATCCATCCGTCCATCCATCTTTCTATCTATCCATCTATCTATCTATGTCGGTTAAATTTGCCTATCCTTATTTCTGTAACTAATAATTATATCTTTGTTGCCAATGTCAAAGTGGCACGATCGTAGGCACTGTCTATGCTGCTATTTTCAAGTGTCAAAGTTGGAAGTAAATAACTCAAGTAAACAATATGCTAGAAACTTGTGGGTGGCTTAGGATATTGCTTGTCATTTGTAAAATTCTGAAGATTTCCATTTTCTTTCCTTTTTCATATCTAAACTGAATCCAGTTTAGTCTATTGTGTTTCTGTGCATGTATCATTTCAGAACTGGAAAACAAAACAGAACAAATGGACTTACAAATTATGGAATCAGGAAAAGGTCTTTATGTGGCTACCTGGAATCCATTGGCTGACGAGAACATGTACACTTTGTTTTTATACTACTGCAAGGAGAGCAGAATGTCTAAGATTTGCAAAGTGAGCTGAGATTAAACGCTCGTACAGTTATAGCATAAGACATCTATTGAAATTGCTGTTTTACATCGGTGTCATTGTTGCTCATGCATAACTTAGGTCGCACAGTGTCATTATTGTAAATGCTTAACCTAGGTCGCACAATGGTATTGTTGTACTTGTTTAACCTTTAGGTCACATATTGATATCCTCGTTCATATTTAACCTATTAATCTTTACTAAATATAGTATTGCGTTGTGTGTGCTTTGTAAAACCATTAAACCCGATTTCTATTATCTATATTACTCTCGACATTAAGAACATTTCATGGGTGTTATTTATTTAATTTTGTAAAACAATATTGTTCTGTTAAGTTATTATTTACAGTAAGTCTTTATTTCACAACAGAACCTATATTTTAAAAAAAATGTTCGCGACTTTTCAGTTAAATATTAAGAAAAATTATACTGTTACTTATTAGTTTGCTTTTCTATGCGTCAATACTTTGGTGTACTGATAGAAACACACACACACACACACACACACACACACACACACACACACACACACACACACACACACACACACACACACACGAGATTTGAGAGTTGCACTTGTATGTGGACGTTAGTAGGGTCAAGGTCATGGTCATATTTTTAATTTCTCAAGTCAATGCGCTCTTTCCTAAGACCACCTTCGTCTAGTAGTGGCAGCACCAGCAATTAGTAGTAATAGTAGTAATAGTAATAATAGTAGTAGTAGTAGTAGCAGCAATAGTAGTAACAGTAGTAGTGGCATTACTAGTAGTAATAGAAGTAGTAGCAGTATTAGTAGTAGTAGAAGCAGTAGCAGCAATAATAGTAACAGTAGTAGAAGCAACAATAGTAGTAGCAGTAGTAGTAATAGTAGTAACAGTAGTAGTAGAAGTAGTAGCAGTAGCAGCGATAGTAGTAACAGTAGTAGTAGTAGCAGCAATAGTAGTAGCAGTAAAAAGTAGAAGTAGTAGCAGTAGTAGTAGTAGTAACAGTAGTAGTAACAGTAACAGTAGTAGTAGCAGCAATAGTAGTAACAGTAGTAGTAGTAGCCGTAGTAGTAGTAGTAACAGTAGTAGTAGTAGCAGCAGCAATAGTAGTAACAGTAGTAGTAGTAGTAGTAGTAGCCGTAGTAGTAGTAACACTAGTAGTAGCAGCAGCAATAGTAGTAACAGTAGTAGTTATAGTAGCAGTAGTAGTAGTAGTAAGGAAATGGATAGAATTTACCAAGACAGAGCCCTTTCAAATAACAAAACAAAACATTTAGGAATCTAATCGCCCCCCTTTGATTTTGGAAAAAACGTTGTCATTGGTTTCAAATGTAGCCTCCTTTCATGCTCGCCCTAAATCCAATACTGACATGCTTAAGTCTGTGTCAATATCATACGTCTTCAGACGGCTGTTGAAAATCTCTATTGACCGCTTTATTTTATTTCAAATCAGATATTTTTTATAAATTAAACACCAAATAGACATAACTTGCACATATTCTTTTCGCTTAAGCGCTTAAGTACAAACAGAAAAATAAGTATTGCCTATACTTAAAGTTCAAATCCTAAACAATTGCATTAACTTCACTACTATTATGAGTATCTCGTTATTGTCTTTACCAGTTAATTAATCTTATCTTACCCCAAGTTTCTTACAAAAAATGACATCATAAGGAGTGCCCTAGCTGGCCCGCTTCAGCAATTTAACAATTTATATAGCAATTAAATCTAGAAATGGGAACAGGCAAATTTACTCCGTCACAGGTAGTCATAGTGACAACAGTACTAGTAGTACTGTTTGAATTGGTAAAAGTTTACAATTTCCTAAGTCCTGTTTAATTTTTTTTGTGAACATACATATCTCAGGGTCCAGTGGAACACCAAAGGGTTAACATCAGTTCTGGAAAACATGAAATAAGGTTCGAAGAAGCTGATATCTTTGGATTGTCTCTGGTAACGGCAGAAAACATGTCATCAGGAATTTACTTCACAGACTGCGTCTACAACCCTACATCACGTGAGTGCCACTCGCCTAAGAATTCTCATGTATTGGAGATTTATAATTTATAGATTCCAAATAAAAGAGGTGAAATTATTTTTGTAAAAGCGAAACAGAAAATTGCATATAATTAAAATTTAATATGTATTATCTCGAAATAGATATAAAATTGAAAAGACATACCGTAAAAGACTCTGATAACTATTTTGCAAATGGTACCTATGTAAAATAGTTTTTTGGTGATAATTTTGGCATTTAAAAATAAATAATGTAAATACGATAGTTAATATATTAATGTTAAAACAGACATTATATTAGTTCTTAAAATAATAAAACAAAGAATGGTGCTAATACAAACGAGACCAATGTAATAATGCTCAATAAGACAAAACAATATAAAAGTCGTAAAATAGGACAGAGTAATATAGCATTGGTAAAATATAGACGTTATAGGATCACAAATCAGACACGAAAGTGTAAACTTGTTATAAAGAGATAAAACAAGATCAGTATAATACTGTAGTGATAAGACTCTCAAGAACTGTATTGCATTGCAAAACACCCAAGAAGAGTTTTAAAGTGTTGTAGCAAACAAGACCAATAAAACATTGTTACAACACAGAACGAACGATAAGACAGTTTTGTAATCAAAGAACAGCATCAAGTGCTAAACCTCTCGAATAAACAAATAATATTGAGAAATCAGACACAAACACTGTAATAGTGCATAACAAGATAGTAGCATTAATATTTAAATAGAGTTAAATATTTATTAGAGTTAATCTATCCTGTTTAGCCCGAAATCCGAATGGCTATATACACGATATTAGTCTGCCCTGTCTATCACTGGACATATCCGACTTAGCTTAATAGTTCATGAAGTAGTTGAACTGTTGCTGTCATCTATTTGACCGGTGCGGTTCTGACGTTCCGCGGCAGTCATCTTCTGTCCGCTCCCTCGGGTACGGAACTTGGCGTAGTCTTAAAACAACGCAATAAAGAACAACGCAATAGTGCTAAATACTCTATAACATTGTAATATTGTCGAAACATTTAAGACCAATGCCCACGTTATTAAAACATTAAAGAACAGGATAATAATTCTAGAACAGAAAAGAACATTGTAATACTGGTAAAGTTACTAGAGGTGCTCTAAAAAGGGAAAGATATAACGGTGCTAAAACAAACTAGAACATATAGTGTTTTAATATAAAAATATAACAGGAGGATTGAACAATGTGATAACAGTGCTAAACAGGATTGAACAATGTGATAACAGTGCTAAACAGGATTGAACAATGTGATAACAGTGCTAAACAGGGTTTGACAATGTGATAACAGTGCTAAACAGGATTGAACAATGTGTTAACTGTGTTAATCAGGATCGAACAATTTGAAAATGTATTCAACAGGATTGAACAACGTTATAACAGTGTTAAATAGGATTGAACAATGTGATAACAGTATTTCAAACTGTAAGAATAATGACAGTGTTAAGCAGATAAATATTGAAATAATAGTGCTAACAGGAAAAAGGAAAATAACTTCAGGCTTCCATTTGAATTGGAAGGGGAAATAAGAAAGCTATCTTTAATTTCCACTTGATATTGAAGTTGAAGAAAGCTATCTCAGGCTTACAATTTAATTTTAAAATGTAATAAAAAAGCTACAACAGATGCTACAACAGATCTCTATATGAATTTGAATAAAATAAGAAAACTATCTAAGATTTCAATATAAATTTGAAGATAAAATAAGACAGCTTTCTCAGATTTCTATATAAATTTGAAGATGAAATAAGAAAGCTATAAATTGAAGATGAAATAAGAAAGCTATTTCAGATTTCCATTTGAAGGTGAAATAAGAAATCTATCTCAGATTTCTACTGTGAAATTTAAAAAAATGCTATCTTATATTTCCTCTTGAATTTGAAGCTGAAATAAGAAATCTATATCAAATTTCCATTTGAATTTAAAGATGAAATTTAAAAAGCTATCTCCAATTTCCATTTGAATTTGAAGGTGAAATAAGAAATCTATATTAAATTTCCATTTGAATTTAAAGGTGAAATTAAAAAAGCTATCTCCAATTTCCATTTGAATTTGAAGGTGAAATAAGAAAGCCTAAGGAGCCTTTCTGTGAATGGAACGCAACACATGTCAAGGTCAAGTGGACATACGAACGCTGTGATTTTAGTAAAAAGGTCAAAGCTCAAGGTTATATCCTCAAGATCTGTAGAAAGAAGAGTTCAGACTCATGCATTGGTAAGTGGATGTTTACCTAGAGTTGGAGTAGTTATATTTCAGTGCGCTGAAAGATTGAATCAACCACTCGCCAGAATAACACGAAATGCACATTGAATTATATTAGCGTATCAACACAAAATGCACATTGAATTATATTAGCGGACTCAAGTGCTAATTCATATTTGTTGTTTATTACTTATTAAGCAATATTCGTACAATTAATGTTTCTTTGGTTCAATGTTAAAATACATTCTTTTACTTCAAAAAACAAATTTAGTCTGGCCCCCGTAACCAATCATATCAAAAGCATGTTCAATACGTTGGCTGACTTCTACACTACGTCTCTTACAAAAATAATACATGATTAGGTAAATTAATTTTAACATTTTATTTCACTCAGTAAAATATATGACTATTTAAATTATTTCTAACTTTTACTTTCACTCAGTTTCACTGCAAAAGAATCATCATTTAATTGTGTGAACCATTTAAAATATTTATTTAATGGACTTTCATATGTATTTTCCCTCGCTTTCGTACAAGACGATTTCTGGTCGACTGTGTAAGTCTGACTTTCTGAACACGCCCATTCTTTATCATTTTCAAAATTACTAATACAATATTTAGACTTTGAGTGTGCTTGTAAAAGAAATTCAAACATTCTTTTTATCTTTTTTCAAGACTGTCACTGTAAAACGTTACAAAAAAGAGCAACACTAAGACAACAAACGTTTTAGTCAAACACTACGAAACAACAACGCAATGAGAACAAATATTTAAGCAAAACCTTACACAATAGCAACGCAAAGCGAACAAACATTCTTGCGAAACACTAAAAAAAACAACGCAAAGAAAATAAACATTTTAGTAAAATATTACAAAACCAATAACGCCGAGAGAACAACAATTTTAATTTGATTATGTTTACTGTTGCTGTCCAATTAATGTACGCCGTTATTCTTGTTTGCATTGCTTTATAATTTTTTCATTTTGCATTTTCCACAACTGCGTTTCAAACAATTATTGCACCTTAACAAAACACTTACCATTTTCTTAATTCTGTGAATTATCAGGATAGATATTAAAGAAACGATGTTGTTTTTCTTTATGCAGTTTATAACATTGATAATGGGTCACAATCTGAGTTTTATGTCAGTCACTTGCAACCCCAGATCGAGTACACGGTCACTGTCACTGCCAATACAACGAGTGGCTTGTCAGAGGAAAGCGATCCTGCCAGTATTCCACTCAACCCCAGAACTGAAGATAGTGAGTTTCATTTTAATGCTGAGCACTCACTGCACTCAACATACTCATCAAACCCATGAACTCATTGAACGCACTGCATACTTCTTATTTCACTCATGGTACTCAACAAACTGTGAACTCATAAGCAGAGTGCAAGTGGATGATTGCACTCACTGACTTCATTTAAACTCACTGAACTCACGAAACTCATATTAAATGATTGCACAGATAGAAGACATTACTCTTAATAAACTCAATAAACTCATTTTTCTCATTGTAAATGAGTGAGCTCATTTCACTTTTTCCTTATCAAATTCAATGAATTTGTTGTACTCACTATACTGATCTATCTCTGTTGCCCACTTAGTGAGCCCGTTGACCTCACTGCACTCTTTAACTGACTGTTGATATACAACACAAACACACATTAATTCACACTTATTTATTGTTTATGATTTTTGTTCTTCAGTTGTGACACTATTTGATTTCATTCGTTTGGATGACTTTAATTGTGTTCTTGTCTTTGTAATGTCAAAGGAAATGGAATGACAGTTAGTGTCATCAGCACTGCGCTTCTGGCCCTAGTATTTGCCGGCATGCTCTTGGCGTGTCTTGGAAGGTGAGTTGCGTCCCCTTTATTGCCATTGCTAAATTCTGAGAGTCTAAATTAATTGTGCCAGTGACTGTACAGCAGCCAGTCTGACGTACTATCAGCGTTATAAGTACACTGGGGTGGTGGTTGTAAATGTGACATAACATCAGTGTTATAAGTATACTGGGGTGGTGGTTATAAATGCGACAAAACACCTGTGTTATAAGTATAATGGAGAGTTCTGCAAAAGTGACGTATTTCTAAGTCATACTACTACGAGTAAAATGATAACCTTGTGCATATATAAGATAAATGCATATGTGCATATGCATGATTGTTCATTACATAATTGTTCGAATTACAGCCATGAAAGCTCTAAAGTGGGCCGAAAACCCATAATCCAATGAGGGGAGCCATAAGGTCAATCTCTTACTGAAAATATTAAAACTAAGTAAAAGTTTTTGCTGGTCTTGAAGGTGAAAACGTTAATGTAAACAACAACACCACCCCCGTCCATCCTCTCTTTCGGAAGAACAAAAGAAGAAATGGAAAAGTGGACCTAGTACTGGTCTAAACTTGTAAAATATTGCAATAAATACAAGATATTTAGACCATTATGACAATTCAATAATTTACTCCCAAAGTTAGACATCAGAATTATCAGCTTGTTTGGAGTTCGAATTATTTAATTTTGGATTCTAGGCTTCATGCATATTTGTGAGTCACAATTCACTTACAACTTACTTAGTTACATGTAGGTGAACAGAAAAAAACCGAACATACGTACAGACACACGAAAACTCAGAATCACTCAAACGTGTACTGATGACATTCATCGTGCTTGGCAGAGAAGATATGGGCGGCAGAAATGTAGTAATCTTTTAAGAGAATTTTTTTTCTAGACATCCATGAGTTAGATTTTAAAAAATACGATATAAATGATGTACAGACTCATGATTGAAAACACGTGATACGTAACCAATCTCACGATTCAATAGATTTAGGCGGTAACAATGGAACAGCTAAACAAACATAATATTGTTACACTGGAATAGCTCTACGTACATGAAAATGCTTACTTAATATGAGTGGCTTGGTCAGTCATTGATGGTGTAAATTGAAAAGACCAATGAAATATATGGCTAAAATGAATGTTAATCATTGATGCAGTGTAAACGAATTGAACGACCAATCATTTACGTTGCCTAATATGAAGAGGGTGACCAGAAGACGTTGAATGCAGAAAGTCGCTTATTTACCAAGTTTAAAACACCATAAGAGAGAGTTTGCTGTTAAAGTGAGATTTAAAAAATAATAAGGCTACCAAGAACAAAGTGTTGTTCTTTGTAAAGAAATATCAGTACTATTTTACCGCACTGATTTATTTGTGTCTCTCAAGTGTTCCAGTATTTACGTGACGTGTCTATTATATGCTTCACTGCATTTAGTGTTAAGTCCCTTTGGTTCTAATGGAATACACTCCTCATATTAAGTGTTCTTTTAAATTAGCAAAATACAGATTTCATAATTGAAAATTATAACTTCCCTGGGAAAATGTTATCTGCTTTATACAACTGAGTGACGCACATTTTATTTCTGATTATATTTTTATCACAAACTAAAAATGCAGGAAGACATACATCAGGAGATTAAGAAGACTGGAATGTGCTCACTATCCCAAACCTGTGGTGACAAAGAATGTTAAACATCCACACGCCCTCGTCCACCCACCCATTACTCGTTTGCACTCTGTACTCATCACTCCACTTCCGTTATGTGCCAGTAACAGCAAATACACTTTACTGGAAGGGGATGCATCAAAATCTTCCCAATTGGTAAGCACGATATGACGTATTCAGCTACAGACATGAAATCAATAACAACAAAAATGTAAAGTTTGAAAACAGTTTCAATGGATGACATAAAGCGTTCTCTTTCTCCCTCTCTCTCTTTCTCTCTCGCTGTAAACAGACAGATAGATAGATAGATAGATAGATAAATAAATAAATAAATAGAGAGAGAGAGAGAGAGAGAGAGAGAGAGAGATAAAGAGGTAGATAAATAAATATACAATCCATTTTCAGTTAACGATTAATACGTATTTATGTTACTTTGATATTAACAACGGATCTTTATGACTATGACATAATCTGACTCTTAAAACGAAACATTACCCTTAACATCCCTTCTTAAACGTAGTTCTTGAAGAATATTTTTGTGTCCATAAATGTGTCCAGTTGAGTATATAGATGCAGAATAACAATTCATAGTGTCATATCAATTATGCTATATCGTTCACGTAATAAAAATTATGTTATATGTGTGTTTTATTCTTATTGTACAGACTCAGAGTTCTTACGTGAGCTCCTTATCAGGATACGGAATGATTAATCAAGACTCAAAGACAATTAAAGGGGTCACGATGCACCCAGATTACTGTTTTGTCTCGTGTGAACAGGAGCCTGTCCAGCAGGCAGGAGTAATATGTAGTGCTAACAACTCTGAAGCTGGTTTTGAATTAGGCAGCCAGCTGGTCAGCTGTCAAGTTTTCTCAGTCCCTCAAGTGTCTATGTACACTGCTCTGGAATGCCAGAAAATATCTCAGGTTGGAGTGCCATGTTTACTGTTTGATGTCAGACCAATGTATTCAGTGCCAGAAGTGTTCTCTATGCATGAAAGTACAAATCGTACTAAAGGGAGACTAGCTTGTAGTCCGTACGTCAAGATGTGTACACTGGGGGGAGACACAGTCGCTTTGTTGGATGGCTTCACATCCCAAACAAAACAAGAAAATGACGTCAATGTGTGTACATTGGGGGGAGACACAGTCGCTTTGTTGGATGGCTTCACATCCCAAACAAAACAAGAAAATTACGTCAATGTGTGTACATTGGGGGGAGACACAGTCGCTTTGTTGGATGGCTTCACATCCCAAACAAAACAAGAAAATGACGTCAACAGAAGCTGCGCGGTTACTGCAGATAAAGGTTTGTGGGCCGCCTGCAGTGATTTCACCGAATCTCCTGACAAACTGTTTTCACTTGATTCTTTGGACCCAAGCTGCTACCGCAGGGAACTGCCTGCCACAGCACTAGTTAAAGATGGAGAGTCTTTCATTAACGTTAAAAGAAATATGCTGGAGAGTAATCACCATGTAAATTTTCAAGATAATCACGAAAGAACAGAGTTAACAAGAGATCGCCAAAGCAACCATTTCCCCAGCAGTCTCCAGTATGTAAACTTTGATGGTAATTGCATGAGCTTCAAAAGAAATGACAGATTATCGTTTTCTGACCTAGCCACAGACACTTCGACCTCAGCAATCACGTTCCCAGCTGATGGTGACATGTTGCTGACAAACTGCATTCTTGACGATATTAATGCCAGTCTTCAGACCAGCCTGCAGTGCCATGGTGTTGAGAATTACGTGCGTTCAAGCCGCTCGTGTACAAAGGAAGCACAGACAGACGAGGCTGGAGAAAAATGTCACGTGGGAAAGACTTGCAGTTCAACAATAGAAACCGCTGCTGAATTACTGACTGAAAACAAGACCACACGTGGAATCTTTGAAGAGGAACTAAAGACTTCTATGTTCTGTAATGATGACGTAAATAGAAGTCATCTGAATTCAAGTTACATACAGGCCTCTTTCTTGTGCTGTTCGAATCCGATGTCATCTGGATTTACGCTGGAAACTGATAGGAATCTACGTGAAAAGCACAACAGATATCCTGAGAACGTTAGTGAATCCCCAATCTGAGTATAATTACAAAGAAATCCAATATATATTCTGAAAATATTTTTATAAGTCCCCGTCAAAATATGAACACATCTCGATGAAAAACATACAAGTAGGAGATATTTGAAAACATCACTTAAAACGCTCATCAGAAATCTGATGAAAACCGAACTCTATAGGAAATCAGAAATTTTAAGAGAACCAAAACTCTAGAGGATCCCAGCAATCTGAAGGAACCTGAACTCTAGAAGAAACCAGAAATCCGAAGGGAACCAGAACTCCAGAGGAAACCAAAAAATCCGGGAAACCAGAACTCTAGAAGAAACAAGATATCTGAAGGAAACTGGTATCAATTGGTATCTGTTGTTCTCAATGCCCTGCAGACCAACTGCAAAGGAATCAGGAGAAACGCATTCACCAGACTTGAATGGATCTTGCACTTACCTTTAGACAAATGGAATGTCACTGAACTGGAGAGAGATGTCAAACGTGTAAATCTTTACCGAACACGCGACTGGCAGTGAGTTCCACCCAACCAGCTAAACTTTATCCGAGCATTGAGGGTGTAAGGGATGTAACTGGTTCGCTAAGAGACAATGCTACTTCAGAATCTTTGTCCCAAGTGCCACATTCAAAATACTTACAGAGGTGATGTAAATACCTCAACCGGAAATGATAGTGTTGTTGCCATACAACTCTGAGAACTGCTGTAGTTTCATCTGATTGCATCCCGACAACACATGTTACATATGAATGTTCAGTAAACAGTTGTCCATGCTGTATTGACTACATTTTTTATCAGCAAGTAAATGTCCGCCTTCCGATAGTTCATTCGTATTTCTCGTTCTCTTGTGTAAATATATATTCGTCTATAACATCATTTTATTTTGCACGTTTCTTCATTCGGTTTGTAAATTTATATTCGTCTGTAATATCATTTCATTTTGCACGTTTCCTCATTGGGTTTGTAAATATATATTTGTCTATAACATCATTTTATTTTGCAGGTTTCTTCATTCGGTTTGTAAATTTATATTCGTCTGTAATATCATTTCATTTTGCACGTTTCTTCATTCGGTTTGTAAATTTATATTCGTCTGTAATATAATTTCATTTTGCACGTTTCCTCATTGGGTTTGTAAATATATATTCGTCTGTAATATCATTTCATTTTGCACGTTTTCTCATTGGGTTTGTAAATATATATTCGTCTGTAATATCATTTCATTTTGCACATTTTCTCATTCGGTTTGTTACAATACTTTTGTGTTCTTGTGCTTCAGTGTTATGCATAAAGACTACATTTTGTATAATAATTGTCAGGAACTAAGAACTGCTATAAAGTTAAGCACTTTAATAATTTTTCTTTATTATTAATGAAAAGGTACTGGAGTAAATATACAGAAGTAGTTTTATAACTTATATAGATATATTTACATTTTCATTCTAGGAAGATTTAGTTTCACAAGTCTGTCTGACTAGATTTACGTAAATCGGTTTGTTGATATTGTTTTAGAACTACTTTCGTCAGATGACCATGAATACACATACTTACACGTCTATCTTTACAGCATGTTTAGTTAGATAACCATGAATACATATACTTACATGTATGTCTTTACAGCATGTTTAGTTAGATAACCATGAATACATATACTTACACGTCTATCTTTACAGCATGTTTAGTTAGATAACCATGAATACACATACTTACACGTCTATCTTTACAGCATGTTTAGTTAGATAACCATGAATACACATACTTACACGTCTCTCTTTACAACATGTTTAGTTAGATTTACATGAATCCATATGTAGATATATTTTTATAACTTGTGTAGATATATTTACATTTTCATTTTAGGAAGATTTAGTTTCACAAGTCTGTCTGACTAGATTTACGTAAATCGGTTTGTTGATATTGTTTTAGAACTACTTTCGTCAGATGACCATGAATACACATACTTACACGTCTATCTTTACAGCATGTTTAGTTAGATAACCATGAATACATATACTTACATGTATGTCTTTACAGCATGTTTAGTTAGATAACCATGAATACATATACTTACACGTCTATCTTTACAGCATGTTTAGTTAGATAACCATGAATACACATACTTACACGTCTCTCTTTACAACATGTTTAGTTAGATTTACATGAATCCATATGTAGATATATTTTTATAACTTGTGTAGATAGATTTGCATGAATACATATACTTACATGTATATCTTTACATCATGTTTAGTTAGATAACCATGAATACACATACTTACACGTCTATCTTTACAGCATGTTTAGTTAACTTTACATGAATCCATATGTAGATATATTTTTATAACTTGTGTAGATAGATTTGCATGAATACATATACTTACATGTATATCTTTACAGCATGTTTAGTTAACTTTACATGAATCCATATGTAGATATACTTTTATAACTTGTGTAGATAGATTTGCATGAATGCTTATGAAAATATAGTTTCACAACCAGTATAGTTAGATATACACGAATCAATATTTAGATATAACTTTACAATATGTATAGTTAAATTGTTCTTGAATGCGGGTCTTCATATAGTATTGCAACATATAATTAGATTTACATGAAAACATATGTAGATATAGTTTTACAGTCTGCGTAGTTATACTGCATATAAATGCATATGCAGATATAGTTTTACAGTCTGTGTAGTTAAATTGTAAATGAATCCATATACGGATATAGTTTTACAGCCCATGTTGCTATATTTACAAGAATCCATATGTAGATATAGTTTTACAGTCTGCATAATTAAATTGTACATGAGTACAGTCTGCCTAGTTAAATTGTTGTTACATTGTGCATGAATATATTTGTAGAAGTTTACAACATGTATAGTTAGATGTACTTGAATCCCTATGTAGAGATACAGTTTTAAAGCTCATTGGCACTGCATTCCCTGAACACACAAGTATTGTATACATTGAAATTAGCCACATAGGACTATAATATTGTATTAAGGTCTATTTGTAGACGTTAATTAGCCACAAAGGACTATACTATGGTAATAGAGTCTGCCTGTAGACATTAAATTAGTCACAGTATGGTAAAGGAGTTTGTCCTTGGTGCACGTGCACTGCCAAGCGATTTATTATTTATTACAGTATAATCTGACACCATTATGGTATGATAATCAGGCTTCACGAAAGCTGTTTCCGCCGTCCTCCAGAACCTGCGACGCTGGCGAGACATCACGTGATATCAAGAATCACCATTGGGCCGTTTTGATAGGACATCCGGTTCGCGAGCAATTTTCAAGGAATTCGGTTGACAACAAAGTCTTTGCAGATGTATTATGCACACATTCTGGATGTACAAGTTCTGGGTGTACGCTGGGCAGGTTTCAGATGTACACGTTCTGGCTGTACGCTGGACAGGTTTCAGATGTACAGTCATCGACCTTGAAGTCGCCATTTGATCTTGTATTCTTAAAGCATGGAGTATGCTTAACGCTTGACATTTACATATTTTTTTTTTGAAAAAATGTTTCAATCCCTGTAAGCTGTCCTTACCTCACGTATACGAGTTGTTTAGTCTTGAAATACGTGAGATGTCCTTACCTCACGTACACGAGGAAAACACCAAACGCCCCTAGTGATTAACCCCTGGGCTTGCTTGTTTTCTTTCCCCTACAAAATATACATGTGCAATTAAACTATAAATTTAATTCACAGACTGCGAAGTTCTTTTCACATGATTTTATTTAATTGTTCTGAATGTAATAATATAATTCGTAGCTTATTGTGTTTGTAAAGAATAGTTTATCTCTGTACATTATTATACTTACAGTTTTATAATTTATCAAATTACAAACGACCAAGGCTGGATTCAAAAAGCAAGAAAAATTACAAGCACAAATATTTGCTTTTCCTCAAATTATTGTTAAATTGTTTGATCTAATTTGCTTCATTGCTAATTATAAGAAAACTCAAATTGAACTTGGTTAAAATGGGAGTTTTCTTCAAAGAAACTGTAATGTTATTTATTTCGACACGTGTTTGTAATTGTTAATTAATTATTAACTATGCTTGATAGTTTTTGATGTGTTGGAACTATTTATATTACATTTTGTACTCTGCCAAATAAATAACTGCAAAATACTGAAAACGAGTGTGTATATGTATCAAGCATACACATGAATTTTTATTTTCTTGCGACTACAATGAGGAGTAACATGTGCTAACCAGAATATGAAAGAGGGTAGATGTGCTTTAAATGCTGTTCTTTGAATAACTGGTAATAATTTAAATAAATGCAAATTAAGTGGAAGTGAAATGATGATGATGATGAATGTGGTGATGGTGGTTATACTGCTGCTGCTGTTGGTTGTAGTGATGATGATTATGATGGTGATAATGATGATGATGGTAGTAGTGATGGTGATGATGATGGTGCTGCTGCTGATTGTGGTGGTGGCGGCGGTGCCGCTGATGGTCGCGGTAGTGCTGCTACTAGGCTAGCTAAAGTCCTATGACACAGTTCACTGGATATTGAGACAATAAAAACTGAATTTCAATCTCAGGCAAGATATGTGCGATATGTAATTAATTTATTGTCAAACTCAGGAAATATGTATTAGAAATATTTATTATTAATAACATAGCATGGGTACAAAAAGGGAACTAACCCGCTACTCCCATATTTATGCCTAGTCTCGGACGTTTATCGCGACAATTAAATAGGTGTGAAAGAAAGTATTTTTCAAGTTAGCTGCCTAGATGGAAGCGAACACAGTGAGCAGACCTCGTTAACACGTACAGCCCTCTATCAAATTAGAACCGGATGTTGTTGTGGCCTCTAGCAAGTAACAGTAACATCGGACCCAACAGTAATTCCTAGTGAATAGGACACACACATACACACACAGACAAGCCAAATGTATTTGAATCGAGGCGAAAACTAGTTGTTTTAAATCGTAAGGCAAACCAAGACAACGAGTGGCGCACAAGTCACGTCATGGAAAGTAACTCTGCAAATCAAAAGACGAATCTGAAATAACTCTTCTACATACCCAGTATGTTTCGAGAGAAGTTCGATCAAAGATAGCAAGCAATCTTATGTGTGTATGAAGTCAAGTGAGTTATAAAAAGAGTGAATGATTAGGAAAAGAAATCTAAGACTTCATATATAGCAATGATGTCCCCTTTTTTGCATGAATACTTCGTTAATATTATGGGAAATAAAGTCGTAAGTTGTAATGACGTTTTAACACGTATTTCTTTAGCAGAATCTTAGAGTAATGAGTACGTAACACACGAAATAGCCCTGCACGTCACACTCAAACCCGTACGTTAGTAAAATTATACTTAAAGTATACTTGTATAGCTTTAGAATTAGGCTCAAAGACTGAATTTTCGCGAGTTATAGAAAGTGTTCTATTTCACGAGATATTATCCACACCATTCCAGCAAGCGAAAGTAGACGATGTGTTGTCACCACGTGATCAAAAGAACAGCAAAGAGACAGAGGACCACACAAAGTTAAGTAACCCTAGATTAATGCAGGAAACGTTTGATCATTCATTAACAGGGTCTCGAGAAAGAGAACAAAAAATATTATTTGTATTGATATTTTTTTATTTTATATATTTTATATTTTATTTTTAATTTTCAATAAAAAACACTGCTGGAGAAGTGACAAGTCTCACTACAAATGATATGTCATTGAACTGTATAATGTTTTGATTTATGCAACAATGCTCAGGCAGGGATAGAGTAATGATGTGTAATGCCAAATTGTCGGAATACTATTTTTTAAATTTTATTTTAAAAACCTATTGTTTATTTATTATTTACTTCCTGATCAAGTTTGTATCATCTGTATTTTATATACAATTCATAAAGTAATATACGTATTCTCTTTATTATCTGTTCCATGTGGGCCTCGTCAAGCAAGTCGACCTTTTCACTAGTCACAAGGTCAATCTTTAATTTAAATTAATTATGGTCCTGACGTGCTACACTGTACAAGATCGCACGAATATAACAAAATTTGATCCAAGTATAAATGTTCAACTGGAATGCTCAATTGCTGACATACCAATAAAATGTGGAATTAAAGTGACGCCATATTACCACTGCTGTTCTGAATACAAGCCCTAAATCCTCTCAGGCAACACGATTAGGATACAGCATAAAACCGGGATACTTAATTAGCCACATAGTGAGTATGAATAATTTCAAGGTCAAATCTCCAACGACATCAACTCTCTAATCAATACTCTTAAGATTTTCAGTGAGGACATTCAGAGGATATTCGGACTCCGAATAAATGTGGACGATTTATCGTCCAGAAGAGAAAGCTCAAACCCACAAAGGGCAGACAATTTGATTCAGGAAAACTTATAGCAGTTTATGGGGAAAGAATCACGTATTTGAGGATATCGCATGGAAGTAAGAACCAGAGTTACAATGAGCGAGGCAAATCCAGATTAATGACGTAGCAATCTTTATTTCATACCCTTCACTGATATTGCTGGGATAATATATTTTTGAAGCAATACTATTTTATATAATATTTTTAAAAAATACATATTTGCGAGAGCATGGTCGTTTACTTATGGTCGTTAACTGAAATGTCGTCTTGTACTAACATTAGCTACCTTAGTTCTATACAAGTGTATAACATTTCCGCAAAACGACTGGGAAAGCAAATAAATCTCAGGTTTATCCATGTGGAACGATAATTTAGTCAATCTTGAGAGAAAAAAGCAAGAATGTAAATGTTATCAGAACAATGAATTCAATGCAAAAATGACAAAAGATAAAAATAAGCATAATAAAATTATTCAGTCAAGGATTTATATATAATAATAACTATTAAAGCAACGCATACACTACAAATAATAACAATTATTAAGGTAAAGCTTAAAATGCACATAATTAAGTTATTTAGATGACAGTTAATGTAGATATAATAACAAATATTAAGGTAATGAATAAAATGCAAATAATTAAAATTATTGAAATGTCTTCTTAATGCGTACTTAAGAACAATTTTAATGTAACATTTCATATTCACAACAAAATAATTGATGAATTTAACATATACACTTTCTGGTCGTTAAGTTAGCATTTAACAGACACATAATAATTATTGAAGCATTGCATAACACACAATAACAATTATTAATAAATTCTTAAAATGTTGAAACATTATTAATATGATTTTAATAGGCAGATGATAACAATTATTATAACACAATACAACTGAAAATAGCAATTAATAAGGTAAAACGTTTGCCCTCCTTTCTCGTGTACAAAACGTCTCTAGTTTTACGATCTTACTTGTGGATTTTTTTTTTTAATAACCCTCATATTTGGTTTCACCTTTAAAGAGTTCGTCATTATTTCAGTAGCTCGGCGCCGTATATTGTTACATGTTTATTTTCGCATTACATTTTCGATATATGTATATATAATCTTTTACTGTATAATGTATTGTGTACTGTTGAGTGTAATTTTTAAATGGTGTTTAACTAGCCTTGTACTGCGCTTACAGCTTCTTTGATATTACACATTAAATGTGTTTTGTATGTATGTGTACGTTATTTATCAATAACAACGTACGTGTATGTGTGTATGTTATTTATCAGTAACAAAGTACGTGTATGTGTGTACGTTATTTATCAATAACAACGTTTGTGTATGTTGTACGTTATTTATTAATAACAACGTTTGTGTATGTGTGTACGTTATTTATCAATAACATCATATGAACAACGAAATACGCAAGCATACTGATATATGAAAAGCATATATAGATATTGAGTATACAATTCAAACAATAAAATAAAATAAACAATACATTAAAAAAAATAAAATAAAATAAATTTTGAAACACAATTGTATTTTTTTTAATTTTCTCATATTATGAAATATTTGAATTTTGCATCATATGAAATATTTGAGATTTGAAGCAATATTTTGATTGAGGAATTTTCACATCTCTCTCTATTTCTCTCCCTCCATAAATAGAGTCAAGCAAAGTTTTACGTTAACTGTTCTCCATTTCTTGTCTCTCTCTCTCCCTCTCTTTCAGTTTGTTTGCCTCTGTCATTTTGTCTCTATCTCTCTGTCTAAATCTGTGTCTCTAGGTCTACCTCTGTGTTTTGTTTCTCTTTATGCCTCTCTCTCTCTTCAACCATAAGTTTACTGTTACGATACTGGTCCGCGTTGTTCTGTATTCTGGTCGAAGAAGGCTTTCCTGTGAAATGGAATCTTCTACTTCTTCTTCTTCCGCTGACTGAAATGGAATCGTACGGTGCGGTCCCTTTATACTGATCTGCACTGGGCTGTGGGGTCCAAGCTGGCATGCGGGAGTATTTTAGGTTCTCCATAGGAGGATTATATCTGGACATAAGGAAAATAGGTCGTAATGCATTTGTCGAGAACCATCACTGCAAAATATTATTCAAACTGTTTGTATTTGTACTCTGTTTATCTCGCTAATGGAATCATCGGAACGAGGTCAGTGTGTCCTTAATCAGAGAGAGAGAGAGAGAGAGAGAGAGAGAGAGAGAGAGAGAGAGAGCGAACCTTTCCTGCTTTAAACACAAGTCTTCTTTAAGTTTGTTCTAGAATCTCTCATCACGTGATATATGGGTAAAACGGAAGGTATTCAATTCTTATTTGGAGTTAAAGCAAGAAATAGTGTACAGGGTGGCCCAAAAGTAGGTTTACAGTTATTAAACTACCTTTTATATGGACATGCTTAATGTTGACGGAGGACATTTTGAGCATCTGAGAGATTAAATTATGTTTATGTTAACAGGTATAACGAATTTTCCGCTGTTCTAGTGTCGAATTTTCAAATAAATAGTCTACGTGATAACTGCAAACCTACTTTTGGGCCACCCTGTACATCGGTAAGGTATAATGATCAGAAGTCATACAAACTGGTGTCAAATGAAAGAAGTCATACAAACTGGTGACATTTACAAAGTGGACGTATCTAATGTTAGGAAGTCATTCAAACTGGTGTCAGTTAAAAGAAGTCATTCAAACTGGTGTCAAATAAAAGAAGTAATACAAACTGGTGTCAGACGAAAGAAGTCATATAAACTTGTGATATTTGCAAAATGGACATTTTAATAGTAAAGAAGTCATTCAAATTAGTGTCAGAGGAATGAAGTTATTCAAAGCAGTGCCGGAAGGGAATAAAACTAAAAATATAATCCGGCATTATTCGAAGGAAATCATACAAATTGGTGTCACTCTAAAGATATAATAAAACCTTATGTCGTACTAAAGATATAATAAAACCTTATGTCGCACTAAAGATATAACAAAATCTTATGTCGCACTAAATATATAATAAACCTTTTGTCGCACTAAAGATATAATAAAACCTTAGGTCGCACTAAAGTGTTACATTAAATGCGTCATATAAACTGGTGTCGCAGCACTACAAGCTTAATAAAATCAGGTGTCGCACTAAAGACCTCACAGAAACTGGTATCGCATTAAGGACGTCACACAAATTGGTGTTGCACTAAAGACGTCACACAAACTGGTTTCGCACTAAGGACGTCACACAAATTGGTATTGCACTAAAAACGTCATACAGTCTGGTGTCGCAATAAAGACATCATACAAAATGTTGTTACACTGAAAACGTCATACAGTCTGGTGTCGCACTAAAGATGTCATACAAATTGGTGTTGCACTAAAAACGTCATACAGTCTGGTGTCGCACTAAAGACGTCACACAAACTAATGTTTGTGCTACTAATGTCAAATATAATATATATACAAATTGGTGTCGCACAAAAGAAAACATACAATCTTCTGCTGGATGAAAAAGTTCATAACAAAATATTTAACCACAACATATTTGTCTACTCGTTCTATCAATTGCAACTGCCTGTTACAAAGATAATATATTATGTTATTTCGTTAATACAATATTATTGTTTTAAAAATAATAAAATCAAGATGGTATTTGCCTATTATGTATTATTTTATGTGCTAAAATTTTTAAAGTTGAATATAAAGTGGTTCTGGCATGTGAATGTTTTTTGTTTTTTTTATTAGTATTAAGTAACTCTGGTATATGTAAGATATTTTATAAATCTCACCCGGATCCCATCAATAAATATTAAAAGAATTGAAATATAGAAAGGAATAAAAATTTAGATTAAGAAATAAATAGAAAACAAAATCTAACTTTAGATATAAAAGGCAGTTAACAAGGGCTTGTACAGACGTATGATGTATCTATTTCATCATCCCTAAAACAGGACGGATGTTTTTCTGGGTCAGAGAAATTTTATAATTTTATGAGTTTAAAAGAAGAAAGTCGAGAATATTAATTAGCTCTCTCTCTCTCTCTATTCTTTTAATTCTGTTGATTAAGAAAGTTAATCAAGGTGGACGTGGAGGTGTCTCTAGACAGAGAACTCTTTATAGTCCCCAAGACATATTCGTTTAGAAACACATTTCTGTGCAATCCCCAAAATTTTACTCGTTTTCAAACATTTCCTATTCAATCCCCAAATACGTAATCGTTTTCAAACATTTCCTGTTCAGTCTCAAAGACTGTTCGTTATTCAACATATTCCTTGGGTATGATAAGACTCCTTCCGTTTAAGGTGATAGCTGATCATTTCTTAATGAGACCGAAAATAGAAGCCTTGGCTGATAAACGTTTTTAACTTTCCGACTTATGGGTTTGGGTGTTAAAGTTAGGAATTGATATCCATACGAAAACAATGGTGTGTGTGTGTGTGTGTGTGTGTGTGTGTGTGTGTGTGTGTGTGTGTGTGTGTGTGTGTGTACAACATTGCTACAGTGTTACCAAGGAGCCCATATCTTCATATCTTGAAAGGGCACTTTATGGAAGTGTTATACAGTAAAGTTTTGGAATTATACATTTTTACAAGGTCATCCCAAGATTATTAACACGACAGTTATTTTGATGAATACTAAATCCGCACTCCACAAACAATGTATAAATATATAATCTATATTGTAATAATAGCTGGTTTGATTAACGAATTAAGTACACTTAAGTTGACTTTGTGATTGTGTACTACTTGTTGTACTTTTATATAATATGTTTTTCGTATAAAAATGTATTATTGAATTCTGTAATAATATTTGGTATTGTTTACATATTAAGTAAACTCACATTAAGTTCTTGATTGTATACTGCTAGCTGTACTTTTATATCACGTGACATATTTTATAATTTCAAGCTGTGATTGTGTACTACTTGTTGTACTTTTATATAATATGTTTTTCGTATAAAAATGTATTATTGAATTCTGTAATAATATTTGGTATTGTTTACATATTAAGTAAACTCACACTAAGTTCTTGATTGTATACTGCTAGCTGTACTTTTATATCACGTGACATATTTTATAATTTCAAGCTGTGATTGTGTATTGGTAACAGCATTTGATCTAAAATGTTTACATATTTCATCATTTCTTGCCGGTTCTAATATATTTTGTTAAAATTTTTATATTATTTACTTTAACATATTTTGCTCTCTCTCTTTCTCGCTCGCTCTCTCTGTCTCTCTCCTCACAAAAGAGAAAGAGGAAAATCAACAAAAATTGTTTCGACATATTTCTGGAATCCTATAAATTGCAAATCTTACTGATGCACTTACGTATCCAGGATGAAGGCATGCCGGAGGATTTGCCTGAAAAGAAGTACCAGTGTCTTCTTTATTTGAAGCTGGCAGTACTTTCTGAGAGGAACAGCTGGTCGTCTGGTCGTGATGTTTGGCGGTCACAACCATCTGTGGAGAAATAAACCTTAAAGTACTCGACCAGTAACATGACCTATAAGAATGGTCAGAATTATTGCCATTTTTATGATAGCGTTAATATTATTTTATTATCTAACCACATTATGATAGTCGATTATTTTAGTTCTCTTCTTGGCGTTTGGAAGGGAATGTTTGGGTCCATAGTTCAACAAATCTATTTTGATAGTTGTGACTACTTTTGGTATTGTTACAAGCTACCTTAGTTTTGTTTAGGATTTCTTTGTTAAAGATCAATAAAGAACCATGTAAACTTAGTCCATCCCGTAATCACCAGAAAGACGTATATTTTTCATTAAAATACGAAAATATGCTAATATGTGCATTTTCAAATATATCAAATTTGAACTATTGTTATGTAGACAATACCAGGAGAGACATGAGTAAATATATCAAATTTGAACTAATGTTATGCGGACAATACCAGGAGAGACATGAGTAAATATATCAAATTTGAACTAGTGTTATGCGGACAATACCAGAAGAGACATGAGTAAATATATCAAATTTGAACTAATGTTATGCAGACAATAACAGGAGAGACATGAGTAAATATGACAAAGTGGGTTATGGCATTTATGATATTTCTTTTTGCAACAACACTCTATCGAGGTTTAACCAATTTAATATTTAGATGTGTGTATGCATGCATGTTTGTTTTATATATATATATGTATGTGCGTATATGTATGTATGTATTTATATGTGCATGACTGAGTAAATTTGCCCCTCTCTAAATTGTCAGAGTGACCCGACCTTGGGCTCCTTATGGTGTTAGTTTGAAAGTCTCTGAGTTTGAAGTAAGCAGCCTCAGGCAAGAAAATTCTAAATTCGCTGACCTAATGGAAACTGAGCAAGCAGTTTCCTATTATCCAATGATAATCATTTGTGAGAGCGAGACTAGCCAATGGGCTGTGTTTAAGGAGTTCACTTGCTGTAGAGAATTCTACACCCTAATCACCTTTGAATTTGAAGTAGAAGAAGAAAGTCTGGCTTGAAGGCAGTCTTTAGCTTGAGTGGTGAGTTTAAATGACTGATTGAGAGAAAATGATTAGAAACATTTCATACATTTTACTATTATATGTTATACTTGTGTTTATGTACAAAATGTACTATGTCAATTAACTTTTATTACTACAAATGTTTGAACTAAGCTGCACCAATGTGGCGTATTAATATGTGACATTGTTTGATACACTATGTTTACTTTACCATGTGCGTGCATGGGGATAATGAATATTGTTGCAGGAATTGTAAGTTTGAGAATGGAGTGTCGGATAGAATGGAGTTATATTGTGATGAATAGGAAACTTAGGCTTGCTCCCTGATTATATGTTGCAATGATCAAGTGCCGGTCTTTTTTTTTTTTTATTATTAGTTTCACACTGTGATTGTGAGTCCAACCTTGAGTTGTGAGTCTCGAGTTTGAGTCTCAAGTTCAACTACCAAGCTTTCCAACTACCCTTCGTTTGTTCACCCAGTTGTGACTGAGTGACCGGGGAAGTGCAGAAAAATTGCAGAGTGTGTTGGCGTAATGGAGTACGCTGTGCACTATTGATGTATCAGAGCAAAATAAGCTGGGTACATTCTGGGTACATTCTGGGTACATTCTGGGGAATTCTGGTGCAGTGAAGTTACCAGAATTGCTGAAATTGTGTCCTACATGAAGGAGTGACATGGGAGGAGACATTCAAGAAAAACAGGGAACACGTGATGAGCATGGACATTTTGACATTGTGACATGTGAAAGTGAAAGACTGTCAAGCAGTATTTACTCAAGGTCACATAAATTTATACATTTAACTCTAATAACCCCATTTCTATTCTCTGATAGGATTAACCTGTGATTTATATTGACTCTATTGTTGAACTGTAATTATAGATTTTATTGTTTTATATATATGGAGAGAGAGAGAGAGAGAGAGAGAGAGAGAGAGAGAGAGAGAGAGAGAGAGAGAGAGAGAGAGAGAGAGTGTAAATAATAGTCATCCGAACATGAGCTTGTAGAATATCTTTGTAGAATTTGTAGAATGTCAAAGTTATCTATTTCATTGTAATGGTCTTATGTGTGTATTTGATTTTTCTTTTAATAAATTTATTGTTAAAGTTACTGACCTTCTTACGCATATTGATATTAATAATCTTATGTTAGAGAAGAAAGTGGAATAGAGAAAACGTTTACCACGCCCAAATATCCACCAAGTGAGAGACAAAGGATCATTAATAAAATAAAATTAATATTCTCATCACTTGAAATTGGTTGTTAAAGATTAATTAATTCATAACAATATTCTTTTCATTAAGTAAGTGGCATGCGTATCACAATATGTATTTTTTACATATGTATGTTTGCGTGTATGTATGTATGCGAGTATTTGTGTGTATATACTTAATGCTGGATTTACATAGTCAGAAAGATGACTTATATCTGAAGCAGGAGTAGTCAGTGTAATGGGTTTTTTCTGGAGTGAACATGATTGTCGTTTCGGAATGGAGGTCGTAAAACTTCGCCACAAACTTTCATTTCCAGACTGTACAACAGTAAAAACAGACAGTTCCTTGAAAGCCATAAGTTAACAAAAAATGTACATATTCTGAAAAATTATGATAACATTAGCTTATATCAAATTAAAACTATTTTTCTAAAGGAGAAAACAAAAACGTTAAGTTAAAGCATTTAAAATTATTATTTTTTAAAAGAAAAGCATGCTCAAATATATCAATAATTATAAGATTCGACAAATGAAAAAAAAATGAGTCCAGAACGCCCGAAAGTACAGAATATCATTAAAAAAAAGAAATATTTGCCTTCACGAATAGTGTTTGCACAATAAAAAAAATAAAAAAAACATTGACCCAATGAATACATATAAATACAGACACACGGCACACAAACGTGTAGTTGTTATTGATCTTACTTTTGTGGAACTTAGTCCTATAGATCCATTAGGCAGACGATCATTATTGTCTCTGGCATTCACCTTACTCTTATGTTGGTATCTGGGGTAGTGCAGGTCAACATATGTGAGAGTTCTTTGCATATACCTGTGCCTATTCAGAATAAGAAAGTTGAAAAGTAATTTATGACTGCCTTTGTAAATTTAAACTATGAAAACAGGGACTTGAGTTGGATGCAACATATTTTGTTTATAACTATTTTAAATACCCGCAGAAAACTAAACTGAACCAAATACATTGGTTTTACAAACTGCTATTGTCATTTGAAAGTAATAATTTCAGTGATGAACATAAGTAGACACCTGGGTTTTAATGTTATTGTAACTTAAAAATAAAAATTTCAATAATAGACAGGATCGTGCTTAGCAGCCCGAAAACATCACCAAGATATAAACCAACACAACTCTGTGTCTATTTCTAATGCAGATATCTGAACAGACAATGTCAAAAGAACGTTGGTGTATGTTAAGTACAGTACTTTATGAAAAGTGCAACAAACACACTCATTGAAAAATAATGTTGTGTACAGCACAGCGTGTCAGCGTATCATGAAAAATCCACTCCAAGATTTTTACAATTCGCTTAGCATTTAAGAGCAGATATCTCGCTCTAAGATTTTACATAGAGTAGCTAGTAAGTGTAGACAACTCACTAGCTCCCACCCAGACTATTGATTATATTAATACAGTAGAGAGTAATGGGCTTGTCCATTTAATCCCGTCCAAATACTGCGTCAACAACCTGAAGTCCACGTCAGTGGCAAAGATAAATCAACAGTATTGTTTTCGTATTTTTCTAGCTGTGGTATATGTACATATTCTTACAGCGATGCTAACTAAATACATTGTCACGTAAAAAGGTAATTTAGCATACGTTTCAAATAAATTATTCATGTTGTCACGTAAAAAGGTAATTTAGCATACGTTTCAAATAAATTATTCATGTTGTCACGTAAAAAGGTAATTTAGCATACGTTTCAAATAAATTATTCATGTTGTCACGGACAAGGAAATTAGCGTACATTTCAATAAGTTATTCATGTTTGTCTGCAAATCAAACGGAAAACAGCATACATATTCCAAGTTCAGGACAAACTTGCGCTACGAGGTAGGGAGTTGGGTGGGGGTCGTAGGGTGAGCAGCAGGTGTATAGGGAAGAAGAATGTGTGCTGTCAGGACTCGTGCCTTTACGAGCTCTGTACATCAAGGTTCTAGCAGTCAAGAACAATAACTCTCAACAACATTTGAATAAATAATGTGTTCAGGAAATTAATCTGCCTAATAAAAATACAACGTCTACATACTTTTTTCTTTTATTTAGTTGGTATTTAAATATTTTTGTTCATTTTTTTTTTGTAGTCTAGGACTCATTACTTTTAAAATAATGTCTCTTATCCCACCTGATGACGCAGACAAGGGCAAATGCAGCCACTGCTACCAGCAGTATAACAGTCAACGCTGTAATTATAACCGGTTTAATATCTGGTGACAGAAATTAATAAGAAAAATTAAGACATTTTGAAAGACAAGGTGATTTTGTATGGTAGTGTATTGAAGAAAGAGGTTATGAATGTGATTACCTTTGTCTATATGCTAGTGCAAATGTGTGTGTGTGTGTGTGTGTGTGTGTGTGTGTGTGTGTGTGTGTGTGTGTGTGTGTGTGTGTGTGTGCGTGCGTGCATTTGCAAGCAGACATGCATTATACTTTTTTCATTGTTCGTTCATTATATTTCTAAAGATAACTTTAAAAAAAAATACTCAAGAAACGATAACTACTTTTCCCCATTTTGTTGAAAAAAATTAAGTTGTGTCTATTCTATCATATTCGTCTGGTTGTAAATAAATACAATTAAATCGTTGATTATTTCTTGCACTTACGTTAAAATACTTTATTATATATATCAGGGAAAAGGTATAAAATTAATTACTGCAAGAAGGGTTAAGCAAGGCTATCTTTTAGACAGATATGAAAATATATAAAACCATTCTATGTCTGTTAACTAAAAACGTTTACTTTAAGCAATATATTTTACGTCTAAAAGCGTACTTCACCATACTTCTTGCAGACCAACAGGGACGTGAAAACAAATGGGTTCTCAAAAAACGTTGAAATCTTACAGAGATCGAGCTGAAAAAAGTATTTGACTCCGAAACACGTACCTTCTTCTTCCAGCGTGAAAGTGGTGACCTTACTCTCAATCGAACGGCTTGTGGTATTAGCTTTCACTCTGACAAAGTATTTGGTCCCTCGTTTTAAGTTAGCTAGGTGATAGGAATAACTTGTGCTATCCGCCTCGTAATCTGAGCAGCAAAACCAGCAAGAGACAAACAACACATTTACTACAATTACGGCATTTACTCATTCTGTTTTGTATGGTGGTCGGATGGTCGGGTTAGGAGTGAATTGTTTTGAGTTCAGTCTGTTATTATTTTTGCTTGTTAACATTATTTCGAATCTAAACGTATTTTGTTTTTACTCTAAATACAAGATTAATTGGAGGTCACGTGATTTAATCAAACAACAAACCTAAAATTGATTATTATTTCGCACTCCTCTCGTTCAGTGTCGCGATTTTAATTTGTATGGAAACAGCGATTTCATACACTGAAACGCAATCTTTTGTAGATAAAAAATCAAATCACCCACACATACATACTATGACGCCAACGCCATTTAGTTAATGATTATGATTATTATTAATTAATTAATCATGCATAGCTAATTACAAGATTAGGCATGGGCTGTTGTCAGTATTAAATGTGTTATAATACATTTCATGGTTAGTAATTCTGTCTAATACTGCGACAGGGTCATTAAATAAACCCTGCACGGAACATCATTATTATTCTGGTGTCAATGAACTTTATGCATTATAACAGATATGCGTTTTATGTACTGTGACGAGGATTTGAACATTTGCTATTTGACTTGTACCATTTAATTGTTTGCTGCCCTGGTTCCGCCAGCTCATAGACGGCATTTTATGAAAAATAAAAAAGATCACTATTACCAACATCCTGCGTGTCTCGTTTTGTTAATTTGTAAAATGGCACTGAAGGGAGAAGACAAAAATATACTCATCATTTCATCATTTTTTTCATCATGGTCCTTAACATATGTATCCTCAAAACATTTCTAAACAAAATCATAATGTTGATTTAATATGGGTGACAGGAAAAAGACACGTTGTATTTTCATTATTTTACCATGATTGTGCATATACAGGCTTATATACAAAATCAGTTAAGATTACATGCAAATGTTTGAAAGGCTGTTGGACGGTTCTAAATTCAGCTTTAGCATTAATTTAAAATGTACACAAATGGTATATATGCTAAAATATGTCTGTCCACAAGTTTACAAAAATAATTGTTATAAAAAGCATTGGTTTCTCTACATATGAACTTTCTAAGTCTAGTATCTACTCACACAACTTTCTAAGTCTAGTATCTACTCACATGCACATTTATCCATGGTCTTTTCGCAGATCTTGATTTGGTATCCCAGTGTCACGAACTTTTTGTCACGATTGCAGCGAGGGTAAGTCCACTTTATTCTGGCACTCATCTTAATCTGTTCAACTTTTACGTCTGGGAACTCCTCCGGTTCTTGTAATAAACAACAGCAAATGCATATCAACAGTTCGTATATGAACGACCATGACGTCACTCTACAAGTATTCTTGTAATAAACAGCAGCAAAATCATGTCAATAGATCATATATGAACGAGCATGACGTCACTCTACAAGTATTCTTGATTGTTGCTTGATTCTCCAAGACTCATAATTGCAAAACGTAAACAAAGCGAATCTATTTTTTAAAATATTTTTTTTTCAAAAGTTAAGAGAAATGCGAGACCGCTCTTGAGAGATCATTTTGGGTACATATGCTACTGAGCAGACGATTAACATTTACCGTATCTTGTTATTCACGAGTTGTGCCGTAGAAATATATTTGATTCAGGTATGTTAATGAACCCTTGTTTTATAAATTTGTTAGACAGATACGTAATGTGACCGTCATTGAAAAATACCAACCCAAAAATAAAATAATGACACGTGCTAACTTTATCTCACCCAGCCATGCCAAGAACAATGCTGTTTACATGAACATAGAGATAGAAATATATATGCAGAAGTGATATAAAAAAATTCAAAGTCAGACATAGACAGATAGATAGGCAGGCAGGTATACAGACAAAGATAGATAGATAGTCAGGCAGGGAGACATAGATAGACAGATAGAAAGAGAGAGAGAGAGAGATAAATAGATAGATAGATAAATAGATAGATAGATAGATAGATAGATAGATAGATAGATAGATAGATAGATAGATAGATAGATAGATAGCCTTAAGATAATTATTTATTTATACGTATTGAGATCCAAACGCTTCACACAATTACTATTTGGTCAGAATTTCAGAGTAAAGCAATGTAAAGATGATAGAATCTGTAAACAGTTTTATACAACAACCCTAAATATTTCAGAAAAGCTTCACAATGACTCCACACGCACCAATCACTAATGACCATTTACCTCCCCCACCAGGAATGTAGACACACTCTGTGAATCGAATGCCTGACGTTGCATTGCCTGCGACCAAAGACAGCCCAAAGAGTGAGGCAGCCATGCTGTATCCAGTCGTAATGCTGCCCTCACTAATGTTTACCTGCTCAACTCTCATCGGACCCTTGGATTGAAAAACACCAACGCGCGTCAGTAATGACTAGTTCACACTTACAAACTTTCGACAGTCACGATGTAATAGATGATGCGCTACGTTTTATAAAGATTAGAGCACTCTGAGAGCTACGTCCCCACTGTTAGGAGTATAAAGTTCAAAGGCTAAGGCTGAGTGAGTGAAGGTTAAGGCCCCCTGTTTGAATGCTGGAGTTCAATATTTAAAGGACAAAGCTCAATGTATGAAGGCTAAGGCCAAGTGTTTGTTTACTGAGTTGTCAGGTACTGTCAGTGACGTACTTTGAACATGTACACAGCAGTCATAATTAAATACAAAACAAATGTTTGAAATATGCAAAGAAAACGTAATTAACAACTTTAAATCAAGATGCTGGTGCTACACATGATTAGCTGTAAGTATAATGACAATAAAGGTTGTCTGATACTGAATGTTGCATAAAACACTACACACTATTATTTTTAAGTATATGTACTCTACAGCAGTGGTCCCCAACCTTTTCATCGCCGCGGACCGGTCAACGCTTGATAATTTTGCCGCGGACCAGTCAACGCTTGATAATTTTACCGCGGCCTGATGATGTGGGGGGACGTTGATTGTTTATATTTTAGATTGTTTTGATTTAATAATTTTAATTTAATTGTATTTAAACGTGCCTTCAAATTAAAATACAGTTACACCAAAAAATGAATATAAAGTGATTTAACATTTTAACTCACTAGAACGCTAAATCAGAGAGAACCCTGAGCTTGTTTCTTTGCAACGAGACGGTTCCATCTGGGGGTAATAGGAGACAATTACACCCGAAGTGAGTTGCTTATGTCCATCCGTTGTTTTGTTTTGGTTGCTGTCACTGCAGAAAACCCCGCTTCACACAAATAGGATTCGGAAATGGCAATACGGATTTAAGTGCTGTGGTGGCCGTTGTTGTATTGGCAGGTGAGGGGGTTTACAGAGCCCAGGATAATACCACATCGTCTGTACTTAGTGTGTATGTGCGCCCAGGATGTTCATTCCCCACCCTGTAATGTTCACCAGTGGTGTTGTTGTTGTCGTTGGCACTGTTGTTGTTGATGTCCCCGGTAGCCGTTGGACTGTATGTAGGTGGGTGTTGGCGGCAAGCATTAGTTGAATTAGATCCGCAATGGGGTGGTTATAATATCCCCACTGCATGTGATGTTGCTCCCTGTGCTGCCACCGTTGTTGTTGTTGTTGTCGGCGGTGGTTGTTGTCGCAGCGCTGCCGTTGTTGTTGTGGCTGTAGTAGATGATACTGTTGTTGTCGTCTGATGTGTTTTTTGCGGGCGCCTTCTTTTTGATTTGGGGCTCCGTTCTGTAGTGTTTCCTCGTGTGTCTGTTGTGGTTTTCTTTGTTGCAGTCCCTGGTGGTGACTCTGGCTGTGGATTGGGGGCAGTTGGTTTAGTCGTTGTTGTTGTTGTTTCTTATGGTGTAGTTGGAGCGTTGTCGACTTCTGTTTCGGTCTTTGCGTCAGTTGTCTTCACTTCTTTTTCTGTTTGTATTTTTCTTTCTTGCGTCTTGATATGTACCGTTTGTGTGCTGGAGATTTTTTGGCGTTTCTTCTTATTTTCGGTGGTAGTTGTTTTAATTTCTTTTTCTTTGCTGATAGAGCTTGTAGTCTGAGTTTCCTTATTATCTGTTGTGGGTTTTTGGAGTTTGCGAGAATGCCTGGCTGATTTCTTGTTTTGCTGTTTGAGTTGAATTCACTTTGGCCGTAGGTGGAATTTTCCAGATGATGTTGGTGTTTATTCCACTTTCTCTTGTAGTGGCTTGTAGAGTTTGGGTGGAAACGTGGCTTTTTCCTTTGACTGTTTGAGTTGTGCCGTCTTCCTGTGTGGGTTTTCGCGTTGTTTTCTCCTTTTCCGTTTGTGAAGAGCGTGTTTTTGTTGTCGGCGTTATTTTCCAGAAGATGTCTGTGTTTCACAGTCTGTTGATGTAGTTTTTTTTTCGTGTTGCCTTGTCAGGTGCTTGTTTAAAATCTTATGGAGACCAATTGCGGTTAAGATGGCTTGTTGTCTAGTGTAAGTTCATCTTCTGTTTTTGTGTGGAAGAGGGTCAACAGCAAATTAGTGAACGCATTTTTTAGTTCAACGTTTTTAGTTTCTAGTGTGAAGGTGAAGGGGGTAACTTTTCGTATGCCCCCATTTTCGGTTGGTTTGCTGATTTCACAGCAGTATTTTGTCCAGTCTTCTCCTTTGTACTTCTTAATGTTTGCATCTCTTCAAGCCTCTTTTGCCGTATCTGTCTCAGCTGTGCTATGCGCTCGTTTGTGAAACAGAAAGGGCCGTCCGCATCTTCTGTGACTGACTTAAAATCGCATAAAATGTCACTTAGTGGAGTGGGCAGTAGTGGCATTTTTGCCAGCCCTGAAAAGGGCTGAGTCTTAGTGCTGGTTTGTCTGGTGTGGCGCTTTGACATGACTCTCCTTCCGACGGTCCAATGGATGGAGTGCGTTCGTCGGTGGTCCGAAGCGAAGTGTGTTGGTGTGGTTGGGAAGTAGAGCTCGAATTCTTTAAAAGCAAAGACAGATGATCGTGCACCAACTGGGAGAATGAATGCTCAGACTCAATCTCGTCCATGGAAAGTCGCACAAACCCGAGAGAAATACACCAGAGTAAAAATAAAATTGGGGGGCCCTGTACCATTTGGTCCGCGGACCGGGGGTTGGGGACCACTGCTCTACAGTAGTACTCACCAATAGATTTTATATATTTGTAGTTAGTAACATTATACACTAATAGTGAATAGTTAATGTGTATCTTGTAGGATAGAATTGTACTCTCAAACAATTAATATGAATTTGTAGTGTACAAACATTACACCACATGAGTGTATATGTAACTGTAATATACAAACATTACACCACATGAGTGAATTACGTATCTGTAATATACAAACATTACATCACGTGAATGAATACGTATCTGTAGTGGGATACAAAATATTTAGTCTGCGGCGTGAATTTAATTTAACCGTGCCATCAACGACAGACCACGGTTTAAGGTTCTCAGGCAAATTAGTTCTCTTTCACAAAATTCTCAGTAATCAAATCTTTCACAAATGAAATATAGATTATGTTTAAACAGATAGCTCGGATACTGAAACAACCGACAATGTTCTGGAAATAAGTAAATAATAAGGCGCAGCATGTTTAACAAACTCGAAAACCTAAAATAAAACACACCTTCACAATTGTGGAACCCAATGGATTATCGTGAAAGATCGAGAGAAAAGCTGAGAAAATCACCATTACAGAATTACATTGTGTGTTGTATTTACTGTATAAAAATCACCATTACAGAATTACATTGTGTGTTGTATTTACTGTATAAAAATCACCATTACAGAATTACATTGTGTGTTGTATTTACTGTATAAAAATCACCATTACAGAATTACATTGTGTGTTGTATTTACTGTATAAAAATCACCATTACAGAATTACATTGTGTGTTGTATTTACTGTATAAAAATCACCATTACAGAATTACATTGTGTGTTGTATTTACTGTATAAAAATCACCATTACAGAATTACATTGTGTGTTGTATTTACTGTATAAAAAATTATTACCTTAATTTCTTCTCACTCTATCTCTCTTTTACTTTCCACCCCCCTCCCTCTCTCTCTGTTACTATACAATAATGTGGGTCGATAACTCCTGACATTTCAAATTCTGCATTTTATGACTGAATCCAGAGTAATGTCCGCTTTTAATCCAGAGAGTAATGTCCGATTTTACTAAAGAGTAATGTCCCATTTTAATCCAGAGTAATGTCCGATTTTACTAAAGTATTCACTCATTCCCAAGAGTTGCTCTCTTCGCCTTACATTCATATATTTAGTGTGACGTCACAACAGTCACGATAATCGTTCTTTATTATGTTAAATTCCTGCCACCAACAATGAACATCCCTGTGAACTTTGACATAAGGCTACAAATTAACCCGTGTCAACAAAGTTCTTAAACCACATAGTGGTTACCTACAGCTTTGATGTTTACGTTTATGATTTTCTTTATTTCGCGCGTGTCTACTTCTAAGGGTGTTCTTTGTTAATCAGTTAAATATTGCACTATGCCTATTGTTAGTCTATAGTCTGTCCATATATTTTGCACTTTTACTGTACGTTTATTTACTATTGTAAGGCGTATAAAGATATTACCTTCACGCTAAATGTTCTTACAAATCACCATTATTATTATTGTTTATTATCTTACTACTTAATATTAATGCTACTAATGCTACTGCTATTAAAGAACTCCCAAAGCTTTGACTCACTTTGCAGTATTTAGGGGGAGATGACTCTGCGCAGTAGTATAAGTACAACTTATACAAATGGTTGTCTGTTGGTGGTTTCCAAGAGGCCTGAAAGGTTTTTGAATTTGGTTCTGTGATTTTAATCATCAAGTCCATTTCATTCACCTTGTCTTGGAGCTCTGTTTTAAAAGAAGAAAATTAATTACATGCACAGCCTTGATAAATTCTTATCTTGTCTTTATGAAGAGCGATTTTGGTACCGATAAGCGCATTAATGTCTATCCCCTCTCTCTGTTTCTCATTCGCTCCTTGTTCTATGCATCACCGTTCTTTTTAATTTTTCTTTCTCCCTCCTGGATGGGGGCAAGGAAATAATGTTCTAGAACATGAGAGGAAAACATCTGGAAATGACAATAATAATATGACGCCAGTGTAATAACTGCTGACAATAACTTGTGTCTTTGTTGCAAATAACTCCATTACTGTTCTCTGATAAAGACTATCCTGTGATTTGCATTCACATATTGTTGTATTGCATTTATAATAGCAGGTGTAATTATAGACATTATTAAAGTATGGTTTCATGGAAATATTGATGTCAACTAATCTTTTTTATTGTATGTGTCATATGTATATTTGATTGTTGATTTAGTAAATTTATTGACATTCTTATGCATATTGATAACCTTATGTTGGAGAAGCAAGTGGGTAGATGGGGGCTCGCTAAATGTAGATTAAAGACGGATTTGTCTTCTCCTATAGTAAGATGTTTTCCACCTACAGAAGGATTGTATGACCGTAAATGTTTATTTTAATGTTGTGGAAGAGAGGAAATATTTACAGCATGGGTATATCCACCAAATGAAAGAGACGAGTAGTGTCTGCTGGAGGACCTTTGATAAAAATAAAATTAAGATTTTCAGCACTTGTAATTAGTTTTGGATGATTAATTAATTAGTAATAATCATAACCATTAAGTAAGTGGCATTGGTATCACACGATGTTTGTAAAGATGTATACGGAAGGGCTCCATGATTGCTATTTACAGACGGGGGTTTAATAAGAAACATTTTGAAGACAGATTTGCTTCTTACATAATGTTCCAAAAAGAGTATGGTCTTGAGAATGTTAGGTACTCTGTTAGCGCCAATGGTAGAGATGACCTAATTAGATTTAGGTGTGGAATCAGTGCCCTGCTAGAGATGAACTAATTAGATTTAAATGCAGAATCAAAGTCCCTGATAGAGATGACCTAATTAGATTTTGGTGATATAGGGAGGAAGTGACGTCACTGTGATTTATTTGTCGACTGTAAACCACGAGAGGTCCTCTAGATTTCTTTAAATTCTATTTCTTTAGTGACCTAAATAATAAAATATTGCGAAATAAGGCGATCACCATTATTGTCGACTGGAACGTCGAGAAGTACTCCAGGGGAGGAACCAACACTAGTGCTGGCATAGAACACAGCAGTTACACTTTCATTACATGTCACTTTGGCCTTCAGTGTAAATGTGTCGTCTTTCATCGTGTACTCCGTGGGCTTCTTGCCGACGACAGTAACATTAGCACTGTAGTTAGTAATTACTCCGTTCATATCGTCGTCATTGACTGGCTGAAAAGGATATATTAATTTTTTTTTAAAAAAACGTTAATTACTTCACACAAAAACGCAGATCATTACTAATATTAAAATAAGTTTTACAAAATACCAACAACTTTAAGGACACACTTACGACGGTAAAGACACACATTTAAATCGAAAGATGCGGACAAGATTGCCAAGGTCACAAACCTGAAAATAAATGAAGATATGTTGTTGATTGTCCTTGCATACTGTCCTGGAGTAACCTCCCTCAGACACGCGGGGACCCGAACTTGGAACTGGACGTGAAGGTGATAATTGAAATTTACAAAAGGCATGCGCTATACATTTAAATATGTTGGTTTATTAACGCCCTTAATGTGAATACAAATTGTATGTTTGGTGAATTAATTAAATATGAAATGTGTGAGGTTAGGTATTCTTGATCGGGATCGATTGACGATTTGTGGAGTAAACACAATTTTGTAGTGTTTGTGCATGTGTGTGCGTGTGTGCTTGAGTATATCACAAATACCCCATGCTGAATAACCATATATATATATATATATATATATATAGTGAGAATAAACATAGGTCACAACAACATGCTTCATACATATATCGTGGTTCAGTCTAATGCAAGCACTCTAATCATCCATTTTCACTCTCAAATACTTTGACTAATCATCCGCTTGTAATGTCAAATACTTTGACTAATCATCCGCTTGTAATGTCAAATACTTTGACTAATTATCCGCTTGTAATGTCAAATACTTTGACTAATCATCCACTTATAATGTCAAATACTTTGACTAATCATCTACTTTTAAAGTCAAATACTTTGACTAATCATCCACTTGTAATGTCAAATACTTTGACTAATCATCCACTTTCAAAGTCACATACTTCGCTAATCAGCCTACATCTGTCAATCATTTATGTCGTATTGCACGTGCCTTTAAGTGCGATTGGAGTGAATGTAGCACAAGCTACCACCAACTATCGTTATATTCGCCTACACATACAAATAAATCATGTAGTATTTGCTGTTATAAAAATGGAATCGTTAATTATTCAGGGTGTATCTATTAAATGGAAAGAATAGTGCTGTAATTAGCAAGCTTCAATAAATAATCTTATAACACAAGCATTGTCATTAGTTTCTATAAAGCAATGAATATACACAACAGAACAAAAAGCCATACGTTCAAGTAGAAATTTAAAATTATAGAAGCTTTAAAATAAATCAACAGACTATAATTAAAAGAACAAGGTTAATTTTTGTGTAACTATTTGACTACAACTTGTTCTCAGCCTAAACTTTATTCAAACAAACCATCTTCTGACGTCTTGAACTCTATTGTCCCGGGATCACTGTCAAAGCCGAAGAGTTCGGTACCCAAGTATGACCTAGCAACCACCTCCACTTTATAATTGCGGAACGGTTGTAGGTTACAGATATTAACATTACTGTTCTTCGTCGTTATATACTGCAAACAGAAAGGGGATGCAACTCTTATAAAAAAATATTAAATAATTAATTTGTTAAAATACTTCTTATTTAATAAAGACTGTGCTTTCATTTCCAGCAATTTAAAGAGTGATTGGCATTTATGTGTAAATTGAAAGAATATTCTGGCATTGTTCAACAACATTAAATGGATAGTTTACCACTCTGCCCGTTAAACTGTTTGATAATAAAGGTAATGTGTCAGACACTCTCTTTTGTAACCAATAATTTATTTCCTTTGCTTGATGGTCTGAAGTTTTAAGGAAATGCCGAGTTCTTAGTGTATTCAGAGCTTACTTTCTGTCTTCCTCTCTGAGAGTCCTTTTGCTCGTAGGTTATGTTGAAATTCAAGTGTGAAAGACCAGGATTCCATGACAGGGAAACACAAGTACTGCTGATGCTTTCAGCTTTGACTGTGACTGGATATGGCTTCTCTGAAAGCAAATTAAAACTTCACAAATATTTTCAAACAGTTGTTTTGCAATCCACGTCTACTCATTGTGGGATTTATATCATTAAGAAAATTACAACAGAAAAATTATAACTAAAACACAAAATACAGCTTTGTTACTTCATATAAAATAATGAAATTAATTTTAATTAAGTAACATAAAATATTACAATATTAAAATTATTACAATTAAAATATATTAAATTAATTTTAATTAAATACAATTAAAAGAATTAAATTATATATAGATTACATTAGTTGCATTAATTTTAAAATTAAATTAAATCAAATCTAAACTTTAAAAAAAAAATATTAATTGAAAATAAATATTCCTAACAAGCGTCAAGTGTAATGAAAGTGTAATGTAAATAAGCCATAATGTCTGGAAAGAACGTGTCTTTATATTACCTTGTACAACAACACCCCCATATCCCCCCCCCCAAATAACCTTAATTAGCCAGGCAAAACCCATTGCTTTCAAACATCGTTTTAAAGTAGCCAAGCGAAGCGTGCCGTTTCCCAGCATCATTCTTAATTAGCCAGGCAAAACATATTGTTCTCTAGCATCGTTCTAAAGTAGCCAAGTGAAACATACTGTTTTGTACAATGCCTACTAAAGCATTACCTTCCAGAATCTATAACATTCATTGACTGAAAGCATTTTATTTCTGTACATCTTCGTGTGGTCAAGTAAAACATTTTATTTCTGTACATCTTTGTGTGGTCAAGTAAAACATTTTATTTCTGTACATCTTTGTGTGGTCAAGTAAAACATTTTATTTCTCTACATCTTTGTGTAGTCAAGTAAAGCATTTTATTTCTCTACATCTTTGTGTAGTCAAGTAAAACATTTTATTTCTCTACATCTTTGTGTAGTCAAGTAAAACATTTTATTTCTCTACATCTTTGTGTAGTCAAGTAAAACATTTAGCTTGCCTGAACCATTTGTGGTATATAGAAGTGAACATTTACTTTCTTTCACAATAAGAGAGAACTGGCCAGAACAACTGACACAGGACCTTAAGAAGCCTACAACTGATGTCGAGATTAAACATCACCTACCAGCACATGTGAAAAGGAAAGCAATACTCGCATCATATGGAAAACCCCACCAAAATCGAAAGCAAACTCTACGCAGACTACAAACAATCAACAAAAGAGATTTTCTCTCAAACTACAACTACCGAAATGGAGGAGAAAAAAAATCATACTGTCCCAACGCTTAAAAAAAAAAAATAGCTAACACCCAGAGGAGAGAAACGGAAATTATGGGAAATAACTCTATGCAAACTGAACCTGAGCTCCAACAAGTCTTACCAAATTTAAATTAATGCAGCACTGGACGAATTCACAAGGGTGCTTGTTGCTCTGCCTCTTTCACCTTTGCCAGAAACACCAACAGAAACAACTACAACACCAGAGGTCCATACAACGGCAGTAGGGAAGGGCAGAATGAAACGCCCACCACCACAAGTGAGAAAACAACATCAACAACAAGAGCGTCAACAACAACAGCTGCAACAACAAAGGCCTCAAGAACAATGTGAGGATATATTAAACAAATTATGCATTTTTATAACCATTTTTATTATTATTAAATTGTTCCTTGTATTAACGGTATTTTTCTGCCTTGCGTGTATATACTGAGAGGACTTCTGTTAAAGGATTAAGCTTAAGCTGACGAAACACTTCTTTACGTGTTCAGGGAATATGGGGTCAGAGGTGAATAACACTGTGAAAATGGGATACTAACTAATCAGTTTTTTTATGATCGGTTTCACTAGAACAATGCCAAGTGTTAAGCAAACTACATATAAGCATTTAAGTTCACAATTTGTAGAAATAAGAGTCTACTCACACAATACTCTCTACGCAGAACACATAATCATATCAATAGAAAAAATGCATTAAATATATCTAAGTCCATTCTGTCTCAATGAGTCAGTTAACTCACCATTAAGGTAACAGCTACTTTTCAAGACTGGACGATTTGCCACATCAAATTCAAGTGATTAAACAATAGAATTCTCTACAGATTTTAAACATTTTGATCTCAGCCCACTGGCTGGTCTTGTTTTCGTAAATCTTAACCATTGCATATTAAAAACCACCCATCTAGTTGGAACTGGTTTGCATTATATCAGCAATGTTTAGTATATTCTCAACATGAGTGTTTACTCCAATTCTTATGCTTACAAAAATACTATCGTACGGAGTACCCAAGTTTCGATCACTTCAACAATTTCACAATTTCACAACTATAAAGTTTGAAATAGGAATAGACAAATTTATTCCGCAACAACACCAAACTGAACGCATTACAAGTGAGACAAATAGCCATCTTTAACTTAAAGAACCATTATAAGCAAATTGATCATATTACAATTAAGACAAATAGCAATCATTAACTTAAGAAACCAAATTGAACACATTACAATTAAGAGAGGTAGCCATCATTAAGGACCAAATATAATGAAAATGAAAAGATTGCAATTAAGACAAGTAACAATCATTAACTAAGAAACCAGTACAACCAAAGTGAACAATTTGCAATTAAGACAAGTATCAATCATTAACTAAAGAACCAATACAACAAAACTGAACACTTTATAATTAAGAAAAGTATCAAATATAAAGTAAGGAACAATGCAATCCAAAGTGAACACTTTACAATTAAGACAAGTATAAATCATTACGGAGCCAATACAAGTAAACTGATAATGAAATTAAAGTTCTAAATAAAACGAATTACCAACTACAGAAGATGAAAAAAAGCGTCTATAACATGATGAAGACGTGCAATTATAAAATAGATCAAAAATATCCACAAATCCGAACATAATAATGAAGTAATTTAATTTAAACCTAAAATTATAGACAAATATATAACGAAGAAAAGAAACAGATAGATGATGAACAAAAATATTCGAAATAATGATGCGCAAACAATAATATCACATGAAGACATATGTCAGAGAATATTAAACAAATTATGCTTATTATAAACCTTATTTTTCATAATTCTAAAATCATTAAAATATTCACTGTTTCTAGTGTATGTATAATTATTGAGTAGACTTCTGGTAAGCGATTAAGCTTGCTGATGCAACAATTTGTTTACACGTTAAAGAAATGTAGAGTAAGCCAGAGGTGAAGGACAGGTTGATAGACAGATACTAGATGCCCATATTTGGCCATTTGCTTTCCGTACAGTGACGTAGCGCTAATCCGTTAGTTGACCTCGTTTCATTCATATAGTCGCCTGAATTAATCGAATTTATCTGACGCACAGACATAGATACAGAGTGCCCATTGTCCAGGGGTAGAGAGAATCGCGTCCACAATTTTTTTGACTGTGCATTAACTTCACATAGTGGTAAATATAATTGGTTTCTCTAGAGGTTATATTTCTTACTTGTAAAAGTGATGTACGCTTATACTATAAATATTGTGTAGAATATTTATGTGATTATTAATGTTGCCAAATGTTTGTTATATTTTCCTTACAGAAGCTAAGTGGTGTTAGCGAATTTTACACTTGTAAAATGATGAAGTAAAGTCACCAGGTGTATGAAGTCGTGAGGTGTATGAAGTCGTGTTTCCATTGGTTATTTGTTATCACAGGAAGAGCTAATGAGTTAACAAGTGTTGTGTGAATCACTAGCTAAATTGTATTATAATCATGATTGTATTATAATGGAGGAAATATATATTGCAAAGAATTTATTCATTTGAAACTTTCATTAATTCTAACTATGAATTAGCTAAAGCTAATTAGTGGAATTGTAAAGAGTAAGTATGACAATGTAGAAGTAATAACTAAAATGATATAGCAATATGACAATGTAGAAGTAATAACTAAAATGATATAGCAATATGACAATGTAGAAGTAATAACTAAAATGATATAGCAATATGACAATGTAGAAGTAATAACTAAAATGATATAGCAATATGACAATGTAGAAGTAATAACTAAATGATACTGCAATATGACAATGTAGAAATAATAAGGAAGAATAAGTGAGGAAGGAGAAAATATAACGACGTGCAAATAGTAAACTAAAAAGATGAAAAAAGCGAAATAATAACTTGCAATTAATTACGTAAAATGATAAAAAGCAGCAATAATACGAAATGCAAATAATAATGTAAAATGACGAAAACACTCCACGATATAATGACGTACAAATAATAATGTAAAATTATGAAAAAAAGCACACCTACAAAAGGGTGAAACTATAATACCGTGAATGCTTCTGTGACATTACTGACCATATTTGGAGATGTTGTTTATCGAAAATATTTGGCTGGTAGACATTTTACTGAACTTGCTGGTCACATTTACCCGTAAGATAAACGATGAGGAAGTATACCATTTATTTATGCAGCTTGATTTACTTGTGAACTTGCAAGACAACCATTCATTGTAACTGAAAATAAAGAGCGAACCCAAAACAACAAACTTAGACGGATTTATATGAAGATACACTAATTATCCTCAGTAGTTCTAGTCCGTGAATTGTATTGCACTTAACAGGTCTGTTCACGCGGTAGTGCTTACTTGTTCAGAATTAAATAGATAGATAGATAGATAGATAGATAGATAGATAGATAGATAGATAGATAGGTAAATAGATAGATAGATAGATAGATAGGTAGGTATGTAAGTAGATAGATAGATAGATAGATAGATAGGTAAATAGATAGATAGATAGATAGGTAGGTAGGTAGGTAAGTAGATAGATAGATAGATAGGTAGGTAAATAGATAGATAGATAGATAGATAGTTAGGTAGATAGGTAGATAGATAGATAGATAGATAGATAGATAGATAGATAGATAGATAGATAGATAGATAGATAGATAGATAGATAGATAGATAGATAGATAAGCATTATGGTAGATATTTTATTTTTTATTTTTGCTCATGTGAGTTGAAAAACTCTTATTCATATATATTACACCAATCTTCAGCAACTTTACATATCTCTAAATGTGAATTCTCCTTCAATGCTGACGTCACTTTAATAAATGTATTACATCATCTTTGATTTAAGGACCTGTTTTGTATTGTTTCTTTGACTAAACAATGGCGGTCTGTGATTGACACAAGTATATTAAAAGTCATGAAGATCAAGAAATATCATTTAACAATGTCATGGTTGAAAACTACAGTGGATATTTATTTTTAATATTAAAATGGTGATAATCGATTTTTTTCAAGAGGAACTACTTATTTTTAGAACTCCATAAGTGTAGCCTTCGTGTTCCTTATTAGGTCTAGAACTTTAGCAGTAGAAATCCCCTCTATGACGATTTCAAAATTTTGGAATATTCACACAGCTGAAGTGGATTGGAAATTTTCACAGTACTGAAGCCAATTTGCATACTTTTGAAATGATACAATTTGAAGTGATTTAATTCACATTCTTTCCCTGATATATTTATCTCTATCGTCTATACTCTTATTGATTTTGTAAAAAATCTCTATTTTTCCCAACTCAGAGATGATTCACACAAAGAAAGCATAAACAACCAACATATCTTCACAGCCAGTGAATCAAGGGACAAGTGAACATTTACAATAAAATTGACAGGGTAAGTGGTCGCTCTGTCATAACAAACTTATGTTGTATTTGTCAAGCTCGCTATCCAGACAATGAAGAATTTTCAAAGTATATATAGACAAAAGACAATGAACAATTTTCAAAGTATAAATAGATAAAAGACAATGAACAATAATCAAAGTATATATAGACAAAAGACAATGAACAATTTTCAAAGTATAAATAGATAAAAGACAATGAACAATAATCAAAGTATATATAGATAAAAGACAATGAACAATTTTCAAATTATAAATAGATAAAAGACAATGAACAATAATCAAAGTATAAATTGATAAAAGACAATGAACACTTTTCAAAGTATAAATAGATAAAAGACAATCGCAACAATAACGCGAAACAAGCACAAGGCAGGTACGCTCTCGTTCACACTCCAGACACTCGGTTTTAAACAACAGTTTCCGACGAGTGTGTGGATCACAAGCGTTGGTGTCAGTGAGAGTTGTATGTTATGTAGTAGATCCTCTCAGTGAGTTGCTGATATTTCGAGTGGAGCGTGCTAGTACAGGTTTGGGTTTTGTTCATACCTCGTACCTTACTGTGGAAGCACCATTTGCGTCTAATAGATTGGAAGGTACAAACTATGCCAGCATCGCGAAAACATCAAAATATCTTGGCTATTGTACGGAAATGGGAAACTAAAAGTCTTGGCTAGTAGTGTGGAAAGGGGAAACTAAAAGTCTTGGCTAGTAGTGTGGAAAGGGGAAACTAAAAGTCTTGGCTAGTAGTGTGTAAAGGGGGAACTAAACGTCTTGGCTAGCAGTGTGGAGAGTGGAATCTAACAACCAATGAACTAGCGTAACAACTTGTGAAGGGCGGCGGTGGTTCGGTTAATTGATGTTCTAGTGTAATTATTTTATTTGCTTCATTCCTGCCTTAATTAATTTGTTAAAACCATAATATGACCAGAGCAAAAGTTATAAAACCATCCAGACACTAAGATACGATTATTAGACTATGAATTGCAGATACAGTGAGTATAATGTGGCGAGGGGGGGGGGGAGAAGTGGTTATTTTTTAATTTAAAAGAATAGAATACTACCACATAAATGATCTACGAAAATGTTATTAACAGTTTATTTCCCGAGATTTACAAACTGATCCTCGACTAATGAATGACAAGCCTGGAGTTAATGTTTGTTCACCTTACCCTTCGTTTGGTTTCCACTCAGCACTGACCTCTAGCAGGTCAAGATACTTAGAGTGCTCTTCGAGATCCCAAGTACAGGTCAAGTGCATTCGGTTGTGATATATACACGTAATGTTCTTCACGCTTGGGGGACGATCTGTAAACAAAACTGTTGTCACCATCATCTAGCAGACATTTTATTACGACAAATATATGCAATTACGTCACCATTATCTAGCATTCAGTTTGTTGCGACAAATATATGTCATCACAATTTTCTAGCATTCAGTTTGTTGCGACAAATATATATAATGTCATCACAATTTTCTAGCATTCAGTTTGTTGCGACAAATATATATAATGTCATCACAATTTTCTAGCATTCAGTTTGTTGCGACAAATATATATAATGTCATCACAATTTTCTAGCATTCAGTTTATTGCGACAACTATATATAATGTCATCACAATTTTCTAGCATTCAGTTTGTTGCGACAAATATATATAATGTCAACACAATTTTCTAGCATTTAGTTTGTCACGACAATTTGTTTCTGCAATTGCTGCTACATCTTATTAACAATGTAGAATTTCGAAATCTGTTATCACTGGCTCTTCTCCACAGACTAATTAGAGTAGAATATTCTATTTCTCTTTTATCGTTTTCATAAGGCTACCAGAGCATTAACTTGATGTTTTACAATACTTACTATATTTTCCATTAAAGCGTACTAGAGAACGCATATATATATATATATATATATATAAGAGAGAGAGAGAGACAGAGAGAGAGAGAGAGAGAGAGAGAGAGAGAAAGAGAGAGAGAGAGATTGATAGAAAGTATCTATTTATCCATTTGCAGTTATTCTCTTGAGTAATATTCTCTAGCCCCCCCACATTACCTTCTTCTGAACATCTCCCCACCTGGCTGGCCAAGCAGTTTCTTTAATCAGTACCATTCAATGTCGTACACAAAGGAAAACCGCTCATTTGAATCAAATATGAGCATAGTAGGAATGTTTTATTTGGGAAAACGATTTTTATTACGTCACACGAGTCTCAAACAGTTGTGACGTACACTGACATCACAGAGAGTTTAGTGCTTGATCACTTTGAAGTTATACATAGATGCCATCACCTCACTCATATATCAAAGACTCCTTTCAAGAGTCCGGATACATGTGGCTGTAACGGCTTCTTGTGTCACGAAGGCGTGACACTGATTGACTGTGTACATTGCACAGCTGTGCCATTTGTTTTAAGTATCGTGTTTCGGTGTCTTTGACAGTTTTCAAGTGCGACCATTGCGACATGGCTACAATATAATCTTGTTCTCCACCAACCTACACTCCTGAATGTGCTAGTATATTAGTTTATGATAGTATTTCCAAGAGACAAACGTCAAGCAGCACACACTGCTAAATGACATATAAAATTACTTTTCTCACAAATTGACTCTCATTACTCGGATACAACAATATTTATAACATCGTTCTGGTCAAGGGTCAAAGGTCAAATAAAACCAACAATACTGAATCTGATTCGTTTCCTGAAACGCATTCACACGCAAGCACGCACACACGCACACACGCACACACACATCACACACGTACACGCATATCACACACGTACACGCATACACACACACACACACACACACACACACACACACACTCATAGACACTCATAGAGACGTTTATTAACAACAGAATCTTTGTCGTTTGTTAGTGTCATGTATCCAAGAAATAAGAAGCACTTCATTTTCTTTCACTTCCTCCAAACACACTTTCAGCTGTTCACAAAATGGTGAATCCCAAATGCGTACCTTCCAAAGTCACGTGAGTAGACATGGGTGGTGGGATCGCGATGAAGTAGGACTGACATTTGCTCAAAGTCAGCAAGAGAAACATGAACTGTGGTAAAGCCATTTTCAATTTGCTACATCTTCCATATCCTAGTGCAAGTGGAGATAACTGTAGCAGGATAGAGAACAGAGGAAATCATACAGAGCCAAGGAACATAATAAAATATATTTAAAACACATTTGTAAACAAGGAACATAATAAAATATATTTAAAACACATTTGTAAACAAGGAACATAATAAAACACATTTGTAAAATTTGCTATGCTCAGTGAAGCTATTTGTTTTATATCCAAACAACAAACATCTTTACTGGCTGAGAACAGGACAAAGCCCCAACCCTCCTATTTGTTCAATTTCAATGCATTCTGGGAACAGTATTTAACTAAGCAAATACTTTGATATCATATCCTCTTAGAAAAAAAGGCTAAGCAAATGGAGCAAAGACTACGTATTATATAGTGCTTAGTCATGCGTGTTCTGTTAAACAACTAAGAATTTATTTAAAACATAATGTTTGTGGAGAGACCAGATTGTATTGGTGCTGTGTGCATGACGGCGAAGGAAATTTAGAAAGTGTCGTAAATCGAATTTATTAACTAATTAATGACATGAAAAGGACAGGTTTAGTATGCCACAAATGTATAAGAAAGTACACTTCGTCAGGCTTTTATCTGTGACAAATTAAGAACGCAATCAAATGTGTGACGTAATAGGACCTCCCACCCCGAGGCAAATGTCATCATAATATGACGAATGTTATTAATAAAGCCAGTGTCGCAATAATATGACGAATGTTAATGATAAATCCAGTAAAGTCTGTAAGAAGACACATTTTTATATACTGCACTTAATGCATGAATTAAATAGAAACATTATTAGATAAATATTTTGAACAAAGTCAAGAAATGAATTATATCAAGAACATCAGACACATTTCATTCACGCGCATAAATGTCAACAGGCCAACAGACACGAGACACATTTCATTTCATTCACGCGCATAAATGTCAACAGGCCAACAGACACGAGACACATTTCATTTCATTCACGCGCATAAATGTCAACAGGCCAACAGACACGAGACACATTTCATTTCATTCACGCGCATAAATGTCAACAGGCCAACAGACACGAGACACATTTCATTTCATTCACGCGCATAAATGTCAACAGGCCAACAGACACGAGACACATTTCATTTCATTCACGCGCATAAATGTCAACAGGCACGAGGCACAGTTCATTTATGCGATTAAATGTCAGCTGACACGAGGCACAGTTCATTTATGCGATTAAATGTCAGCTGACACGAGGCACAGTTCATTTATGCGATTAAATGTCAGCTGACACGAGGCACAGTTCCTTCACGCGCATAAATATCAGCAAGCAACAAACAAGCAAGACATGCGTAAAGCGCGATTCCAGTAAACTCGCTGAAAACAAATTTTGTTCACTACACTTCAAGAAGGAATTTAGCAAATGCGTATGACGGGAAATTTGGTTTGCTAAAATTAGATTTCTGAGCGTGTTCGTGCCTTTGACGAACATTGAACGCCTCGGTTTTGAAAGAAAATTGATACCTGAACACCATAACTCTAGAGAGAAAAATTACAGCTGAACATCATAAATCTACAGCAATAATACACAAGTGAACACCACAACTCTACAACAATAATTTTATATAATTATAATTGAACACCGCAGCTCTATGGTAACAATATGCATATGAATACCATAACTCTACAGCATTATGTATACAACTTAACACCACAACTCTACAACGATAATACACAATTGAACACCAAAACTGTAGAGAGATAATATACAACTGAAAACCACAACTGTACAGCAATAATATCCAACTGAACACCACAATTATACAAGAAAAATGTATATATGTAGACCATAACTCTACAACAATAATGTACAACATCACGGGTATTAGCACTAAAACCCTGCCACAAATTCTTGACATTTGATGCAGGATTCTGTACACTATACACAGAACATTAGATTCTCTGTTGGTCCTGTCCCAAAAAATAATTTAAAGCACCCGCCTTTGATAATAATAACAATACAGTTTCCATCTATTAAATGAATAATTTAAAGCACCCGCCTTTGAGAATAATAACAATACAGTTTCCATCTATTAAATGAGGATGGAGTCAACCAGCACATATTAAAATTAAGTACGTGTTAAAATTCAAGTTAAACATTTTGAGAAACATATTACAAAATATTTTCAAACTACAAAATGTGCCAATGGAAGTTAAAAAATAAAAATATGCTCACGCCATCGAATACTTTCTGTTAGACCTGAGCGGAAAAACCGTTGATCAAAAAGTGAGGGGTTAGAGCGCGCAGGCAGTTTATGGGGCAGCGCTTTCCACTTACGTCGTTTTCACGCGGGAGCATGAGGGTAGGGGTTGGGGTGGGAGGGAAGTAGGATTCTAACAGAACTTTGCTGATGCACATCATTCTCTGTGTGTCTCTCTCTGTGGTTGGTTTTTTTTTATTTTATGGATATCCTATGGGCGTGTGTTAATAATTATTTTACTGGATGATTGTCTGGGATGCTTTGCACTTGTAGTAGACTATTGCTCTATCTGTAGTTATAGCGGGAAAGAAGGGGATATATAAGAATTTACATAGAACCTTGAGGTACTTTTGCTACATTTCAAAGCTACAAACATCGACATGTGACGTGAACGCTACATAGGTAATGGATATTATTCATTAACCAACCATAACTAATTAGAAGTGATGAGAATAATAATTTATTTTATTAATATTTCTACAGTAGGCACCACTCGTCTCTCTCACTTGGCGGATATACGGGCGCCGTAAACGTTTTCTCTCTTCCACAATATAAATCAACATTTATGGTCACACAACATTTCCGTGGGTGGGAAACCTCTTAATAAAGGAGAAGACAAATCCGTCTCTAATCTATATTTAGCAAGTCCCCATCCATCCACTTTCTTCTCCAACATAAGGTCATCAATATGCTTAAGAAGGTCAATATATTTAACAATATACTTATTAAATCAGCAAACAAATATACATAGGACAAATACAATGAAAGAGATTACTTGACATTGATATTTCCAAGAACCCAAGTTCGGAAAATTTTCTTACTACACAGTCTTTATGTGGAAAAAATACAAATCAACAAGTCAATTCAAATCACATAAGAATTCTTATCAGACAACAAAAATGGAGTTATTAGAATCAAACGACAATAACCTTAACATAACCTTGTAGAGACGAATCCATAATAATTGTCCTTTTCATGACCTTTCTTGTGTCAAAGTCACAAGTTCATTTGTCCACATCAGTGTCCACTTGTTTCTCTCGCAAGCTTTGAAAAAACACTGACATGCTGTTATTCTATCGAAGCCAACTTGAGAACACTCTTTCACTTTGTCAGTTTCTTCGAGCAGAATAACAATTACAGCAACTCTAGTACTTCCTTATACCAGAAATTGCTCATATACTCAGCATATCTTGCTGCCACACATCAAATAGGGTGTAGTGTATTCCTTTACACATACACACATTGCAGCAGGTGATTCCTGCATCTCCATGATCATAGTGGTTTACAATCAGTGAACCAGCAGATTCAAATAACACACAACAAGGCTGCTTACTCACTGCAAAATATAATCATGGAGCAAACCTCGACATAACTCATTGCTCAGGACTAAACCCAGTACAACCAACAAGGTTAAATTCAAGATTTATAATTAATTATTCAAATTAATCCAGCAAAATGTATTAAAGGTAATGCACAATCTTCACACATATACATAAATAAGTAATTTAGATAGATACTATTAATTTTATTATTTATAATTATATGGGAGCTGATGCTTTTATAACATATCTTTAATTTAATGTTTGACCTTTAATTAAGCATTTCCCTACTTGTGGCCATTTATTTTAAGACATTGGATCTTTGTGGGATACTGGCAGACATCTTGTAACATATGATACTGACATACATCTTGTAACATATGATACTGACAGACATCTTGTAACATATGATACTGACAGACATCTTGTAACATATGATACTGACAGACATCTTGTAACATATGATACTGACAGACATCTTGTAACATATGATACTGGCAGACACCTTGTAACATATGATACTGACAGACATCTTGTAACATATGATACTGGCAGACATCTTGTAACATATGATACTGACAGACATCTTGTAACATATGATACTGGCAGTCATCTAGTAACATGGGATGTTAACAGCCATCTTGTAAAATGGTACACTGAGAGTTATGTTGTAAAATTGGTTGCTGGCAGTATTGGTGGTTTCCGACTTTGACACTTGCCTGGTGATATTGGGAGGAAGTGTCGTCACTGTGGTTTATTAATCAACACCGTTTCCGACCGGATTACTTTGGCCACGTCTGCAGCAATCCGTTATCTCAGAGCGACTCGCTTTACAATCATCACTGTTGTGCTATGGCATGAGTGTTATTAGTAAGAGGTTTTCTAACAATTATCGTCATTGTCAATCACCTTTAATAGCCAGAGGTCTTCCTAACAGTTGTCGTTATTGTGTTATGAATACACTTTCATAAGCCAGAATAATTTTCTAATAATTGTCATTATTGTGGAGTCAGGACTATCATGTCTTATGATGTACATACTCATTTTCGCTGAAATGAAAGAGTGGCACAAATGCTATTTTTTAAGAAAGCAAATACGACACTGCAGCAAAAGGAGAACACATTGCCATCAGATAGCTTCTGAGCAGTTTCTGTAGACACAGAGATGGTTCTCTAGACATTGAGCCGTTTCTGTAGACAGTGAGCAGTTTCTCTGAGTGAGCCGTTTCTCTAGACAGTGAGCTGCTTCTCCGTGAGCCTGTGTGTTTTTTTTCCAGTTGTGTACATTCTGTGTCCGAAAATATATCACTTTATTATCCGACCTTTATTCCTGAAAGCCACAATTATTTCTCTGCTATCTCTTCTATTAGAGTGTATAGCGTCCATGTAAACGCAAATAAGCGTAACAGACTTTAGTCACTGTGTCGAATAAATATAATAAACGCAAACAGACTTAGTTACTGTGTTGAATAAATTTAATAAACGCAAACAGACTTAGTCACTGTGTTGAATAAATTTAATAAACGCAACAACTTTAGGAACATTTGTAAACGTGAATTCATGCAGCAGACCTATGTCCTTTTGTAAGAGTGAATAAACTCAGGCGGCCACTAACGTTTTGCAAACGTCAATAAAGCAATAGGCATTCGTAACTTTTGAAATCGTGAATAAATGCAATATACATTCTTTAAAACCTATTTATAACTATGAACAAATGCAAGTATCATTAGTAACTGAGTGTAAAGGTGAAGAAAGACAACAAGTATTAGTCACTTTGAAGTGTAAAGGTGAAGAAAGACAACAGAGTCACTTTGAAGTGTAAAGGTGAAGAAAGACAACAGGTATTAGTCACTTTGAAGTGTAAAGGTGAAGAAAGACAACAGGTATTAGTCACTTTGAAGTGTAAAGGTGAAGAAAGACAACAGGTATTAGTCACTTTGAAGTGTAAAGGTGAAGACCTAAACTTGTCACGAAGATCAAGCGCACTTTCAATCTTTACTATTCTAGTAGCGCTACAGGTGTAGTAGATAAGGCCCTGATTCAAGTAGCGCTATAGATATAGTAAGAACAGACTGATTCTAGAAGGTTTATAGGTATAGCAATTGCAGACCGATTCTAGTAGTGTAGTATGTATAGTAAGAGCAGCCTTATTTTAGTAGCACTAGAGATATAGTAAGGGCAGTCTTATTCTAGTAGCACTAGAGATATAGTAAGGGCAGTCTTATTCTAGTAGCACTAGAGATATAGTAAGGGCAGCCTTATTCTAGTAGCAATAGAGATATAGTAAGGGCAGTCTTATTCTAGTAGCACTAGAGATATAGTAAGGGTAGTCTTATTCTAGTAGCACTAGAGATATAGTAAGGGCAGCCTTATTCTAGTAGCAATAGAGATATAGTAAGGGCAGTCTTATTCTAGTAACACTAGATATATAGTAAGTGCAGGCTTTTACTCTATATGTAACTAGAGTCTATGATGGTATATTTTGTTTTTTTTCTCGTTTTTAAAATAATATCATCTTTCTGCATAAAATGCGTTCAAAAAATATTGATCACGACCCGATGTTTTCAACTGAATTAGGGTCAGGAGAAAATAATAATCCATCCTACCTAAAGCTGCAGCTTTGATTACATTCCTTAGCAAGCGTGCCAATCAGCCTCGAGTCAAAATGTATTTCGGTATTTGTATGGTCAAGAGTATTGAAACGTTTATCAAGTTGTGAAGGAAAAGGCTTCGATTTGGCTCCTTTAATGAGCATTATCTACACTTGTCACAGTAACTTGCAATCGAGAATACGGGCAATAAAAGCAGGTATTTCAATGTGTAACTGAGATACACGATTTGGACATGAAAAGGAGGGAAAAAAACACAGAGAGACAGACAGATAGACGACAGATAAATAGATAGATAGACAGGCAGACATACAGACAGATAGATAAATAGATAGATAGATAGATAGATAGATAGATAGACTGACAGACAGACAGACAGATAGATAGGTAAATAGATAGATAAATAGATAGATAGATAGATAGATAGATAGATAGATAGATAGATAGATAGATAGATAGATAGATAGATAGATAGATAGATAGATAGATAGATAGACGCTAATGAATTGAAGACAACGTGCGCACGAATCAATAATTGTACAACAATGTAGAATTTCACACATTTTGTGGTATTTCTATAATAAAATACAGGTTAGAGTGTTTGATACAAATTTGTCTGGGATGTGGCATTACGTCATCTTGACGTCTTCCTTAATCGTCTTGTCTAGAAGCTAAGCGCTGTTTGATCATATAACTATACTCTCCTAGTGTCACACGCACTTACATACAACACACACATACACACACAAACACACACTCAAGCACACACAAACACACACACACACACACAACCACACACACAAGCACACACAAACAAACACACACACACACAAACAAACACACACATTATATATGTCTCAATTTCGATTGAGACGTTCAGAGAAGTATAACAAAAAACTTGATTTCGTCGTGTTCGACACATTGACACTCACACACTATGTACAGACACGGGAACATCTTCCGTGTATTTGAAGTGTGCTAATTGACACTCACATACTATATAGAGACACGGGAACATCTTCCGTGTATTTGAAGTGTGCTAATACAGCGAACGACACACTCCAACACCCTGAGTTGAGCAGTCAACAGGATCGAGTAGAGAGCGCCCTGATGCTGAGATTGTTTCGCGGTAATTTCCAAGTACATGACACATGCGTAGGTCGCATATGTCATTAAAAATAATTACAACGCAACGACATCATGTTGGAGAAACCACGTAAACAACATTTCATGGACGAGAGAACTTCACTGCAGTCAATGAAATAAATTCGTATAGTATACGTATAATCTCTTCTTGAACATTCTTTTTCTCTATCTCTTGACATCAAGAGAAGAAAGTAGTTATTCCCAACTGAGTATCTCCCTACCCTCAACAAAATATTTCAGTGATTCCCTAATGAGGAAAGAGTACTTCCCCATTCACTAATCACACCTGGAAATATTTCTTTACACTGTATACAATTTAATTTATGTCCCTACTCGTTAAAGATTTTCCATTCATGCTTGGAGAATTTATTTCCCGACATTAAAAACAAACTGAGATTATTTCTGTTATCAAATATCGAAGGATTAAAACGAAAAGAGAATAATGACACTATATTAATTTTTCAGTGATAGTTAAAGGCAAAGAAAATCAATTTAATTTAATTTACTTTTGTTTTGCAGCACAATATTTTATTATTAATATTGCTTTGGGTAATAATTTCCTGAGATAAAATGGCTTTATAAAGTACAACGGATTTGTGTAGGTACACACACAAGCCACACACACTCTGAAGTAAAGTGATGTAAGGATTGCAGCACCTATTTGTCGAAATGTCAGTACTAAACAGTACATCGTCACAGAAATGTCAGTACTAAACAGTACATCGTCACAGAAATGTCAGTACTAAACAGTACATCGTCACAGAAATGTCAGTACTAAACAGTACATCGTCACAGAAATGTCAGTACTAAACAGTACATCGTCACAGACATGTCATTACTAAACAGTACATCGTCACAGAAATGTCAGTACTAAACAGTACATCGTCACAGAAATGAAAGCTACCGACATAGCAAGGAGGTTAGCACACATATGAACCCAATTACAAAACACACTGTCACAGCACATTAGAGCACAAACACCTACCTAACAGTATCCACGACTTTCATTAACATATAGGCCAAGTAGCATGCTCGCTGTCATAGTTGTTATAAAATTAGATTTTTAATTCCAACTTTCATTCCTCACGCTATAATTTTACAACGAATCACTCGCATTTAATATTGTTTACTTAAGCTATAAACCATAAATAAAGCATTTAATATTGTTTACTTAAGCTATAAACCATAATGAAAGCATTTAATATTGTTTACTTAAGCTATAAACCATAATTAAAGCGCTGGAACGCACTGTACAGTGCATGGATGAACAAACGAATGGAGATTTAAAAAAAAAAATCAAAATGAATGTGTGTAACATTTCCCATGTACTCTTCGCCTTTGGAGCCAGACCGCAAGAGACAGTGGTTATCTGCTGTGCGGTTGAATAATACCCCACAGAGTGTTATGTGTGCTGATAGTTGTCCTACCATTGATAACACTATATCAGAGTTATATCTTGAAAAGAAAGGCAGTTTAAGAGTGACGAGTCATGAGACGGTATCCAGTGAAAATGTCCTCTGCTACAAATATATATTCCTAAACATGCCAATCGAAAGTGGAGAAAGAATCTTATTCTTAATGCGGCAGTTCCATCCCATTTGATCGTTTCATTAACATATATTTATGTTGACCCAACCTTATTTTCAAAGTATCCATGTTTATGTGAGATTTAAAAAAAAATACTAACTTTTAATGAGCGGCTCAAAGTAACATACATTTACGGAATACATTTCACAAACCGGCAGCTGACCACAAAAGCTTTGAGGATTTACAAACATCACCGACCTTGACATACATTTTAAGTAAGGTCGGGAAAGTTGTACATACAAACAATACTGACATGGCTACTCAACTGAGATAACAAAATTGCGTACTCACCAATAGATGAATGATCTGCTCATTAACGACCCTCACTAACCAAGTCCTGCTTTACACACACATTAGTACGAATCAAGGAAAACCGAGGCAGACGAAAGTTACGCGAATCAGACAGACATGCCACGACCTACATCACAGTCCCACTCCTTTAGCGGAGTTTCCACGTAATTCGCCACACGTCACAAGCACACTCACTTTTCAACAGAAGTGCAGCTGATTTCCTTTTCCGAGCAAAGGGGGTTAACCGGACTCAAAGCATCAGTCATTCAGCGTAGCGCACGGCCGCATGCAACGGAAACAAGTGAAGGATTTCAGATGGTCGCACGTAATGAGGTTTTCACACCGAGTCCGAAAATATGTCCTCATTCTGTCTGCGAGAGCTCTTTTGATTCTGTCAACGACCACTGATTCTTTCGTGTGTGGTTCTGGACAGTTCAGCCTGCTGCTGGTGGTAGTGGTGGTGTCAGGAGAGTGTGGGTGAGAGGCTCTGGCGTTTGAGAAACAAAATGCTTTTGTGTTACCTGTGGGCCTCAAACCTGCACGAAGAGGTCATCTAAAGCCTAATAATAATTTGCAAAATTTACTTACCTGATTTTCGTATTCTCTCTCTCTCTCTCTCTCTCTCTCTCTCACACACACACACACACACACACACACACACACACACACACACACAAACACATGGATGGATGCCACCGGTTGATGCTCCAGTCATTGTAGATACCGTAGCGACATTTTCTGTGCTGTAGGGAGTCTTAACACAGTCTTGTCGGCAGCAGTAGTAGTAGTAGTACAGTCTTGTCGGCAGCAGTAGTAGTAGTAGTACAGTCTTGTCGGCAGCAGTAGTAGTAGTAGTACAGTCTTGTCGGCAGCAGTAGTAGTAGTAGTACAGTCTTGTCGGCAGTAGTAGTAGTAGTAGTACAGTCTTGTAGGCAGCAGTAGTAGTAGTTTGTATACAAGCTCGCTTTGTTCTGATTTAGGACATTCACATTTTCTTTTCCATACATTTCCCAAGAATCAGAATTAACCTGTTTTGCCAAGTCTGATGCTGGCGTCTGGTTGCTGATTACATCATAAAGAGGTCTGTGGTCTGCTGATCATTGCTGAATGTTCTTGTTAATTGCTGCAAATTTATTATAATATGTTTTCGACAATATGCATGCAAAGTTTCTTTAACATTTCTGCTGACTGAATTTATCATATATATATCGATCGCTGCAATCCCATTATGCCTGGGATTTCTACAAAACAGAATTTTTGTTGTTTATTTTTAAATCTGAAGCGAGCTTTATAAGCGATTTCAAACATTCGTACGTCATCAAATGTTATCAGCACTTAGGTACAGTTCCAGGTCACAAAGTAGTGCTTGTCTTCCACGAAATAAATTAATAGCACGCATTGTATAAACCTCCTGTGTAAATGTATATGCACAATATTGATAAAGACAGGTACAGTATCACACTTGCCCTTTTATCATGCCTTTTGACATTTCTCGCGCACGAACGGCACCCTTCTGTGAATAATTAACTCTAGAATAGATAAAGAAATCTAAAGGACTGGTAATGTATGCTTGTCTTGTTTATGGGAACATCGCACGTGACGTCATGAACCATTAGGAGTGGCTCAATCATCATTTTATTTCTTAATTATTTCCCCTTTCATACGCAATGAAATATCTTAGGCCTATTTCCAGCAACCAGTGTTTATAGCAGCATTTGTAGATACTTCACTGTAGAGTGGTGCGCATATTCTAAATGCATGAAGTCGATACGAAGGCTATGCCTCTCTTTTGAGGATGAGTATTACTGGGTGTCGATAATAAGTATGAGTCTCCTATTAGCATGAGTATTAGTGAACATCTATAATAGTCTAATTTTGAGTCTATCATTAGCATGAGTATTACCGACTGCCGATACTAAGTGTGAGTCTGTTGTAGTATTAGTGAGTGTCGATACTAAGTAATTGTATTTATATGAGTATAGCTAGTGCCAATACTAAGTCTACTTTTAGCACGAGTGTCAATGCTCGGCAGTGTACTTACGTCATCGCCTGGTCACGCCTTCATACAACGATACACACAGATAAAGCGTGTGTGCTTCTAAACTGGCAATACAGCGTTTCTTCACGTTGTGGTAGTTGTTCCCTGGAACTGCAGAGAAACACGCCGAATGGATATAGGAAACTTTTTTTTTAAATCAAACCTCTCGCGTTTGGCTGATCGTATTATAATTATCGATGTAGGGGTTTAATATTCACTTTGATGAAAAGATACTTTCCACTTGAATTTGGATTGTTTCGTTTGTATTTTACGAGAATACATGATGCTCAAATGAGAAATCTGAATGAACAAACACTCTGCCTGCATATCCTCCAAGGACCACTGACCTACTTTTGAAGAGTGCATGCGAGTGAAAGGTCAAGGATCCTCAGCGCAAAGCAGCTTTCAAAAAACAGCTAGTTAGCAGCCACACATCAGGAAGTGGCCTATTACAAATCAAGTAATGACAACACGTTTTAAAATATTTACTTTGATGAGCTAACGCTGTGTAATTATATGCAGAGTAATATGTTATTTGGGGGTTATTAATTATATTTCAGATTCACAACCAATTCTAGCGCTTATTTTAGTTTCACTAAATGCTACCATTGAGTGAATAATTAAAAAACAGCTTTATAGACGTTTGGACGTGATTTGGTGGTTACGTTTTCCTACAAATATTATCACCAGTAAAGAAATGTCAAACAGGCACATTTGCCTAATTCATGGGATATATAGGCCTACATGACGGGTTTTTTAAAAATGACAATTTAAGAAAATTATAATTTCAATTTAAAAATTCTAGAATTTACATTCTTAAGTCACAAACAATATTGTAGCTTCATGGAAAGTATTGATTTAATTACTATAACAACACATATGTTTTTGTTTTGTATTGTTCTTTTGAATTAAAAGTGGTAGTTACCCACTTTCATATTCAGATTAGCACACGCTACTCTTCATTGTAGTAGTAAGAAAATAATTATTCATGCGTATGCTTGATACACATAAACACTCGATTTTCAGTATTTCGCAGTTATTTATTTGGCAGAGTACAACATTCAAAATATATAATCTCAACTGATCAGAAAATATAAAGCATAATTAATAATTAATCAACAAATACAAACACGTGCCAAAAGAAAAAAATCATTATTGTTTCTTTGTACAAAACTGCCCCCTCCCCTCCCCTTGAACCAAGTTGCTTTTTGCTTTCTTATAATTGGCACTGGAGCAAATTGGTTCAAAAAAGTCCACAATAATTTGAGAAATAGCAAAAATGTGTTCTTGTAATTTCTCTTACGTATTGAGTCTAGGCTTTGAATTTTGCTATAGTGTAAATTACAAAACTGTAATTAAAGTATAATAATGTACAGAGATAAAATATTCTTACAAACGCAGTAAGCTACGAATTGTATCTATTACATTCAGAGCAATGAAATAAAATCATGCGAAAAGAACTTCGCAGTCTGTGAATTAAATTTATAGTTTAATTGCACATGTACATTTTGTAGGGGAAAGAAAACAAGCAAGACCGTAGAGTTAATGACTAGGGGCGTTTGGCGTTTTGCTCGTGTACGTGAGGTAAGGACAGCTCACGTATTTCAAGACTGAACTACTCGTGTACGTGACGTAAGGACAGCACACGTATTTCAAGACCAAACAAACTCGTGTACGTGACGTAAGGACAGCTCACGTATTTCAAGACTGAACTACTCGTGTACGTGACGTAAGGACAGCTCACGTATTTCAAGAGAAGAAAAGCTCGAGTCAACTTGTGCTATAAATATAAAATGTAAAATGTTATTATCTGTTTTGTCTAATCCCTCTCACTCTAATTCCTCTCACACTCTATCTAATCCCTCTCACTCTAATCTCTCTCACTCTGTTTTACTAATCCCAATCATTCACTGTCTATCCCCTCTCACCCCCTCTGTCTATCTACTACCCCTCACCCTGTCTGTCTAGTCTCACTCTCTCCATAATCCATTTCACTCTCTCTCTACTCACTCTTACAGTGTCACTCTGTTTCGTCTGTCTGTCTCTCTGTCTATGACTCTCTTTCATTGCACTACTCGAAAACTTTGTTATTAAGAAAGTGCCAGCACTCGAACATAAATATTCAGTTTTTTTAATCCATCAGTAAACAGCCAGTTACTTCCTGTTTTGAAACGCCCTCTTACTAGTCGATTCGAGAAAATAAATTCGTGGCATTTGTATCTCATATTGTTTGAATTTTATATTTCAACATTTATTTATATCTCATATTGTTTGAATTTTATATTTCAACATTTATTTATATCTCATATTGTTTGAATTTTATATTTCAACATTTATTTATATCTCATATTGTTTTAATTTTATATTTCAACGTTTATTTATATCTCATATTGTTTGAATTTTATATTTCAACATTTATTTAA